>VDFB02058242.1:461877195-461910794 GCA_007258455.2 Sequoia sempervirens | reverse complement strand
CTAGATGTCTCCCTCCCTACCTTTTCCCCTATCTACTCTCTATCTCTCCTCTCCCTCCCTCTACCCCTCTCTCTCTCACTCTCTCTCCCTCCTCCCTCACCCTCTTTCTCTCTCACTCTCTCCTCTCTATCTCAACATTCTCTCTTTCCCTCTATATATCGCCATTTTGTCTCTACTTATATTTATCTCACCTATCCCTCTTTACATCTCCCTTCCTCCCATCTCTCACCCACCCTCCCTCCTTCCCTCTATCTCTATCTCTCTCTACTTCTATCTATCTCACCTATCCCTCTCTACCCTCATATCCCTCCATCACTCCCTGCCACACTCTCTATTTCTCTCTATCTCACCTCTCTCTCACCTCCCTCTCTCTCCCTACATACCTCTCCCTCCATCTATCCTTCCTTATCTACTCTTTATCTCTCATGTCTCTCTACCTATCCTTCCCTCTCTACTTATCTTTATCTTCCCTTTCCCTCCCGACCTCTCTCTCTCTCTCCCCAATCCCTCCCTCCCCCTCTTTCTCTCTCTCCCCTTATGAGGGTTGAGGGTGTAAGGTTTAGTGTTTAAGGTATAGGGTTGAGGTTATAGGCTTAAGTGTATAGGGTATAGGGATTAAGGTTTAGGATATTAGGTATAAATTTGAGGGTATAGGGTATAGGGTATAGGGATGAGGGATAAGGGATGAGGGTTTAGGGTTTAGGTTTTAAGCTATAGGGTTGAGGGTTGAGGGATAGTGTTTAGGGTTGATGGTATATGGTTAAGTGTATAGGGTATATGGATTAGGGTTTAGGATATTGGGTATATGGTTGAGGGTATTGGGTTGAGGATATTAGGTTTAGGGTTGAGGGTTTAGGGTTTAGGATTTATGTTAAAGTTTGAGGGTTGAGGTATAATGTTCAAGGTTGAGGGTATGAGGTTAAGTATATAGGGTATAGGGATTAGGGTTTAGGATATTATGTATAGGGTTTAGGGTGTAGGGTTTAGGGTATAAGGTATAGGGTTAAGGCTTAAGAGTGTAGGGTTTGTCATTTAAGTATAGGTATGAGGGATAATATTTAGGGTTTAGGGTATAAGTTAAAGGGTATAGGGTGTTGAATAGGACAACTTAGAGGGGGGGTGAATCAATTGTCATAGAATTTCCTTTAATTCAATCACCAGAACTAATACTTAAAATTGCTTAAATGATTAATCATCAAATATCAATGCAAAAAATCAATTCCAACAAAATAACACCAGATTTACGTGGAAAACCCAATGAGGTAAAAAACACAGTGAGGATTAACTCACACTATATAGAATATAAAAATCGATTATAAAAAGGCTCACTACCTGAAACAAGGCTAACTACCTGAGATAAGGCTCACTGCTTGAAACAAGGACTCACTATCCACAAGGATACAACTTGGAGGGCTCATTGACATATAGATGCAAAGAAGAAAAAGAATACTTGCTATTGAGAGACTGCAATCTCAATGCAAAAAAGAATTCCACCACAATTATTTGATCAACTTGCATGAATGATAGAGTACGCCTTCTACTCACTAAATCTGAAAACTCAGCATTAAGCTTCACACTGATTTGCCACACACACTTCACACACACTTTCTGAATAGTATCAAAGTATTTTTTTCTCTTTCAATTATCTTCCTTCTTTTCATTAGTATGATTTTCATAACTAGCTCCTCATGTATTTATACTATCTCCAACGTTGAAAAAGATACAAAGTCATCCATCCAACTTCAAAATTCAAATTAGGTCAATGCCAAACATCTTAGGGTGGAATTAGAACGAGGGCGACCCAAACACATGCTTCATTGAGACCCAAAATAGATTCAACATGCTTCATCAACTTCGAAGATAGTGCTTAACACATGGTCGACCAAGCCAGTGTAAAACATAGAGAACAATCAAGTTTGGAACTTCCATAAAATAAAAATATCTTCAATTCAATCTGAACATCTTAACTATAGAACCACAAGTCAAAAGACTTCATCAAAGAGAAATCTGGACCAACAAATTTTCTCCTAGACCTCAACCAAAACATAGTTCACAACTAGTGAACACAACTTAATCTTCACAACAAACCAATAGCCAAAAGTCTGGATATAACATCCTTCAACAACCATGAACAACATATTTATACCATAAAAACACATGGGAAAGTACCAGATGAACAACTGAGTACAATTTTCTCAATATTCTCAACATATACAACCAACAACAACTAGTAGATAACCAGTTGACTAGTTGACATCAATGATAACACCTTAATTCATTTATTCATTCTTGCAACATAGGGTATAGGGATGAGGGTTGAGGGTGTATGGTTTAGGGCTTAAGGTATAGAGTTGATGGTTGAGGGTATAGGGCTAAGTGTATAGGGTATAGGAATTAGGATTTAGAATATTGGGTATAGGATTGAGGGTATTGGGTTTAGGATTGAGGGTTTAGGGTTTAGCGTACAAGGTTGAATGTAGGGTTTAGGTTTAAGTATGGGATTGAGGGATGATGTTCAGGTTTTAGGTTATAAGGTTGTTGGTTGCTGGTTGTTTTTTACTATAACTAGGTTGGTCTTCTAATCTACCTATGGAATTGAAAATTCCAATCAAGGGAAGCTCGAAGGACCTGGACCAACTGACGAGGATTTTAAGGACCTCCTACACTTTGGGCTCTACATGACCCAAGAGGGTGGTCCCTTAATGCATTTACAACCTTTGCACCATTATCATAAACAACATTAACAACAAAAGATAATCTCATTTAATAGCTTAACATAATAGGATAATACTGAATAGAATTGGCAGTTCATCAATAATATCAACTATTTGGAGCATGAGATAACTACAACACATTTCACAGTATAAGATAGTCATTGATTTGAAATTTGTAGCAAGCTCTAGGTAAAGACAAGCAAATATTAAACCATATGAATTAGTACAACTCAAATTAGTGCCATATATCCATTGGGGGAATTAAATTCATAAGAATTTAAGGGTTTATGACAAATTTAACACAACATATAAGATCCTTGAGAACATTGCTTTACAATCTCATCAACATGTATTCTAATCCAATACTACTTATCAAATCCTCATATAGAACATATCGACCTACAATCCCCATTCAAGCATTTTAATTAATTCCTTAAATTAAAGCTAAAACAAGAATCATACACACCACAATAGTGAGATGAACGAGATAACCCTTGATCATCTTATTCAAAATTCAGATATGCATGTACAATGGAGAGACATGAGTTTGAATTAATCATTTCAATTCAAATGCCAGTACTATCATAAAACATCAAATCCTCATGAATTCAAAGCCTACTACAGAATGACTCAAAACCTAAATTTCATTTCCCTAAAACCATCAAACTTTACAATTTTCTTTGCAACTTAGATGAACCTAGACTCGACCCAAAAAATCTCACTTGCTAACTCGTACTTCTGGCCTTGAAATCCTTCTTATAGAAAAGAAGGAGCAAACAAGCATCGAGCCATAAAGCACACATGTCACCAACCAATCGAATCACTTTGTAACATTCCAAAAATTTGTTACAACAATTTCTTGGAGAATCCTCATGTTCAATGTGCCCACTGAGAATGGTTGATGCAACAACAAAAACTTCAATAATTTCGTGCCAAGACTGTCACCAAAAATAAAAATGGAATCTGTTATAACTGCATGTTCAGCTAATTTTTCAACCGTTAACAACCTACTCCTTTTTACTCCTCCCTAGTTAAATATACATTTACCCACTTCTGGTATTCCTCATTAGTTGGCCAATCAAAATTGATTACCTCATTCACCTTGACACTATAAGGTGTATACTTAACTGCCACTTGATTTGCTTCTCTTTCAAAAGACTCTAAGAATGAATTGGTGCTAATGATTTTGTCCATACAACTCACCAATAAATCATAATTTGAGTCATCACAAATTAAATTAATTTGATCATTGATGACTTCATTTTCCCGATCCTACCACTGTTGGAGTGACTTGATATTTCCTTGCTCATCAATTATGTCAGGTAACAATGTGTTGCTCCAATCATCAAAATTCTTCACCAACTCCTTGATCTTCCTACTCAAATCATCTGGTAAGGTCTGAAAACCTTGCAATGACTTAACTAACACCTGAGTAGGCCTTAATGATTGGGGCCTATTATTTATATCAAACCTTGATGCTTTATACATTATATCTAGATCATTGGCCCTAGGGATCCAATTTTCAATTAATGGTACTACTACCTCTTGATCCCTATCAATTTTTTCTTTTTGCATTCAATAATAAAGAATATAAAGAATACACAGATGACAACCTATCATCAACTTTCTCACTTAAGTGCCTCAATACAACATTTACAACCTCCCTTTGCTTTAAAAATATTCTCTCCTCACTCACCTTCAAGGATGCCTATAACTCTGATTTTTTTTGCATTAGCTGCTTCTTTGAAGGATCAACAAATTATTCCATTTCTTCATCAATTAGCTCTAAAGCAGAGCTGAGGGAAGGATTTTTGCTAGGAGACCCTAGTGTAGAGACAATAGGAGAAGCAAGAGGCACTGACCTTGATGTGGAAGGAAATGTTCTGATCCCTGGAGCACTTGACATCTCCCCAATCTACTTGTTCTTTAACCTGTCCACCTCAGTCTGCAACTCAACATGCCTTTGCTGCATCTTGCTATATTCCCCAATTATGACATTGTACTTCTCCATTAGGATTTTCTTTTTAGCCTCCTCTCTTTCAGCAGTGTTTTGGGCCAACTTGGCCACATTTACAGTCAAATTAGTAGCCTCTATGGTTGAGGTCTCTGAAGCTCTCTTTATTATCAACCCTCCTTTTAAATTTTGGTTAATATCAATAACATTAGGATTTCTCCCTTGAGGGGCCAAAGCCCAAATTGCTAAGGTATCGTACTCTTCACTGAAGGAAGAATATTGCAACATTGCCTTGACCTCTTCTTCAAAATATTGTAAGGGATGCTTGGACTTCAGAATAGCATTAAAAGCTATAGCATCTGCAATGTCCCACTCTGGCAAGATCAAAACACCAGCTTGATTTACCATTTTTCTCTGCTCCTCAGGAGTGATTCTCTTGAACTCTTCCATTAGTTCAACTTTCACTTCACCATCATTTTCCTAGTCTAACCTATCAGGTCTCAATTCTCTTCTCCTCTTGCATTTATCTTGATATTAGATTCCAATTTGATTCTCCATACTAGTTGCAAGAAGACTAAAGTTTTTACAAATGCATTATCATCTAGAAACTCCTTACATGCTTCCATTCATGCATCTTGTACACATTTTCCTTTCATATCTAGATGAAAGAGAACCAATTCAACCAACCTGGGAGGGGAAGGCATACCCATCTGAATGTCCTGGTCAGTGACAACAATCTCACCCACTAAATCCTGTTGTGATTGTTCAATTTTTTGCCTTTTAGGGCTGGGCTTTGATGGTGGTGGTGAGGGACTATTTTTAGGTGATGCTTCCAAATCAGTAATTTTAATTGCCCCAGGCATTTTGAGCTTTGGACCCTTTTGTGTAGGAAATTTTATTATTTGCTTTCCCTTTCTATCCTCTTCTTCCTCATCACTACTATCATTTCTCTTCCTTTTGTAAATAGTTCGTCCCTCTATAGGTTGGTAAGCTGGCCTCTTTTCAAATTGGCCTAGCATCTTGCTCTTGTATGCCCAAGTCTGACTCCAAGTTTACCTTCTTGGTCATCAAGGTGCCCATGTTTTCTTTAAAGTTTCCCATCAAGAAGTCAATTTTCTTATGAGATGGACTGAACTCCATCAATGGATCATACTTTGGATCCATTTTATGCACTATAGCCAATATCTTGTCATAAGCTACCCATTTCTCCTTATTCAACTCCTTCCTATTTAGGTCAAATTCATTTCTAATCAAGTCTTCAAGGAAGTTTAACTCATGGAAAAACTTACCACCTTTTATCCTTTTTCTAAAAAGAGCAAAGAATCCCTTAGGATCATGTTGTGACTTGGGACCACACCTCAAATGGTATTCTTCAAAAAATTTCCCAAAGTGTACCCATCCTCCTTTCGAAAAGAAAAAAATTGACACCACAATATAGTCCGGGAAAAATGTTACTTTACCTTTCCCAGTAAGGTTGTCCTCATGGATACAACCAATCTACCACATAAATTCTACAAATCCCACTATTGGTGGCACATTGTATGGAAATATATGAGGGGTCCCCTAAAAACCATACACCCTTAAGAGAGTGCTGAATGGGTATGGAATAATATCACCCCAGTTATGGAAAACCTTCAATTCTGGCTTCCTCCCCTTTGGTCTAAGGAAATCATGCAACTCCTCAGGAATCCTGGGTATATTTACCATCAGCCTGGCTCTCAATCTAGAAGCAAAACAATTGTCAAAAAGCACATAACTGACATTCTCCCTGTTACACGATAAATCTGCATAATCCGAGTCTTCCTCATAGAAGTTCTTCAATTCATCAAAGCCTAATACCTCCACTCTCATCTCTCTCAGTAAATTCCTTTTCCTACTCAAAGCATCAACAACTCTATTTGAATTTCCACTCCTATGTTTCAAAACAAAATTATAACTCTGCAAGAACTCTACCCATCTCATGTGTCTCTGATTTAGCTTACCTTGACTATTCAAATATTGCAATGCCTGATGATCTATATACAACACAAACTCCATAGGAAACAAATAATGTCTCCACTTCTTCAAGGCTTGAACTATGGCATAAAATTCCTAATCATACACTGAATATCTTCTTCTAGCATCATTCAACTTCTCACTGAAATAAGCTACAGGTCTTCCCTCTTGACTCAACATTACTCCAATTGCATTTCCACTTGCATCACAGTCTACTTGAAATACCTTACTAAAATTTGGTAAAGCCGACATAGGCTGCTCAATCACCTTCTACTTCAACAACTCAAAACTTCAGTTTTCTCTGGATGTCCATCTAAAATCCTTCTTATCTCCTCTCATTATTTTTGTCATAGGATTGCAAATAGAACTAAAACTCCTAATGAACTTTCTATAGAAACTAGCCAATCCATGAAATGATCTCACCTCCCCAATGCTATATGGTGTATGCCACTCAACAATTGCTCTTACTTTCTCAGGATCCATCTTCAATCTGTCCACATATATCACAAATCCTAGATATACCAACTCCTCCTTCATGAAACTACACTTCTTAATGTTTATCAACAACTGCTCCTCTCTCAACCTCTACAAAACTTGTCTTATGTGCAACAAATTTTCCTCTCTACTCTTACAGAAAATCAAGATGTCATCCAAATACAAAATCACAAAATTACCCAAGAATTTCTTCAATACTTCATTCATCAGCCTCATGAAAGTACTTGGTGCATTTGTCAATCCAAAGGGCATAACCAACCACTCATACAATCTTTCATTTGTCTTAAATGTTGTTTTCCACTCATCCCATTCTCTGATTCTAATCTGAACCTGCACTGGCAATCTTTCTCCATTAACCCCCTACCTTAACTCCATCTTCTCAGAGAAGAATTCAACATTCTTATACAAGAGCATATACATTAAAATGGAATACTAGAAGAATGGAGTGCTTGTATCATTTTTCTACAACTTCAATAGCCCTTCATGTATCTTTTTAGCCAACAAAGGAGAAAAATCATAAATCACTAAGAAATTAGGGTGTTTTATTTGCATCACCGTGTTGGGGTGAAAACCCAAAATATGGCATAATGAGTAAAAGGTGGCCAATAAATGATTTTCAAAGTAATTCAGTTTGAAAGGTTCTTGGTCATTAGGGATAATATAGAATTTTGAACCCCCTGCCCTAGCCAAATGAGGTGGGAGCAACTTCACTCTAAAAAGTGATTTCAACCTCCCATATTCTTGTTTCATCTCTTCAAGATCAATAGGAACCAAGAATGTACTAGGCTGAGCACTTAGATCAAAAAATTGTTGGAATTCCTCTTTGTTGATGCTTAACAGAACCTCTCCATCATTATCTCGAATCACCTATGTGATAAGGTCATATCGTGCAGCCACTGCCCTAAGCAAGTCTATATCAGGGAACACATTTGGTACCACCAACTTCCCCATATCATACATCCAACCATTAGAAAAGGGGTGGGGAAAATTCCTCTATCCAAACCATAATTTGAACATCTCTAGGCCAGTAAGAGGAACCCTAGCATCGGCTATGTTGGAACAACTATATACTAATCCCTCCCCTAGAGTTTTTCCTCGCATCAAAACCAACCCCTTCTTCCTATCATTCATTGACAAGGGCAATTGATCTAGGAAATCATCATATAGGTTTCTACTAAAATAATCAATTTGGCTAGAGTGCTACCTTTTCGGTGCCATCTTGAGTAAACTAGGGCTTCCTTGCTATTTCAAACTTTAAACAAACTAGGGCTAAACAAAATATGAAATTATAAAACAAAACCTTGAAATTTCCCATAATTCAATTAACTTATAGACCTAAAACAATTATCAACAAGCCCTATGACAAGCACACAACAAATTTCCCCCAAATTCGAATTCATAATAACTAGGAGATACAAAAATCAACTCACCACTTTGTGTTTGTAGAAACCTAGATCTTTGTGTCAATAACTCGTAACTTTGTCCTTGGCCTTGAGATTGCTCCGCAAAGATGTTTGAATTCTTTATGACACAATAAAAGTAGGAGAATAATTGCTTTATTTCAATCAAACACTACCAATAAATGTCATGTCCACCATTAAAGCTTACTTGTGTGCTACGCCAACGGATCTAATCAAGTTCGATGCATATTCAAATACAAGCTGTCGATCCTTCACATTAGTTAGATCATCAAACAACTACCTTCAAATCAAACTGACACAATCTTCATCGTGGTAACAAGGGGCCCTCCATACTACATGTTGCCAACAAAATCCACGTGGCACTCGCCTGCAATATCACAATTGATAAAAACCTCGCAACTTCTGATCACGTGATGGTGGGAAACTATGGATCTCAACCATTGGAAATCCAGTTCATCCAACACAGTCACCAACTTTGTTCCTAACCATCGAGCACCCTTCCTACTAAGATTATAACATCTCCATTGATTTGAAACATGTGCATCTCATAACTACTTTAGTAACCCACTGCATAATGTATTAAAACCAAATAGTCGTATCAAAGTATTTTAGCATTCCTTTGGCTTCACTGGATGAGACACGCGACACTCGCCCGCGATATCACAATCAACCAAAATAGTGTGGTGGGTCATCATGGGATGGTGGGGAACAAATGAGATCAAATGATGATTGATCTACAGTCATGTGAACTTGTCCCTCTGGAAAATAAAAACATTTATTAATGGAATAAGGGGACATCACTAGGCCGATGACAAACAATGACATAAGTTGTCACTTAAATGAGGGAGCACACGAGCACCCAAGACTTAGGAAAATAAAGTCAAGTGAAGGAAATAAAAAGATAAAACAAAAAGGGGGTCTGGTCTAGATGAAGTGATGGGGCTTAAGTCGTTTTAAAAATCCTCCCAAAAAGTAAAGGCCAAATAGATCCCACCCAAGGCATAAGATGAACAATAGGGTTTTACATGAATACAAAGGTAAAACCCCAGCCTTAGGCTTTTCCCAAAAGCCATAGATGACTAGAGACATAAGGTAGGATAAAAGAGAACACATAGAACAAAAATTTGAAGTTCCATCACAGGTATAGATATAGGGATGAGGGTTGACGGTTTAGGT
The DNA here is from genome assembly GCA_007258455.2 of Sequoia sempervirens. NCBI lineage: Eukaryota > Viridiplantae > Streptophyta > Pinopsida > Cupressales > Cupressaceae > Sequoia > Sequoia sempervirens. The sequence goes on along the minus strand of VDFB02058242.1, from coordinate 461,901,039 downwards.
TTTATGGTTTAAGGTATAGGGTTGAGGGTATTGGGTTTAGGGTTTAGAGTTTAGGGTTTAAGGTTTAGGGTACAAGGTTTAATGTAGGGTTTAGGGTTTACTTATAGGGTTAAGGGTTGAGGGATAATGTTTAGGGTTTAGGGCATAAGCTTTAGGTATAAGGTATAAGGACGAGGGTTGAGTGTGTAGGGTTTAAGGTATAGGATTGATGGTTGAGGGATAGTGCTCAGGGGTTCAAGTGTATAAGGTTAAGTGCATAAGGTATAGGGATTAGGGTCTAGGATATGGTTATAGGGTTGAGGGTAATAGGTTTAGGGATTAGGGTGTAGGGTACAAGGTTGAATGTAGGGTTTAGGGTTTAAGTATAGGGTTGATGGATAATGTTTAGGGTTAAGGGTATAAGGTTGAGGTATAGGTTATAGGGATGAGGGATGAGGGATGAGGGTTTAGGGTTGAGGGTTTAAGGTATAGGCTTGAGGGTTGAGGGATAGTGTTTAGGGTTGAGGGTATAGGGTTAAGAGTATAGGGTATAGGGATTAAGGTTTAGGATATTTGGTATAGGGTTGAGGGTATTGGGTTTAGGGTTGAGGGTTTAAGTATGTGGCTGAGGGTATAAGGTTAAAGTGTATAGGGTATACGGATTAGGGTTTATGATATTTGATATAGGATTTAGGGTGTAGCATTTAGGGTATAAGGTATAGGTTTAAGGGTTGAGAGTGTAAGGTTTAGGGTTTAAGTATAGGGTTAAGGGATAATGTTTAGGGTTTAGAGTATAAGGTTAATGGTATATGGTATAGGGATGAGTGTTGAAGGTGGAGGATTTAGTGTTTAGGGAATAAGTTTGAGGTTTGAGTGATAGTGTTTAGGGTTGAGGGTATAGGGTTAAGTATATAAGGTATATGAATTAGGGTTTAGGATATTGGGTATAGGGTATAGGGATTAGGGTTTAGGATATTTGGTATAGGGTTGAGGGTATTGGGTATAGGGTTGAGGGTTGAGGGTAGAAGGTTAAGTTTATTAGGTATAGGCATTAGAGAGGGAAAGAGGGAGGGAGGGAGAGAGAGAGAGAGGTGAGATGGAGAGAGAGGAGGGAGGGAGGAAGAGAGATGAGGGTTAAGTGTATAGGGTGTAGGGATGAGGGATGAGGGTGTAGGGTTTATGGTTTAAGGTATAGGGTTGAGGGTATAAGGTTAAGTTTATAGGGTATAGGGATTGGGGTTTAGGATATTAGGTATAGAGTTGAGGGTATTGGGTTGAAGGTTTAAGGTTAAGTTTATAGGGTATAGCGGTTAGGGTTTGTGGGGGGGGGGCGGAGAGAGAGAGAGAGAGAGAGAGAGAGAGAGAGAGAGAGAGAGAGAGAGAGAGAGAGAGAGAGAGAGAGAATTCTCTAGTTAGGGTGGGAGGGAGAGACCTAAGAGGGTGAGGGGTGGCTGGGATAGACCGAGAGAGAGGGAGAGAGAGAGATAGAGAGAAAGTTATCTAGTTAGGTGGAGGGAGAGACTTGGAGAGAGGGAGAGGGGGTGAGAGAGAGCCTGAGAGAGAGAGAGAGTGTGTGTGTGTTCTCTACTTAGGTGGGAGGGATGGAGAGAGGGAGAGGGCGGGAGGGAAACTGGGGAGAGAGAGGGAGAGGAGAGGAGAGGTAGGAGAGAGGTAGGGGAGAGAGAGAGAGAGAGAGAGAGAGAGAGAGAGAGAGAGAGAGAGAGAGAGAGAGAGAGAGAGAGAGAGAGAGAGAGAGAGAGAGAGAGAGAGAGAGAGAGAGAGAGAGAGAGAGAGAGAGAGAGAGAGATAGAGAGAGAGGGAGAGAGAGGGAAGGAAAGAGGGAAAGGTAGAGATGGAGAGAGATAGAGATAAGTATATAGGGAAGGAGAGATAGAGAGGGGGAGGGAGGGAGTAGTAGAGAGAGGGGTGATATATACAAAGAGAGAATGAGGGAGGGAATGAAGGAGGGAAGGAGGGAAGGATGGAGGGAAGGAGGGAGAGAGAAGTTAGATATGGAGAATGAGAGAGAGGGAGAGAGAGGGGGAAGGAAGGTGGAGAAATTGAGAGAGAGAGGAGGAAGGGAGGGAGATTGAGGTAGAGAGGAATATGTTAGATAGAGAGAGATAGAGAGATAAGGTGGGTGGAAGGAAGGAAGAGAGAGAGTGGGAACTAGGGAGGGAGAGAGAGGGGGAGAGCTAGGGAGGGAGAGAGAAAGGTGAGATAGAGAGAGAAATGTGATATAGAGAAAAGTAGAGGGAAGGGGAGAGAGAGAGAGGAACGTGGAGAGGTTGAGAGATAGAAGGGAGGCAAAGAGAAAGGTAGATAGGGATAGGTTAGAGAGTAGAGAGGGAAGGTGTGTGAGAGGAAGGAAGAGAGAGAGATAGATATGGATGAGGGTTGAGGGTGTAGGTTTTAGGGTTTAAGGTATAGGGTTGAGGATTGAGGTATAGTGTTTAGGATTTAAGGTATAGGGTATAGGGTTATGGTTTAGAATATTGGGTATATGTTTGAGGGTATTGGATTTAGGGTTGAGGGTATTGGGTTTAAGATTGAGGGTTGAGGGTTTAGGGTTGAGGGTTGAGGGTTTAGGGTTTAGGGAACAAGGTTGAATGTAGGGTTTAGGGTTAAAGTATAGGGTTCAAGCTTGTGGGTTTACAATTTAGGCATAATGTTTAGCGTTGAGGGTCAAGGTTAAGTGTACAAGGTATAGGGATTAGGGTTTAGGATATTGGTTATAGGTTATGGGGTAGAGGGTTGAGGGTATAAGGTATAGGGTTAAGGGTATAAGGTATAGGGTTAAGGGTTGAGAGTGTAGATTTTATGGTTTAAGTAAAGGGTTGAGGGTATAGAGTTGAGGGATAATTTTTAGGGTTTAGGTTATAAGGTTGAGGATATAAGGTATAGGGATGGGGGTTGAGGGTGTAGGGTTTAAGGTATATGGTTGAGGGTTGAGGGATAGTGTTTAAGGTTGATGGTAAAAGGTTAAGTGTATAGGGTTGAGGGTATTAGATTTAGGATTGAGGGTGTAGGGCACAACATTAAATGTAGGGTTTAGGGTTTAAGTTTATGGTTGAGGGATAATTTTTTTGGTTTAGCTTATAAGGTTGAGGGTATAGGGTATAGGGATGAGGGTTGAGGGTGTAGGGTTTAGGGTATAGGGATTATGATTTATGATATTTGGTATAGGGTTTGGGATATTGAGAGAGGGGGAAGAGAGAGAAAGAAAGAGAGAGAGAGAGAGAGAGAGAGAGAGGTATGAGAGAGAGTAGAGAGGGAAGGAGAGAGAGGTAATAGAGAGAGTAGAGAGTGGAGGAAGGTCGAGAGATTGAGAGAGAGGATGGGAGAGAGAGGTAGAGATGAATAGGTTAGATAGAGAGAAGTAGAGAGGGAAGGTGGGTGGGAGGAAGGAATAGAGAGAAAGGGGGAAGATAGATAATATTAGAGAGACGGGGGGGGAGGGAGAGAGAGAGAAGTGAGACCCAATTTCTTAGAGTAATAAACACATTAATAAGGTAGTGCTTGTTGTATGAAAAATGCCTCAAAGAAATGGGGTCTCACAGTGATGTACATCACCATGAGACCTCATTTATTTGAGAATTTTTTTCATACAATGAGCTCTACCTTGTCAATGCTACCGCATTGACACATTTACAAGGTAGTGAGCTTAGTGCTCATTATATCAAAAAATGCCTCAGAGAAATGGTGTCTCATGGTGATGTACATCACCGTGAGACCCCATTTCTTTGAGGCATTTTTTCATACAACAAGTACTACCTTGTCAATGCGTCAATGCGGTAGGATTGACAAGGTAGTGCTCATTGTATGAAAAAATACTTCAAATAAATGGGGCACATTTACAAGGTAGTGCTCGTTGTATGAAAAATGCCCCAAATAAATGGGGTCTCACGGTGATGTACCTCGTTGTATGAAAAAATTCTCAAAGAAATGGGGTCTCACGGTGATGTACCTCATTGTATGAAAAAATGCCTCAAAGAAATGTGGTAGCATATACAAGGTAGTGCTTGTTGTATGAAAACAATGCCTCAAAGAAATGGGGTCTCACAGTGATTTACATCACTATGAGACCTATTTCTTTGAGGCATTTTTTCATACAATGAGGCACATCACTGTGAGACCCCATTTCTTTGAGGGATTTTTTCATACAACGAGCACTACCTTGTCAATGCATCAATGTTGTAGCATTGACAAGGTAGTGCTCGTTTTATGAAAAAGATGCCTCAAAGAAATGGGGTCTCATGGTGATGTACATCATAGTGAGACCCCATTTCTTTGAGGCATATTGTGAATTGACATAAGCAACTGGTCTTCCTTCTTGACTTAATACTGCTCCACTTGCATCACAATCTACTTGAAATACCATTTCTAAAGTCTGGTAAAGCCAACATAGGCTACTCAGTCACCTTTTGTTTCAACAACTCAAAACTACGGTTTGCTCTAGATGTCCACCTAAAATATTTCTTATCCCCTCTCATTGTTTCTGTCATAGGACTACAAATAAAACTGAAATTCCTATTGAAATTTTGATAGAAACTAGCCAATCCATGAAATGGTCTTACCTCTCCAATGGGTGATCCCACAATAGTGGTTTACAATTTTTGGCCAAACTGAACACTCAAATTATTATTTTTAACTAAATCTTCACATTCCGACACCTATAGCAGCTAAACCAGTCATGAAGAATTTGGAGATGATGCAAACTAGAGTCTCATCACATTTTGTCTGTAGATTCTAAAAATATTTTTTTCAAATTTTTTGGAATTAGATTGCACTTCTTTTTCCATCTCCCACGAATACTAATTTTTTTTAAAAAAATAACATTTTTAAAAGTGACGCACACTGTATAACACATAAAATTTTTTCCATGAAGGATAAAATTCTAATTCTTTTGAATTTAGATTTGTAACTCTGATATCTAGTGCTTCCACTTAGTTAGATAGTTTTTTATTGAATATTTTTTCTTTAATCAAGTTTCAAAGTCAAACCAATTATAATTCAGACATAGCGCGACTGTATAATGCATAACTTTTTTTGTATATATTGAAATTCATTTTTATTTTTTTTGTTGGATGAAGGACTTCAATATCTGATGCACTCATATTTTTCAATTTTTTTTTTTGATAATATGCTATTTTTGCACATGTGCAGAACATAGACCTTCATTTTCAATGAAAAACCTATGTTTAATAAAACTAAAAAAAAAGTACATAATAAAACCAAAACATATTAAAATTATGTTCATTGGATAGCTCGTTTTGAGGACTACCTGATTCCAGTTGGGTTTGTGAAGATTCAATCATTTTCATCCTCAACCCGACCTCTGAAGTGCCAAAATTTAGGGTTTTTCTTGTGTCTTAGGGGGGATGAGGAATAAGGGGGGTTCGAATGAACCCCCAGGGATTCAAGCGAATCCCTAGGGATTCGCTCAAACCCCTGGGGGTTCATTCGAACCCCCCTTTTATAAGGGGTTTATTGGCTTTTTTGGCGGGAAAGCATTAAAAGGGTTCACCCGAACCCAGGTTCTAGCGAACCCCTAATGGGTTTGGTCGAACCAATAGGTTCGTACGAACCCCTAAAATCAAGTTTTCTGCCATGCATTCATTTTTTGTGAGTTTTCCTTCCTCACTTCAATTGTAAACCACTATTGTGGCTTCACCCCAATGCTTTACGGTGTAGGCCATTGAACAATTGCTCTTACTTTCTTAGGATCTATCTTCAATCCATCCACAGATATGACAAAACGCAAATATACTAGTTCCTCCTTCATGAAACTACACTTCTTAATGTTTATCAACAACTGCTCTTCTCTTAACCTTTGCAAAACTTGTCTTATATGTAACAAATGATCCTCTCTAGTCTTACTAAAAATCAAGATGTCATCCAAATAAACAATCAAAAACTTACCCAAAAATTTCTTCAATACCTCATTCATCAGCCTCATGAAAGTACTCGGTTCATTTGTTAGTCCAAAAGGAATCACCAACCACTCATACAATCCTTCATTTGTCTTGAATGTTTTCTTCCACTCATTCCCTTTTCTGATTTTGATATGATGATATCCACTCTTCAAATCTATCTTTGTAAAGTATTTAGCTCCACTCAAACAATCCATAGTTTCATCCATATGGGGCAAAGGAAATCTATACTTCAGTGTGATCTTGTTTATGGATCTAGAGTCTGTACACATCCTCCATTCTCCATCCTTCTTAGGTGCTAGCACAATAGGTACTTCACAAGGACTTAAGCTTTCTCTAATCAAACCCTTCCTCAACAATTCTTGCACTTGTCTATTCAACTCTTCATTCTCTGCAGGTGTCATTCGGTGTGCTACTTTATTAGGAAAAATAGCTCTAGGAATTAGATCCATGCAATGAGTAATACTCCTCACAGGTGGTAATCCATCATGTACATTATCTAAAATGATCTCCTCATATTCTTCCAGCAACTCCCTTATCTCTTCCAGTTGTTCTTCTACATGCTTCAAGTCTTCAGTCTTCTTAGGAACCAAGGCATAGCACATGTTATCATGTCTCAATCCATCCAAAAATCTCATTCCATCAACCAAACAAATCCTAGCATTCATACAAACCTCCACCTTAGGAACATACTTCAATGGTAACAAAGTCCGCTTCATCCCATTAGCATTGATGGTGTATGTGTTCTTCTTTCCATCATGAATAGACTTTCTATCATACTGCCAAGGCCTTCCCAACAAAACGTGGCATACATCCATAGGCATTATATCACACAAAACTTCATCATGATAATTTCCTATCCTCAATTTCGCCAAACAAATTGTTCACTTACCAGTACCTTACGCTCATCTGGAATCCATGCTATCTGATAGGGTTTTGGGTGTTTCAATCTTTCCAACTTCAATTTGGTCACCATATCTTGAAAAATCAAGTTCTTAGAGCTTCCACTGTTAACTATCACTTTGTAACACTTACCAGCTACCTTACATCTAGTTTGAAACAAATTCTTTCTCTGCAACGATTCTTGCTCCATCTCACTTTGACACAATACTCTTCTATTCACCAACACTTATCCATCTTTCGGTTTATTAGATGACCCAACATGATATTCCTCAACAAAGGCTATTCTTCTATTGTTTTATGTATTTATGCTTGTCTCTCCTTGATTACATTCAAATGCTCTATGTCCTTCTCCACCACATTTAAAGCAAGTTCCTTTGAATACTCTTTTCTCTTGTCCTCTATCATCTTTTCTATATCCTTCATTCTGGTAGCCACCATAACCTCCTCTTTGGTAAGAGTTTCCATCATCTCTACAGTATGAATTATCATTCTTAATGACTTCCTTATCTTTATTCTGACCTGCAAAAGGTCCTCTTCCTCCTCTAGTAAAAGTTCTTCCTCTCTGTCTTTGTTCATGCCTTTTATTCAGCTTCTCTTATGCTTTTAGGCACATTGGTATGCCTTCTCCACACTTTGCAATTTGATCAAACTAATCTCATCTTGTATAGATGGCTTCAAACCATTCACATATCTAGCTACTTGTTTGACCTCACCCTCTGAATGTCTGGATCTGATTTTCAATTTGTAGAACTCCTAAATATACTCTGTCACACTTGATTCCTTTTGCTTCAAATTCTACAACTTTTGGAACAAACTAATCTAATAATCTGCAGGCATAAACTTTGTCTTTAACTTATTCACCATCCGATTTCATGATTTTATCTTCTCCTTTCCTCTTCTTTTCCCATCTATCTTCAAATGTTCCCACCAAAGGGATGCATGTTCTTTCAAATTTGTACAAGAAAATTTCACCTTCTTGTCTTCAATGGTACCTTCAAAATCAAAATACTTCTCCATCTCTATTATCCAATCAAACAATTCATCTGAATCCAACTTACCACTATAATGCAGTGGATTGAAATGTGGCTTAGTATTTACTTTGGTTAGGGCTCTTATGAGTTCCTTTCTTCTCCTTGATCAAGGCTAGGTTGATCTTCTCTTTCCCTTTCTTCTTGTACTTCTACCTCTTCATTACTCACATCATCAATTGGTCGACCTCTCCTTTGGGACGTCTTGACTGCTTCTAATCTAGCAACAATTCCCCTCAACTTCTCCATTATAGTAGGGTCTGCATTTCCATGCACTCCATTTCCTCTAACATTTCTTCTTCTTTCCATCTTTACACAAGTCATCTGCAGCTATAGGTAGGATCCTCAGTCTGCCACCCCACAACAAATCTTCATCAGGACTCCGCAAACTCTGACGATCTCTCATGGAACAAATCTCACTTTGATACCAATCTGGTGCAACCATGGTAGGAGGGTCCTCAAAGAGAACAATTTAGACCGTGCAACAAGAGCCACACAACAAAAGTAACATGAAATATGGAGGAAAATGCAAATTAAAATATTCTTATTATCAGAAGTTTCAATTACAATCGACCGACAACATCCGGGCTTATAGATTTGGCTCACAGGCTTGATACAACATGTTCAAAATACCATCTCCCTATATGTTCTTCAATGTGAGTGAAAACCTTACATATCAAATCTATATTATTCAACTTAATCAACTTCTGCCATTCTAATGATCTATTACAAGCTTTATATCATATCCACAAATCTAGAATCTTCCGCATTGGCCAAAGATCATTACAATCTCCCATGAAAGAAAATGTAGCGTGTGCATGAAATAGGTTAACCTCAAATTTGAATTACTCCACAGTGAATGCATAGGATGAAGTGTGGACCTATAATTAAGGTCGGGGACACTCCATAGAACAATTTGAATCACACCGTCAAAATCTACAAGTTATGGGAAAGTTCAGACACAAGCAGTCAAACTAGCCGTGAGCTTAGAAAATTATTCCGGTGTTGGTTCAAGAAATTGCCATTAAATTTAGAAGTGATAACTTATCGTTAAAAGATCCAATCACGCTCAAATATTGGAATAAGGAAAATGAACATGTCCATGATGTAAACATAGATCCGCAGGGTCTGGTGAGCAAATATGATGAAATGTTGAATCTGCCAATCTTGAACTGAATAAGAGCAAAACAAGAACAAAACTAAATGAAAATATTTTTGGTTGATGCAAGATTTCCAAGAACCAAGGATGCTTCTACATCAAATTCTTTGTATATGGATTTACATTTGGGTGACTAGATGTTGGTTTTCTTCTAGATATGATCCTCATTTTGATTTACATATACATATTTCGCTATAAATTTCTTGTTCAATTACATGCACAAGTTTTTCATAGGTTTTTTGAAATTTCTATTTACTTGTTTTTTGTGTATTTGTAGGAATGTTGGCCATTTTTATGTGTGGGATTTAATGTGTACTAATTGATTTTATTGCTTATTTTGATTTACAAAATTTGCACCATCTTTGTTGGAATTTCTTCTTGTGGGATCATAGACCCAATTCATATCCATGCATCAAGCTAAATATATAGTTGTAATTATTCTACCATGGATTCCTTTAATTTATCTTATAGGTAAAAATGGAGTGGTTAGACATTGCAATGATGATTTCATTTGTCATGGTTGTTGTTGTACTATTTATACATATGCACATACAATTGAAGAAAGTTACTAGTTTGCACTTTAGATGTGATCATTGTGTACGCCTCCCCATTATAGCTATAACCTTTTCATTGTTATGTATTACTTCATCAAAACTTAGGAAAAGGCATACTCATAGCACAAGTTGACTATAAGCATCATATTGAGTCAATTTTCAATATCTTTGTTGTGCAAAGCTAAACATAATTTGTTCTCTAGTGCTATGCTGGTAATGAATTTAAAATATTAGTTATTTCTTCTTATACTCCATTGTAGATGAATCAAGTTCATCATGTGTAAGATGAAGACCAATAAAAAGAGATAAAATGTTCCATGTCCTTCACAACTTCATCTTCTTCTTGTATTGATTTATATTGCTAAGAGAGTTTTTTCTTTTGTACATCATGTTAATAATAAAATTAAAAGTCTATTTGTAATTAGAAATAAAATAATTATATTTTGCAATTTTCTCACTAAATCAATAGAAAAAGAATAGTTTTAAAATTATTAAATCATAAAAATAATTCTAAATTATAGAATTGTAGTTATGTTGTTTAAATTCTGCATGATCATTGATTTGTCAATCAAAACAAATTAACTTTGAAATAAAGAACATAGATAAACACAAGAATTAATAAATGATAGATATTGATTTAAAACTACAAATTAACTTTGAAATAAATAATATAGATAAACACAAGAATTAATAAAATGATATATATTGATGTAAAACTATGCAAATGATCTGACAGAAAGAAAAGATGAAAAAACAAAAATTAATGAATGACAATATTGAGATGACATCCTTTTTAAGGATTCTGTTGTGCACACCCTTCTCCCTACTTGCAAATTTCAAGTATAATTTCCATAACTGCAATATTCCATAAGATGTTATTGTCATGGGCGAACTCCTGTTTATGAAGCAGTTAAAGCCTATCCCATAAGCAAGTAGATTCCATAAGATGTTATCTTCATCTTTTTTTCATAAATGGTGATAGCCAGCTTCAACATCCTAAGAATTCTTGAAACAAAGGTATTTGGATCATTCAGGCGAAAGTCAGAAGTGAGAAAAACTATTTTATAGAGGAGCAATACGAGATCCTTTACATACTTACCACTCTTATCAGCCTTTGCCCTCTTCTACAACTCCTCCATGATGAATTTCCTATGTTGTGCATCACGTTCCAAAAAGAAGTTATTACAAAGAAGGCAATTGTGAGAGAAACTGCCAACTAAAATAGAATATTTGGGCTTCACCACCCAACAATAAGGATGCCTAACTGACTAGAGCCAAATCTATAAAAGAACACTGAGCGAATAATTGGTTTAGAGTTGGAATACTTCTATTGCTATCTTCTTGGATTGAATGTAAGGATGCTTGATTGGTTAGAGCAAAATCTAGAAAAGAGCATTGAGTGAGTCATTGGTTTAGAGTTCTTACTCTCAAGATTCAATATAAAAAGTCAGTACCATTGATGAGTCCATACATGTTAAAGTCAAATATCAAGTAGAGAGTTGGTTTGGTTAACCTGTTTCTCAAAACATATTTTTGTTAAATTTATATTATCACTATATTGACATACGTAGAAACATATTTACAAGTTATATTATTTTTATCTAACACCATGTTTCAATTCATACGAATTTTGGGACTTCAAAAGAGGAGCTAAATATAAATAAACCGACTATCTTATTTCACTTTGATAGATACAAATTGGCTACTAATTGTTCAAAGGAATTTAATTGTTTCAAAACAATGAAGACATCGGCCACAACTATATAATGTAATGTATCATTTATAGATTTATATTTATATATTGAATTATGTAATATTCAAATTTATTATTGTTTTACCTCTAAATTCCTATCGATGAATTCCTTGAACCTCTTATGGGTGCAAGTGCTAGTTAAATACTTTCCAGAAAATCACAACAGTTAAAAAACACTTCCTTTAAAGTTAAAGCCTATCCCACAAGCAAGTAGATTCCATTTGTTTTAGCAGATAGCCTTCTCAAAGGATCAAAGAATTCTAAAGTATATGTAAAGACACCAGACGGCGCTTCATAAAGCCGCTAAAGGTGGGCATGCGGATACCATAAAAGTTTTGTTGCACTGGGGAGCTAATAGTCTTTTCGAAAGAGATTGTGATGGGAGAATGGCATTTTACTGTTTTGCTCAAACACTGTTAATTGGACAGGATGGAAAAGAAGTTGCCGAATTACTGTTAAATAAGTGTGGATCCGATGAAAAGAAATCAATTTTGCTATGGGCATCCGCTACAGGGTTAGGCACTGCCTTTCTCTGCTCTCGATTAGACCGATATCGTTGGCAACTGGGGAGAACAGGCAGGATCCCCAAAAGGGCTATCCCTTATGTCAAGTCCTTCAAAAACTTGAGATAAGGGATAGTCATTTGGTGATCCTACCCTCTTGTCTGGTTTGGTGTAGAAGATTAAGTGATCATTGCTTCTTTTGGAGTAGCTCAAAGGGATTATTTTTTCTTAATCTTGCTTTGGATGGATTTATTTCAGTATTATTGTTTGAATTATAGGATGAGTATGGTATTTTTCGTTGCACTGGATACCATAAAAGTTTTGTTGCACTGGGGAGCTAATCGTCTTTTCCAAAGAGATTGTGATTAGGCACTGCCTTTCTCTGCTCTCGATTACACCGATATTTGTTGGCACTGTTGGGAGACAAAGAGAACAGGCAGGATCATCGAATGGATTTGGTGATCCTACCCTCTTGTCTGGTATTTTTCGTTTGATGTTATTAAGGTTAAATAGTTTTATAGTGAATTTGGAGCTGGCTCGATTTGCTATGATGGATGGATGTTTTTGGAGTTCAGTGGATTCTTTTGAGTACTTTTATGAGATCTTAGAATTTTAATTTTGTTGATGTTATTATTGTAGCTTATGAATTCTATTTTCTGTTTTCATTTTTTGTCCAAATTTAAAAAGGTTTTGCATTCTCTCATGGATTGGGAAGTTTGATTTTTCTTAAGTAGAAGGTTTAAATGTGAAATCTACATGACCCGCGTACTGAAACAGGGTACTAATTAGAAGCTCCTTACATATACTTTACATGGGTTTCACTTCTTTTGCTAATTTTGCTGGTTTTTTCTTTCGTTTTTCATAGAGCTGCCAAAGTGCTTATTACAGTGGACAATTTCAGTAAATATTTTTTGGTGGTATTGCCACTTGACTGTTCTTAATGTTCATGTTGGGCAGTATTTTTCTACTAGTGGCCCAGAGTTCATGTTGCACAAAACTGAATAGAGACGCAATACAGGCTAAAATGTCGAATCTACAAAATTTATGAACTGGAATACTGGACTCACGTTGAACAGAAGCTTTGATACTGCCCTTTGCATATTTTATTTTCTTTAATTGTTTTTATTGGTTTTCATTTGAAATATGTATCTAATGCTAGATCTCCCAGAGTACTTATGAGTTATGAGAATGGAAATTCAATGCCTCCAGGAGAGTGCTTCTTTATCCAAGAGGATGTAAGGGCCAGGGCGATCAGGTGTCAGTCTTACTAGAGCTTTCTCAAGGGGATATTGACATGACAAATGGATGGTCAATATTTGTCCATTGCTACTTTGGAGTGTTTAATCACAAGGAACAACAACTCGCTTTTATAGTCTTTTGATATACCATTAAGTTGGTTTCCCAATTCCCTTAGTTATCATTGTTAAGCAATATAGGGTCTTCAATCAGTAGCTTATAACGCTTTTGAAGCACATATATTTGGTCTTGAAAACTTTTATGGTTATTTTATAGAGATACACATACTTTGTAGTAGGGGTGTGTTAGCCCATGTTCAATAACTATTATAGACAGGAAAGAAATTACTGTGGCTTGGGGTGTTTTCTTGGTTTGAATTTTTTGGTTACTCTGAGACAATTAATTCTGGCCTTGGTTATCAAGATTGAAAATTAATTTTGTTATTGCTGTTTGGATTGCTACAGAATACAGACATCAGCTTTCTGTCTATGGATTGGGGATTTCGTGCATTTGCTTCCTGTAATGTTATTTGTGATCCTGCAAATGATTTTATATGTGATGATGCTTTAACTGTGATAGCAAGGTTAACTATTTGGCCTTAAAAATCAAGGAGCAAGACGCTGTTTGAATTCATTGCTGCAAATGTCGTATCATATTCCATATTTCAGAAGGGTAACTGTACTTTAGAAACTGAAACTCTGATGCATAGCATGTGATCCAACAATAGCTCAGTTAACATGATATGATTACTTAACTTGAAATGTCTGCAGGTAGTGGAAAATATTTTATCTTCAAGCGGAATTCCTCTCTCTTTGCAGCCCCTGTTTTATAATATGCAGAGTAGCAGTGATAGTGTATCGGCAACAGAACTTACATGATCATTTGGATGGAGTCTATTTGACACATACCAGCAGCGTGATGTGCAAGAGTTCAACAGAATATTGTGTAACAAGTTAGAAGAGACAATGAAATTACGTTACCTAGTTGTAATTTTATCCCTTTCATAAATTGCTGGATGGGTATTGTAATGTGGTGAGTGGCACAGTTAAACTGTTTCCCTTAATTTGCAGGAACTGTAGTTGAAGGAACTAATAAAACATTATTTGAAGGAACTAATAAATTAAGTTACCATTTGTTTTTTATATTTGCATTTTTGTTTTTAGTTTCTCCTTTCTGTTCTTACCATGGTTACAAAAAGAAGAGAAGATTTTGTTTTTTTGTTTCTCCTTTCTTTTCTTATCACGATCACAAAAAGGAAAAGAAGATTTTTGTTTTTGCTGCTAGTAGAATAGAATGGACATGTTTTTTGGTGTTGCCCTACAATTAAAGCAAGCAGTGAAACCATCCTAATGAAATCTAACAAAATTAAAAATAATAAATATAGAACATGTCTCCATAGAATAAAATGTGGTAATTAATTAATTTATTTTTTAACCTTGTGCCTGAAAGGAATTGATAAATCTTGCAATTCTGAGATCTTTGATTTCCCTTTAAGATCTCACCATGTTCAAACTTCTCTTTCATTTACAAGTTTCCCAAAACCTGCGAGAAATTGCAAGGAGGTTTTTACAAAGGGGAAACTAAGGAAGCTGACTAGAGGGAGCGAAATGAGGTGGGCAACAAATGGGTTTGTTGGGTCAGGATGCTTCCAAATGATTGATCAAATGATAGTTAAAATACTTAAACAAAAGATTTTCATAAGAACACACAAGTGGGCAGAGGCATGGAACGTTTATTTGCTAAGTCTAGAAGATAAAATATGAGTGGCAAGGAGCAGTTTAGACGTGTCCATAAGAACACACAAGTGGGCAGAGGAATGGAAGGTTTTTTGTTTTGAAGGTTTTTAATATGAATGGTGATCCCTAAGCTGTTTCCAATGGCTTTGAGTGAATCAAATGACCAATAAATGGGAGGTAGAGCACCTACCTCAAATATAGATTTGTGCTCAATATGTACTTGATGTTGTGTCAATATGATGGTCCCATTTCTGAAGGAAGATCTCTCCATCAAAATACCATACCACATCCTTGTTGGATTCAAATTTGTTAGAAACCAAAGGAAGTGTCTCGGGAGATGCCTAATATTAGATCAGATAGCAATAAGCTAGTCAACAACTCTTGCGCCGCTGACTATCTATGAGGTACTGTGCATATCAAACCTGTATATAAGAGATGGTTTAGATCCTCATCCATCTATTCAGTAACTACGTGGTTTACTCTCGAAAGCAGGTCTGCAGCCGTCATATGATCTTGTGGTAGTAGCTTTTTCAACCCTCTTTTCTTTAAGATCATAGTAATAGGAGGGACACTCCAAGTTTCTTGGCTCACATATTATTCTTGCCCTTTTCAATCCCGATGTTCCTTCCCTCATCATGTGCTCGTATTTGAATGGTCTGAGTAGGAAGTCCTTGGATTTGCGAAAAAACTGATTCCTGCATGTTTTTGGGATTTAAAAGTGAGGTATCCAAGTGAAAGAGGTTTTTTGTTTCTTCATCTTGGGGTCTAAAAGAGTCAGGATTAGGATAATAATGCACCTCTGAGATCTTTAAAACTGCAATTTCCTGATGTCGCCGTGTCTTAAACAGCAAGCAATATTACCCATACAATCGACATAACTATCAACAAGACACTTGTTTGCAGAGTACCAACACTGGCACAGATGGTAAAGGATGGTTCTGGCTTTTCATTTATCATTTGATTTTCTTACAAGTTTCAGAAGATTAAAGAGCAAGCCAAATTAGAGCTATTTAGCATTGATTTCCTTCCAGACCACAAATTAGTGAAGCTATTCATAGAAGAAACATGTAGCTTCATGAAGATGATCACTGAACATGTTCCTTCAAAGTAGACCCTGCAGCCCCCCCATGGAACCCAACCCTTAACCAACACACTCTAAGGCTCTGACTTTTCTATCTCATTTCTGTTTCGGTTTTCCCATTTTCTCGTGGCGGTCACAGTTATCACTGTCACGGTTAAGTTTTCAAGTTTTTCAAAATTCTTTCTCCCGCCCAACGAACCGTCACCATCATATTCTCCCACGTACTGTCACCAGTTCGAGTTTAGCACCAACTTTGTGCGACTTCATTGCAGAGTATGCAGGGCAAGATCACCCATTGCTTTCTGCCGCTACTTAGAAAGGTTGCTACTGCTAAACAGTTGGGGAGAGTAAGCTGGATAAGGTTTACCTCATTCATCACTTTAATGGTTTGATTTGCCTAGGTTGTGGAAGGTGGACATCTCAAACAGTTTGTGAGCTGTCATCAATGGACATTTTGATAGTTGCAACTACTTTGGTGGACATATATGCAACACATGGAAGCATAGACAGGGCATGTGAACTGTTTGAGAAAATGCCTAAAAAAAAAGTGGTTTCATGGAATGCCATGATTACAAGATATGCACAAAATGGATTTGTTGACAAGACTTTACAAAAGCCCCCGTTTGACCCCATCGTAGCCTTCAACACTTACTCCCTGCTCTACTATCCCTAGTAAATTATGTAAGTAATGTTAATATTACCCCTGCAACTTCAAATCAACCAGTGAATATCCTCTTTGGCTTGGTCTTGTAGCTTTAACATCATCATTGTAGCTGTAATATGTATTTATAGCACTGTGCAGGTTTTCTATGAATGGAATTCCGATGGCAGTCTTTAAAGAACAACGAGAATTCGAGAATGGCATATTCTAAGAATCGAGCAATGAGATCATATTCAAGCCTGTGGAATACAGATGATTGGGCAATGAGAGTTGGTGCAGTGAAGATTGACTAGAGAAAGTCTCCTTTTTATGCTTTGTGAATTCATGGTATAGTGTAGAGCCATTGCAATCGAGTGAGCAGCAGAAACTTCAATATGTGCACAAGAATTACATGATTTATGAGTACCGTTCAGATACTAAAAGCAAGTTGTGTTTTCATTTTTGGTAAGATAGAGAGTTCCAAATATTCTTTTCTTATTTTTTCTCCCCTGTAATTTATCTAAATGTCTTTTTAATATGGACTTTGTCTAGTAAAGTAATTTACTTTTGTTCTTTTGAAGTTTGTATTATATTTGTTTCAAATAATGTCAAGTTTAGTTGTTATAGTAATGGTTGCATATATTTGCATGAGAGTGTGAGTAACATATACACCTCTTTGTGTGGGTGTGTTGGCGTGTTCATGAGAGATTAGTTTAGATTAAAATTTTCATTAGATAATTGTGTTTTAAAAGGATAATTCTCTATGATTTTATCATTATATTCCAATCAGTTTTGTTATATCTATTAGAAAAGCAAGATCATTTAATAAATCACTAGTAGAATTTGGCAAATTAATGACTACGTGACTAAAAATTTTAGTCACATGACTAAAACTTTTAGCCACGTGACTAACACTAGTAGAATATTGCAAATAAATGACTAGTTTGGTCATTTATAAGTGACTAATTTGGTCATCAGGTAAAATCAAAACTAAATGACTAAATAAATGACTGATATCAACAAATAAAAATGACTAAATAAATGATTATTACTTTATTCATTTTTTTTCAAATTTGATCATAATCCATAGAGTTTAAACCCCCCTCACATGACCCCTACCTAAGCTTGTTCCCCTCCCAAGGGCAGGTTCTTATGCATTACTCACCTGTTTGCCACTAGAAACACCACTTCATGTTCGACTTGCATGTGTTAAGCATGCCGCTAGCATTCATCCTGACCCAGGATCAAACTCTCAATAAAATTTAGAATTTCATTACTTATTACTTATAGCTCCCTTCTTCGTGAATGAAATTGATTCACAAATTATCTATCAACTATATATAGATTCTATCAAGTCATGTACATAATATAATTATATTATATTAATAATATATTATATAATATTTATATTATAATATAATATAATATTATATTTATATTATATTATATTATATTATTCGTTTGATTTCTATTCTTTTTGCTGCTCTAGCCAATCACATTACATAATTTAAATATATTTTTTTAAATTTTTATAGCTTGAATTTAAAACATAGTTTAAAAATTTAAAAATTATTATTTATCTGTTTTTCTATTGGTTAGAGTAGCTTGTATAATTCATTTTTGTTTTAAAAAAACTTTGAAAAATTAAGATCATAATAATTTTTGCTGGGCATTATAGTTAAAAAATATAGAAGTGCAGAAAACTTCCAGAAGCTGCTGAAAGAGAAGCTGTTGGA
Organism: Sequoia sempervirens; assembly: GCA_007258455.2. Lineage (NCBI taxonomy): Eukaryota > Viridiplantae > Streptophyta > Pinopsida > Cupressales > Cupressaceae > Sequoia > Sequoia sempervirens. The sequence goes on along the minus strand of VDFB02058242.1, from coordinate 461,882,798 downwards.
ATGTGTAGAAACCTCACGGCAACAACACAGAGCAATGAACAACAAACTTGCTCAACCTGGCATTACAACGACTCCGTTACACTCAAGTTTTATGGTGTTGCATCACTAATTTGTTCATTGTTGTCAAATCCTCTTTGATTATATTTTTAATCCTCTCTGACTATATTTTTATTAATTGTGTTGTTTTGTTCCAGAAATGGACACAGCTAATGTTGCAGGTAGATCAAAGATTTTTTCCAAGCACCAAACCCTCAATTTTTTTCCTAGGTGTGTATATTCGCTGTTTATTCATCAGTGGTGTGTATATACACTAAATTGTTTCATAGGTGTGATGGTTTACAACTGTCTATATTCATTGTGGATTTGGGTTGATTTGGTTTGCAGTGATATGTGCATGACCTGTGAATAGCTATGCTCGGAGGGCAAGTGGAATGTCAGTATTGAAAATGGGATAAAAGGAGTTAAGGGGAGAAGATTTTGCAGGAGAAGATTGAGCAAATTGGGAAAAGTGTCTTATCGAAGGTCAAGTAAGAGGGTTTCCTGCCCTTAATAGTTATGAATTGGGAGGCAATTTTCTCTTTTTGGTTTTTTTTTTTTCAAAGAGGTTCCTTCCCTTTGTTATTTGAAAAGATGAGTATTTATACTAATACTAGCAAAGAAATTTAAGACTACATAGAGCTCCCAAACACGAAACAAAGTTATTTTTAATTAAAAGAATTCAAAGCCCAAATACAGACCATGGAGTGACTATTAAAAGCCCTTATAGAGTTTACAGGCATATACAATTGTCAGGTGTGAAGCCAAATTCCATAATCTTTACCAGCATCGTCCCTGTTGCTGCCTAAATGGGAGCTTTAGAATGGGTGTGGACATCCATCAAAACATAAAGGACAAAGAATTTTGTCAGATTTTGTAGTTACAACTGCCCTGGTAGACTGTTGTTTCCTAAATGGGGACTTTAGAACAGGTATGGACATCCATCAAAACATAAAGGATAGAGAAACTTTGTTAGATTTTGTAGTTACAACTACCCTGGTAGACTACTACTACCTAAATGGGAGATTTAGAATGGGTATGGACATCCATGAAAATAGAAATTTTGTTAGATTTTGTAGTTACAACTGCCCTAATAGACTGTTGTTTCCTAAATGGGAACTTTAGAACAGGTATGGAGATCCATCGAAACATAAAGGATAGAGAAATTTTGTCAGATTTTATAGTTACAACTACCTTGGTAGATGTGTATGTAAAATGTGGAAGCATACACAGAGCATTCAAGTGTTTGACAGAATGCCTCTAAGATGTGCGGTCTCATTAACTGAAATCATTGCAAATATGCACAAAATAAATTTTCAAAAAGTATTCAGAAACTTTCAAGAAAATGCAACTAGCAGGTGTAAAGCCAAACTCGACAACTTTAGCCAGCATTCTGCCCACCTGTCCCAAAGAAGGAGCTTGACATTTGGATCTGAGACTTACTAACTTGAACTCAAACAACAAAACAACAAACTCAAATCAATAGTAAGCAAATAACCACTAAAAACTTAACTTTTGCCCAATACTACTGTTAAATTAGTCAAGATACAAACAAAAACAAAAAAAGGGTACCAAAAACATACATACTGTTCTCATGTAGCTATTGCTCTTATGTCTCCCAGATCATCCTAGCTCCATGGAGGCCATCTATATACCTAGCAATCCAAGCCCTATTTCAAATAAAAATCATTTATTAAACTAAACTAAATTTGGCAATCACCTTCAAAATCTCTAGCACTCATTTGATTTCAATGCTAGAAAACATAATGTTTTGGGGGAAAATAAAGTTAAGAAGATGTCACCTGATAAATGGGAATTTAGGAGTCAACGACATAATTTGCTGAACATCTTGTTAGTTCTTCCCACATCACAGAATAGGATCCCGTGACAAAGCATTCGAACCTCATGAACTACAATATTTGCCTCTGTTAATTACAAATGTATGACCCAGATGAAGATTCCTTGTCTACTTATTCATTTGAACTGTAATTTTCTGGGATGTTCTCCACAGTGACCTAGATGAAGATTCCTTGTCTACTTATTCACTTGAACTGTAATTTTCTAGGATGTTCTCCACAGCGTTTGATACACTAAGTTTCTAGTGTCTCCTCACACTCAAACATTTTGCTGTTCATAGTTGGCTGTGATTGAATTTGGCATCTATTGACAGAATTGAGGTGTTGGGGATCACGACAGCCATTAGAGGATAGATAAGGTAGCATTGTACATCCCACAAGCCCCCCCCCAAGTGTTTCCAGCTATCATAGTTTTGAATAATGCTCTTATGGGCATGCATGCGAAATGAGGAAGTATGGACAAGACACGTAAACTTTCCTACAAAATGCCACCTTAATTTTCCCAATTCCAAGACTGTCTAATGTAGGCAGTTATGTTGGTTTAGTGAATTTCTGACAATTTATCATGTATGGAATTAGATGTGTTATTTTATTGTAATTTGTAACAATTTATCATATTTGATGCTGGCTGCTCAATTTATCATCACGTTTAGTATAGATTCTCCTCTGTAACATGTTTTTCTATAGGTCTAGGAAGTTCAAAGATTTGATTGAATTCACGATTATTGTAACAGTAGTAAGGAGACTGGAGGCTGCAATATTATAGAGTTTGCAACTAGTTTTTTGAATTTCAAAAGATTTATTTTAAGCTCGTTTCATTTAGTGTTTTGACATCGTCTACAATGCCTAGGTAGCCGCTACTTTTTGTGCCTTGAGTAATAAGAAGCTTGGGCAAAGTTGTTTTTGTTTCCAAAGAAATACTTTACTCAATAGAAGGCATAGCTTGGAATTTCCTTTGTAGGAAATTTTGAAAGGGAACAAGGCCAATGAATTTGCTTGCATAGTGACTCTGTTTTTAGTTGTTTCTTTACTTTGAATATGCTTTTTTAGTTTTTTTGGCATTATTTAGATATGGTTATGGGCACACCCTTTAAAATGGGTTTAGAATATCTATTTTTTCTTATTTGTTTTTAATTTACGCCGAAGGCGTATCCTATTTGAAGTGAGCAAAGCTAACTTTGACAATCAACAGTCTGCAATGCTGCATAAGGGTTACCAACAATTGAAATGATCTGCGCCATTGAAAAATTAATGCTTGATAGTTGAATGAAAAATTAATACCCGATAATTAATTCTACCATGGTGCTTTGCAAATTTCACTATAACCGACCAGAAGCCCCACGATTATTTTCAGTGAAGTCCTTGGCCGCTCTCAGAATCATACCTCAAAAAATATCCCCATTCTTTGATGTCCTTGGTGGCCCCCTCTTTTCCTAGCTGCGGGATTTCAACCACCACCATGTCTTGTCGAGCATCCAGCGAGGGGCCCTATAAGCACACATATTGGGGTTCTTCTTCAAGATCTCCTCTGTTGATACATGTACCTCTTCTTAATCACACTTCTAAACTGGTAAGATTAAAAATAACCAGCGTGCGCTGAAGAAAGCCAGACTTGACACAAAAATTAAGGTATTAAGCACTCATGCAGGGTATGTGCAGGATCATGATGGGCCAAATAGGCCCTTAAGTGGCAATGAAAATTCAGAAAAATTAGAGTTAGGCAACTTGATGTAAAAATTTGAATAAGTTATCTATATTATTTCAAAAACATGTAAGAATAGATTATGTGGGAAATTGAATGTAGTTTCTAAACTACTAGGTTTATTTTTTTAAAAACAAAATCTATTTGGTGAAAATTTGAAATTTCAATGCAGTATTACTTAAATTTTAGGAAAAAATAAGAAGTAGGTGTCTGTCTGACCACCTAACCATAATAAAATGATAATATTTTTGTAAGTTTTTAGATGTAAGTAAGAGGACTCATGTGTCAGGATGTGGCCCTTATATTTTTTTTGTAATTTTTTTCCAAGTAAATAATTAATTATGAATTTATTATTACAACTTTTAGTATGCATAAAACTCGTATAATACGACATAACTTGGTCAAAACTTCATGAAATTCGAATTGTTTTTTAATCCTATAGTATGCAAAAGCTTACGAATGTAGCCTTGTAATTTTGGATTGAAAAACATGTAATTACGTTGAGAAAGTTATAGATGTTTTACAATCAACCTATCAATCAAGACTTTAGTCATAATTCTAATAGAAAATAAATAATAATAATCTATTAAATTCAAAATAAAGCATAATTTATATTGGAAAAAACCTGAGAATCTCCTCTACAAACCCTTTTCACTTTATCAATTTTGGGTAAAAATAAAGTTGTCAGCCACATGGGTGAAGTCCAGAAAAACAAGGTAAGTTGTTAAACATGCTTTTTGTGTTGACTTTTTAGGATTGGCATCTCCTAACCAAATACCAAATCAAACCCGAGCCTATTCCCTAGGCAATGAATTTTGTGTCAGACATATCGGATATCGGATTTAAATCGGATATCCGATTTGTTTACATAGCATTTTAAAAAATGTCAAGACTTTATAACACATGATTTAACATATGCAATATATCTCATTTGTAGTTTATAGTTTATTTTAATATATTTAGTTTAGAATATACGATTTGGTTTATATATGATTTTTAAATAGTTTATAGTTTATAGTTTATGTTAATATATCTAGTTTCAGAATATACAAATATTATTTATAATTTAAATATAATCTCTTCCTGTATTATATTATTATATTTAAATATTATTTCTATTTTAATTTCCATATATATATATATATATTACTATATAAGATCTCCCTCTCCCTCTCTCTCACGCTCTCCCTTTACCTCTCTCTCTCTCTCTCTCCACTTCTTTCCCTCTTTCCCTCTCCCTCCCCGCTCCTAATGAACTCTCTCTATCTACTTCTTCCCCTCTCCCTCCCCCCTCCTAATGAATTCTCTCTCTCTCTCTCCCCCCACTTCTTCCGCTCTTTCCCTCTCCCTCCCCCCTCCTAATGAACTCTTTTTGTCTCTCTCCACTTCTTCCCCTCTTTCCCTCTCCCTCCCCCTCCTAATTAACTCTTTCTCTCTCCACTTCTTCCCCTCTTTCCCTCTCCCTTCCCCCTCCTAATGAACTCTCTCTCTCTCATTCTTCATCTCCTTCCCCTCCCTGGGTCTCTCTCCTCCACTCTCCCTTCTTCCCTCTTCCCCTCTCTTACCCCACTCCTCTCTCTCTCTCAAGTCTCCCTCCTACCTCTCCCCTCTCAGTCTCTCTTTCCCTCTCCTCCTCCTATATGTCTATCACTCCAACCTTGGCCCTGCCCTTAAACCATTATAAACCCTTAAAGCTCTCCACCCTCCTTCTCTCTCCTCCCTCCATCTCTCTCTCTCTCTCTCTCTCTCTCTCTCTCCTCCCTCACTTCTTCCCTCTTTCCCTCTCCTCCGCTTTCCCTGGCTCTCTCTCTCTCCTTTCTCTCCCTTCTTCCCCTCTTCCCTCTCCCCTCCTAATGAACTCTCTTTCTCTCCCCACTTCTTCCCCTCTTTCCCTCTCCCTCCCCCCTCCTAATGAACTCTCTCTTTATCTCTCTCCACTTCTTCCCCTCTTTCACTCTCCCTCCCCCTCCTAATGAACTCTTTCTCTCACCACTTCTTCCCCTCTTTCC
>VDFB02058242.1:461803692-461877095 GCA_007258455.2 Sequoia sempervirens | reverse complement strand
AGAAGACAAGGTATATTAAATATTGGTGAATCTAAGTCCTTTGGTCTTTCTAGTGAAGATGAAATTGAATATGTAGAAGGTGAAAATGTTGAACATGATATTGAAATTGGGAATGAAAATGTTAAAATTGATACTCAAAATATTCAAGCTGAAAAAGTTGGAATTGAAGATGTTGAACATGATATTCAAATTGGGAATGAAAATATTGAAATTGATAATGAAAATGTTCAAGGTAAAAATGTTGGATTCGAAGATGTTGAATATGGTGCTGAAATTGGGAATGAGAGTGTTATTGAAATTGAAGGTGAAAATGTTGGAAATGAAGATGTTGAACATAATGTTGAACTAAGTGTAAATTATGTTTCACCAAATTACATGAGAAACAAAGAACCTTGTGTGGAAGAAAGACATATTCCAAACTCAAGACCTTCAAAAACCCCTAAATGGTTAATTGAAATTGATGAGAACATTATAAACAATTTTGAAGGCAAGAGGTCAACACGAACCATTCGGTTGTGGGCTAGAAAACTTTTCATACAATATTTTAGTGATAAGACATTGACCGAGCAATGCCAAATTTTTGTACAATTGATAAAGATGCAAAAGATGAGACCTTTGCTTGCCAAATTGAAGATTCGTGTGCACAAGAAGACCAAAAAAAATAATATTATTGTCAAAAATATTTTTAATGCTCTCAAATCTATTGGAAAAACTAACAAGAAAAAAGATAAGAGAGCTGCTCCGAGAGTCATTACAACCACCCTAGTAAGCCATCAATTGAAAAAGGCTCTCTTTATGAGACAAACTTGTATTGATTTTGACATAAATCATAAAACTTTGGATAAAGCACTTGCAAGAAGAGAAACAATAGATGATCCTCTTCAAAGTGATACATGGGATTTTTTCGGGAGGCTTCCACGTGTTGATAAGAAGCTAACTAATAATGTAAAACAAGTAATTCAACAATTTTGGCATGATAACTCTAGAGTATCACCCAATGCAAAGGATGTTTTAAAGTTAAGAATTGGAAATCAAGACCGTACACCACATCCTAAACATTTCTTGTAATCAAGCCAAACAATGTTGTTCAAAAAATTTATTGAAACACATCCAAATATTGAAATCTCGCAAAGGAATTTTGAAGGTTTGAAGCCATTTTATTGTATGCCTCTTAAAATTCGTAATACTTGATGTTGCAAATACCATGTGGAGTTTTCAATGTACCATGAATTATTATGCTATATCTGTTCTATTTTGCATACTAATGAAATGTTACAGGAGTGTGGTGCAATGCATCTTCCTAAATCATCAAGGGACTTGTTAGATCTTTTTTTATGTTCTAGAGATGATGGTTGTTTTTTCTATAGAAATGATTGTTTAAATGCAAAGTGCTCACAATGTGGTGGCTTTTCAAAGTTTGTTACGATGTTTTCATAGGGGTTCGAACATCAATTTGAAAAGAAGCTTGTTGATAAAAGAAATTATGAGATAGTCAAATATACTTTCTGAGTGGAAATTGAAGGTTCTAGATGTGAGTTGGTTTCAAAAGAATCTTGATGTTGCTGATTTTATTTTAGATTTTAAGGACAATCTCTTCTACAAGTATGCAAAGGCATAGTCATAGGTCTCAATGGTTGGATCAACAATTTAGAATGTGTAAGGACTCTTTTCTGATTGGCACTATTATATCAGTGGTTGATTTTGCAGAAAACTACACATTGCAACCACAAAATGAGGTGCAATCTTAGTATTACAATTCCATTCAAATTGCTATATTTGTTCCACATAACATTTAGACATGCACTTGATAGTATAGAGGAGGATCGAAAGATAATAAGAGAGTATCATTTTTATATGAGTGATGATAGATCTCACTCATCCGAGTATGTCCAACATTGTTTTGAGAATTTTTTTGAGTTATTGTAGGAGCATGATATAGCAATGGGCTGACATCTCATTTGGTCAGATAACTGCATAGGTCAATTCAAAAATGCTCGTATGTTTTATTGGTTGAGTAGAATGCATGTAGAGAGGGGTGTACCTCTTATTTGGAGTTTTTTTGAAGCTAGGCATGGGAAAGGGGAGCACGATGGAGCAAGCGCATGTGTAAAAAGAGCTCTAGTTAAGGAGCAATTGAAGATTTCAGGAGAAAAATTTAGTGATGCACGTTCTATTGTTGATTGGTGTAGTTTAGCATTGTCACAGGGAGGGACACTTGATTCAACAGTGCGAAGATTCTTTTGGTTGGTTGAGAAGGGTACAGTGGGAGGCAGATTGGATTGTCATACAATCAAAGATTCTTGAAAGATGCATTCATTTCGAAGCTCAGATGCAAGCACATGGACCATTTGGACACGAGATTTGGCTTTTTCTTGTCAGAGTTGTATTCAGTGCGAGTGGGATCAATGCGAATCAAGTGAGTGGGCAGATACATGGGTTCCACAGTATCTAACTCCATTATCTCAAACAATATCCATGAGAAATGACATAATGGAAAGTTTAGTTGATTACGACCGACTTTCAGATCTACTACAACCAGGACATGTTTTTTGCGATTTGTTACTGCAAGAGAATGAAGAGATCCCAGGACTATTAGTTGGCTCGATGTGTATAGGTAAAAGCATAAGCCTTACAAGCCCGATGGAAGATGATGATGGGTTCATGTTTCCTACAGGAGTTGATTGTAGTTCACGGGGAACTTAGTTTAGAGAACATATATGGTTAGAAAGAATGGCATGCATTTGAAGACTATGAGAAACAAAAACCATTCTCATGTATTCGCACCTTATTTATAGCAACAAATGTTATGTTGTTAGAATCATGCGGACCAAAAGACAAAACAACTATGGACACTTAGTAATGTTGATCATGGAAGCAATATTGGATACTCTTAAGCAAAGATGACCCTTGAATACCTTGAGACAGCATTTTTTCAAAGATAGGTAAAAATGCTTGAGTTCATTGGTTAAGTTCATTATAATTTAATATAGATTTGTTAGTCTAACCATCTTTTCTATTGTGACAATATAGATTTCTCATTTAAATTTTGTGATATTTTTAGCGCGATTGATCATGGACCTACTGCTACAATAGCCGATCCTTCCCGGAGAGGTATCACGAAGATTATAGTAATATAGATTGGTTATTCTAAGCATTTTTATAGTTGCATTACAATTCATCATCATTCGGGTTCATTTAGATTAATATAGATTTGTTAGTCTAACCATCTTTTCTATTGTGACAATATAGATTTCTCATTTGACAAATTTTGCGATATTTTGGCACAATTGATCATGGACCTGCTGCTACAATAGCCAACTTCAATCCTTTCAGAGAGGTATGCAAAAGATTACATTAATATAGATTAGTTATTCTAAGCATCTTTTCTATTGTATGTATTTTAGCTGCTAGCTTGATGGTTTGTACAGGTGCTTGTTAGTACAAAACGTGAACATACTACTCTTGTGGAAGACTGTGCCCTAGAATGCCTCCAATAGGAAAATTTTGTAAAATTTCAATTTTGAAATGTGAAACAATGTAAGAAGGGCATAATTGTGTAGTGAGACAATTCTATAGTAACTTATTGTAATTAATCAAGCTACAACCAGAGGTTTTCTTCCTGGTTCTTTCCTACCGGTATGCTCGTTTGAACCAGGTTTTGTAATATCTCCTATTTATATATAATAAATTACATTCATTAAGTTCATATATAACTTTGACATCTACTATGCTCTTGTCCACATGAAGAGTGCACCATACATGTTAGACATGTATTGACCCTCTATTGGAGGCCTAAATAGATACTTGTATAAATTCTTCTCATATACCAGGTATAGAAAGAGAACCATACCATAAATATAGTTGAGTACACAATACTCTACAAATAGTGTTTTATGTAATGTAAAGTTAAAGACTTTTCCCGTTCAAAATATCCTTTTAGATCCTAGCCTAATATTTTTTACAATTCCATTTAGGTTATAAAACAACTTGTAGGTTTTATCCATTTGTTCTCCTTATATTGTATCTTAATCCCTTAATATGAGAGTATGTTGCAAAACAAAATTATATCTAATGTCTTCTCCAAATTAAGAATGTAAATATGTAGTCCTTTTAAAAGAACAATAAAACATGGGACTAATTTCTTCATCAAACCCTTTAAGAAAATTTAATGTGTATAATGCTAAATAACACATATTATATTATAGATTCCAAAAAATATATCAACTATAAGATATTCTCTCCACTTCATATAATTTGATAATAGAATATCCCTTGATTCTATCTAAATGTATTAGAAAACACAAATCATTAAAAATTAGGTTATAATATGTATCTTAGTCATCTAGTCAAGGTATTAAATTTACCAAGGCTTCCTAAAGTTAGAGGGAAAGAAGTTTAAACTGCAAGATATAATGTTATTCAAACCTCTTTAACTTTTGTGATTGCATAACAATAAGGTTTGTAGGTGTGAATGATAATAGCATGTGGCATAAACATACTGAAAAGAGTTGATCTCAACATAAGGAATAAAACTAGATTCTTTATCATACTTAACCTATCACCTTGATGGTAGTTTTTTAGAACACGGTTTTATTATTATTATTATATTGTAATATTATTTAAGATGACAATTACAATCAAAGATGACATTGTTATAACCTGCATAACACAATTACAATTAAAGATGATGTGGTTATAACCTGCACAAGCTTGATCCAACCTTTTAGCACTTACAATTACAAGAGGATCATCCCTAGCGTAAACATACCCATACGAACATGTTGGAACAATCCGTTTGGTCGTACAAGTTACGGAATGAAAGTTGCACCACTTTGCAACTTTACACTGCTTGCATCTGGCAACTTTTCCCTCCACTAAAAAGTCATCACAACAGGAAAATGCCTCTGAGATAGCAAAAATTGAGAGAGGTTTATGTATATGGTCCCAACAAGATCCCGTAGCCTCTGACAGAGTGTCTGTATGCCCCATGGTCTCTGAGAAATAGCCCTTCAAATATTGGTGCCTTTTAGCATTTTGGACTCTTAAGGGAAATCACCGGTCCAATGTAGCTCAGAGTGATTCGGCGTATTTGGGTGCAAAAAAGGACCATCCCTAGCTTAAACGTACCCATACGGACGTGTTGGAATAGTCCGTTTGGTCATACGAGTTGCGGAATGAAAGTTGCACCACTTTGCAACTTTACACTGCTTGCATCTGGCAACTTTTCCCTCTATTGAAAAGTCATCACCATAGGAAAACATCTCTGAGATAGAAAAAACTGAGAGAGGTTTTACTTAGATGGTCCCAACATGATCTTGTACCCTCCAACGGAGTGTCTGTATGCCCCACGGTCTCCGAGAAATAGCCCTTCAAATATTGGTGCCTTTTAGCATTTTGGACTCTTAAGGGAAATCGTCGGTCCAATGTAGCTCAGAGTGATTCAATGTATTTGGGTGCAAAAGATTACCATCCCTAGTGTAAACGTACCCATACGGACGTGTTGGAACAGTCCGTTTGGTCGTACGAGTTGCGGAATGAAAGTTGCACCACTTTGCAACTTTACACTGCTTGCATTTGACAACTTTTCCCTCCACTGAAAAGTCATCACCATAGGAAAATGCCTCTGAGATAGTAAAAAATGAGAGACATTTATGTATATGGTCCCAACACGATCCCATAGCCTCCTACGGAGTGTCTGTATGCCCCATGGTCTCCGAGAACTATCCCTTCAAATATTGGTACCTTTTAGCATTTTGGACTCTTAAGGGAAATCGCCGGTCCAATGTAGCTCAGAGTGATTCGGCATATTTGGGTGCAAAAGAGGACCATCCCTAGTGTAAACGTACCCATATGGACGTGTTGGAACAGTCTGTTTGGTCGTACGAGTTGTGGAATGAAAGTTGCACCACTTTGCAACTTTACACTGCTTGCATTTGGCAACTTTTCCCTCCACCGAAAAGTCATCACCATAGGAAAATGCCTCTGAGATAGAAAAAACCAAGAGAGGTTTACGTAGATGGCCCCAACATGATCTCGTAGCCTCCAATGGAGTGTCTATATACCCCACGGTCTTCGAGAAATAGCCCTTCAAATATTACTGCCTTTTAGCATTTTGGACTCTTAAGGGAAATTGCCAGTCCAATGTAGCTCAGAGTGATTCGGCGTATTTAGGTGCAAAAGAGGACCATCCCTAGTGTAAACGTACCCATACTGACGTGTTGGAATAGTCCATTTGGTCATACGAGTTGTGGAATGAAAGTTGCACCACTTTGCAACTTTACACTGCTTGCATCTGGCAACTTTTCCTCCACTGAAAAGTCATCACCACAAGAAAATGCCTCTGAGATAGCAAAAACCGAGAGAGGTTTATGTATATGGTCCCAACACGATCCTGTAGCCTCCAACGGAGTGTCTGTATGTCCCACGGTCTTCGAGAAATAGCCCTTCAAATATTGCTGCCTTTTAGCATTTTGGACTCTTAAGGGAAATCGCCGGTCCAATGTAGCTCGGAGTGATTCGGCATATTTGGGTGCAAAAGAGGACCATTCCTAGTGTAAACGTACCCATACGGACATGTTGGAACAGTCCGTTTGGTCGTACGAGTTGCGGAATGAAAGTTGCACCACTTTGCAACTTTACATTGCTTGCATCTGGCAACTTTTCCCTCCACTGAAAAGTCATCAACACAGGAAAATGCCTCTAAGATAGCAAAAACCGAGAGGTTTATGTAGATGGTCCCAACACGATCCTGTAGCATCCAACATAGTGTCTGTATGCCCCACGGTCTCCGAGAAATAGCCCTTCAAATATTGGTGCCTTTTAGCATTTTGGACTCTTAAGGGAAATCGCCGGTCCAATGTAGCTCAGAGTGATTTGGCGTATTTGGGTGCAAAATAAGACCATCCCAAGCATAAACGTACCCATACAGATGTGTTGGAACAGTCCGTTTGGTCGTACAAGTTGCGGAATGAAAGTTGCACCACTTTGCAACTTTACACTTCTTGCATCTGGCAACTTTTCCCTCCACTGAAAAGTCATCACCATAGGGAAATGCCTCCGAGATAGCAAAAACCAAGAGAGGTTTATGTATATGGTCCCAACACGATCCCGTAGCCTTTGACGGAGTGTCTGTATGCCCCACGATCTTTGAGAAATAGCCCTTCAAATATTGCTGCCTTTTAGCATTTTGGACTCTTAAGGGAAATCGCCGGTCCAATGTAGCTCAGAGTGATTTGGCGTATTTGGGTGCAAAAGAGGACCATCCCTAGTGTAAACGTACCCATATGGACGTGTTGGAACAGTCCATTTGGTCATACAAGTTGCGGAATGAAAGTTGCACCACTTTGCAACTTTACACTGCTTGCATTTAGCAACTTTTCCCTCCACTAAAAAGTCAGCACCACAGGAAAATGCCTCTGAGATAGCAAAAATTGAGAGAGGTTTACGTAGATGGTCCCAACACGATCCCGTAGCCTCCAACGGAGTGTCTGTATGCCCCACGGTGTTCGAGAAATAGCCCTTCAAATATTGCTGCCTTTTAGCATTTTGGACTCTTAAGGGAAATCGCTGGTCCAATGTAGCTCAGAGTGATTCATCATATTTGGGTGCAAAAGAGGACCATCCCTAGCGTAAAAATACCCATACGGACGTGTTGGAACAGTCCGTTTGGTCGTACGAATTGCGGAATGAAAGTTGCACCACTTTGCAACTTCACACTGCTTGCATCTGGCAACTTTTCCCTCCACTGAAAAGTCATCACCATAGGAAAATGCCTCTGAGATAGCAAAAACCGAGAGAGGTTTATGTATATGATCCCAACACGATCCCGTAGCCTTCGACGGAGTGTCTGTATGCACCACGGTCTTTGAGAAATAGCCCTTCAAATATTGCTGCCTTTTAGCACATTGGACTCTTAAGGGAAACTAGTGGGCAACAAAGTTAACTTCTTCACAAACTTGGTTTGAAGTAATTTCATTCTTTTTTGTGCATTTGAGAGACATTTTGACTGGAGGTCAGTCTATGAGCCCTGTTCTATGATATTACAAAAAGGTATTGTGGACCTATATTAAGCTACCACTCTCAATATCATACAAATTGAACCCTGGCATCAATAGACTCTGTATATCAAGCTACCATAATTATGCTGATGTTAGCAGCTTCATCGATCTCTTCCAGCCGTTCCAACACATGACAGAGCTTGGAAAAGAGAGAAGGAAGTCCTATAGCAAAGAGGAGAGTAGAGTCCGCTTCAAGAGTAAAACATGGCACTTGCTAAGACTAAGCCCGCCCAGCCATACAAAAGTGGCATACAATATAGCAAAGTCCGCTAGCAATACATAAAGGAAAGTCCGCCCTTGTTTCTTGGCACAAACACTCAGCAAAGCCTGCCCATGTTAAGAAAGGGATGTGTCAAACATGTTTGAAGTCCAGCACATGTCTTGGCCATGAAACTTGACAAGGTCCACGCTTACCAAAGAGTGACATGGCATAAAAGATGGAATCTTGCCAAATCCGCTTCAAGAGGATAATGAGTGTCCGTACTTAGAAGAATATGAACATGGAAAGTGAATGAGTGAAGTCCACTCAGCATGTTAAGTCTGAAATGGCAAGAGAAAAGAGGAAGTCTGCCAGCCTTAAAGTGAAATTGAGCTTGCCCCTTATTTGTAAAGGGTGGAGACAATGTATAGAATTGTTGTGATAGACTATTTCTGATAATAAAAGATCTTATGCATGATTTGATTTGAACCACTTTTATTGTCAAATAGTGTGAATGGTTGCATAACTTTTCCACCATAGATTGGAGATAGATTAGAATTAGATTACACTTGGAATAAAATTTTCCTAGAGATAGCCTGAGCTTACTCTGTGGATTCTTAACTTCTGTCTGGATAAATATTGTTCGATTGGAAGGTATTTATTCATGAAATGAAAACCATAAGCACATTTCCTTGAAGATTGCAATGGCTTTGCGTAGTTGGCGTGATTCCTGCATGGAAAAACAAAGTTTGGTTTTGTTTCACCAAGTCAATACCGTCTCTTGAATTCTTAGGAAGTAGATTAGAACTTCTAACCCCTTGTCTCCTTTTTCAGTTTGTTTGATCTGCAACCCAAATAAAAGAGCTTCATTGTCTAGACCTTCATTGTGAATTGAAAAAATTCAATGCTTTAGGTGTGATAAGTTTGGTCACTTTTCCAAACATTGTTCAGATAGACCTAAGCATCAAGCCTCCATTGCAGATGTAGATGATGTTTCTCCACAGAAGAATGAATATTTGTTTTGCTCAGCATTTTCAAGCAATGTACCCACTGACACCAACACTTGGCTGATCAACAATGGTTTTCTTAGAAAGAGGGAGTTGATTATGAAGAAACATTTGCTCCTGTTGCTCGTTACACTTCTGTCAGAACTATCATTGCCCTTGCTACATCAAGAGGATGGAAGATTCATCAAATGGATGTGAAGAAAACTTTTCTCAATGGGGTGATTGAGGAAGAAGTTTACGTCGAGCAACCTGATGATTTTGAGGTTCATGGGAAGGAGTCACATGTGTGTAAGCTGAAGAAGGCCTTGTATGGTCTTAAGCAGGCTCCTCGTGCATGGTACGAAAGGATTGATTGGTACCTATCTAGTTTGGGCTTCTTGAAGAATGATGCTGATTCAAATCTCTACTTAAAGGTAATCAATGGTGATGCATTAATATTGGTACTAATTCATGCTTCTAGGTTGCATATATATATATTATTTTTACATGTTTTCTCCATTGTTCGGCCCCTACACTACAAGTAAATTGTTGAATAGTGTGTGGAATGAGGGGGCAGCAGGCCTGTAATTGAAATCTTTTCATCTGTCAGCATCTAGTTGTTACTTATGCAATGTGAAGTAATGCTTTGAGTTTGAAAGATGTGCAATGCAATGTAATTAATAATATGAATAAATTTTTAATTATTAGTTATGTACTGTGAAGTAATTGCATAACTGCTTAGGTTGACTTTGTAAAAACTATATTGTAATTGAAATTTTTTCATCTATCAGCATCTAGTTGTTACTTAAGAAATGTGAAGTAATGCTTTGAGTTTGAAAGATGTTCAATGCAATGTAATTAGCAATATAATAAACTACATAATATAACCATTCTTTTTATGCTATTGTACATCAAGATATTTAACCATTGCTCACTTGATTAAAATTTCAAAGAGTTTAATTATACACATGAGGAGGCAATTAAATTTTGATTGTCAACTTCTATATATCAAATTATCCAATAATCAAGTGTATGTCCATATACAAAATGGCATCAATTCCAACTCAAACAAAGTTGTACAAAATGTGGCATATTCCATCTTGATATCTATTCAAAATTTACATGCCAAAATGTCTATCTCATCCTAAACTACTGGTGGATCATCAAAATGGAACCTCTTTGAAGCACTCATTGGCTCTGAAGGTAGCTACACAAGAAAAAGTCAAACCACAATTGAGATTAGTTATACTATATGAGAATTTAAAGGTGGATAATTAACATCAAAATCAATATACATTAAATTATAATTGAACTCCTAGAGTGTATTGATTACGAGAATATCCGTCTCTTCAAGGGTGAGGAGTCCTAGAATGCCCCTCTCAGAACCAACCAAACCATGCTTTTGTAATTTCAGTCTATATAATTCGAACAAAAACATAAAAGTGATCAAGTTAGCATCACAATTTATGCATTAATAGGAACATATAAATACCAAACACAAAATCGAAATAGACACATACTTCTTTTTGGGTGTTTTAGTACCTCCTCCTTGAGGTGCTTCAACACCTACTCCTTCAAGTGTTCTAATACGTACTGCTTCAGGCGTTGTGTCACTTGTCAACAAGGACGTATAGCTCATAATTCCCTGCACATAAAAATGACAAGTACATATGAAACTACCAATCTATGTCAATGTATGTATAATCAATAAAAGATCTTAAAATTCTTAATTCAATCAAATTTGAGTTCAATTACCTTCCCCTTATCCAACAGTGCACTTCCATAATCTGGACAAGGCTGCACCTCGCTCGCATAAGGTATTTCCTACAAGAGGAAAATAAGATAAACACATAAGTTATTATATAATTTCATTAATGACAATTCAAATCACAAGAAAGTATATAATAAATAAATGTAAATGAGTGAGTGCAAAAATATATACTGTGTGCGTGTCGAGGCCAAATGAAATGGCCCTCAAGGTGCTATCCATCACATGTGTCAGCTCCTCCTCGGACATCAACTGTTAAATAGACCATGTAAATAAACATTAGTACATTATACTATCTTTTATTAATATTCATTTAAAAACAAATGCAAGTTATGAATTCACAACTTAAATTTTACCTATGTCACTATTCCAATGTCCCCCTCTCTAGCAGGAGAGGACTCTGTACGGTGTGCTTCACTCCCCTGCATCTGATCTATAATGTCCACATCATGGAAGTCATAATCGAAAGTGTCTAAGGGATGCTCGGTAGGCTGTACAAGAGGGTCCAAGCATATCTAGTGACACATAGAGCAAGTATGTGGTACACAAATATGTAGACCTGACAAGGATGATGCAACAGCACTCGAGCCATCACCAACATCACCAGAATGTGGCTGAGCTACTACAAAAGCATGCAAAACCAAAATTCCACTCAAAGAGTGAATAGCATGGATAGTCTGTGTGGTTGCATCCTGCATAATATCTAGATGGTATACTGAAGGTGGCAGAGGAAGGGGAGGAGGGGGAACATATGGGCGGGGTATTACTCTAACTGCCCCTGGTCTATCCTGGGGCATACCTCCACCAACGCCCTAGAAGGGTTTAATGTCAAAGTAATTGACATGATGCCCTAACACAAACTCAGCATATAATTTTTTTATAAAGTAAAATGGTACATCCAAATTGTTGTTGGTGGTTTCAAAAAACCATACACCAACGATCCCAAAAAATTTCTACAATGTCTCTATGAGTGCACCATTTTATAGAAAGTTTTGTTTTATTAACATTAACCGGCAAACCAGTGCGGGGGTTAACAAATAAAGAGGCTATTTGGGCTTTGGTTATTCTGAGATCTTTCACATCGTCATAGGACAATCCACATGCATAATATTCTCTCATGTCTTCTCGCCACGAATGAAAGGCATTATGTTGCAAGGAGAGGGTTTCTATGTTTTTAATTATTTCTTTCATTGTGTTTGACATCTGAAATAATCAAGGGACTCTCGTATAAACTTCAGAAATGCCCCTTAATTGTTGCAAATTTTTAGAAATTAATTCTTGAATTGATGGCTGTGGAGGTGGTGGAGGTGGTGGAGTAGCCATAATGCCTGATTAAAATTAAAAACAAATTAATCTAATTAAAATTAGACAATATAAATGAAAATATTATAAACATACCCTAGTTTTTAAAAAAAATCCAACAAAACCCCTAGTTTTTAACAAAATCTATAAAATTCTCTAATTTTAATCCAAATACATAAAAAACACTATTTTTAAATCAAAATCCATTACAAACATTCAATTTTCATCAAAATCCATACTAAATTCAATATTTTCATAAAAAATCTATCAAAAACCCTATTTTGAAAAAAATCAACTAAAATTACACAAATCTAATTGAAAATTTGATTAGAGCAAAGAAAAATCAATAATCTAACCTTTTGAAGATGGATTTGCACCAAATTGGATATCTGATTTGCGAAATAAACTTTTGACTGTGCGCCCGCCACGGTTAACCAGTTGTGAAATGAGAATGAGTTTTAATCGGGCCGATATTGAATATATATGTTGTCACAAATTGGATATCCGATTTGAATCAGATATCCGATTTGAATCGAATATCCGATTTGGAAATTTAGGTTTGGGTTTTTCTTCGGTAGTGTGCACTGACACCCAAGCCACATAAAGTCAACTCGGCATTTTCGTGTTTTTGAATCAATGAAACACGTTATTTTTTCTCCATTGCCACTTTTTGGCATACCATGATCTTGCACATGCCCTGCACTGGTATACTTTCTAGATCATTTCCACCCGCAGCAGGGGCACTCGACAGTAAGTATGCCTTTTTCCTAAAGCCTATGTTAGAATTTCTTGGTGAGACAAAGTCCCCCTTCATGGAAAATGTCTACCCATATTATGCCTACAGAGATAATTCTCAGCAGGTATCCTTGGACTATGCCTTATTCAAAACCAATGATGGTGTTATTGACCCCAACACAGGTTTTGTCTACAAAAATATATTTGATGCACAGATAGATGCCCTCTTCTTTGCTTTAGATACATATAGATAGGTCACTTGGTGTAATGATAACTGAAACAGGGTGGCCCTCTAAGGGATGCAATAACTCCAGAGAATGCTGCAACTTACAATGCAAATCTTGTTAGGTATGTAATTAAAAACACAGGGACACCCTCAAGGCCAGAACAGGAGATTCCTTTGCTAGCTGTAGGGGGTAACTTAACAACTGTTGATGGTGCTACCTGATCAGTTGTGTAGGTTTTCCTTCCTACTGGCACAACTAGCATCCGTGGAATATAGCAAAGAATTTTGAGCGTATATGTGTCGTACATAAATTATTGTTTTTAGTCCTCTCATCCTCCTCCACAAGGCGAGAGTAGGTCGGCTGTGGTTCAATCTTCTTGATGGAGGCTTGTGGACTCTAGAGATATTATGGAATTGCATCTAAAACAACAGGATTGTGAACTCTTGATTAGGAAAAAGGAGGCATTGCCTCAGCCCCCTCCTCCATCTCAACAGGTAATGGTACATGCTCCTTATTTGACGGTTGTAGCTACCCTGCCACCGACGCCTACTGCACCTTCACCATCAAATTCTATTGTACTTGCTGCATCATCAACCCCTAAAAAGCTTTCTCCTTTCAATCTGGACATCCACCTTTGAAAAGTCCTATGATAAGTACTTTTTACCGGATTCCTACACCTGGTGAGCCACCATTTGTAAAGGAAAATTTTTCTTATTGTAATTTATTTCTATGTGCTACTGAATTTATTTAAAGTTGTTTTGTTGCTGTAATGTTTTTAACTTTTTATGGATCTTTAGCAGGTTTACTAATATCAGGGAATTATAGGTATTTAGTCAAATTTGATTCTGTTTTTTCATCACAAGTTGGAGAAAAAGTCTAGTAAGGTCAACTGCTTTGCATTATTGAAGCCTTGAAGCTGATGAATTAAATAGAGGTGGGATAAGCTTTTATGTGTTTAGTTATTGCTTAGGTAGGATAAACTAAGAGACTTTCTATATCAAAAGGAAAGAAAACAAACTCAATATGATGATTGGTGGAAATGACCCTATAGTATAAAATTATAATAGAAAAAAATTACTTCATCTTTTAGACCATGTACTTGAGTCAAAAGTTGATGTGAAACAAATGATAGTAGAACAGGTTATTGAAGAACAGAAAATATAATTTAACAGGAGAAATGGGATAAATAAACACTACATTGAGGCTATATGGCTCTTCAAAATCATTAAGTAAAATTAGGATTTTATTACAGTTTCACTTGGTATGCTCATTTAATGGGTGACATCCAATCTATTAAAGAGGCGATTAGGTTGGATTAGGTATCTAGATATTAATATGTTGGGGATTCAGTGATACTATTCACCAAAGATATGCCTTAGCCCTTGAGTGCAGTACTATGTTTATTTGTATTGTCTATGTTTATAAAGACAGTAGCATCTGTTTACATTTCATAAACTTCCCAATTTTCAGAATAACTGTTAATACTCAGTTTTAATGTCCAATCCTACAACCCTCCAATTCAAGTGACTCTTATTTGAACTCTTCTAGAAAATGTCAAGAATAAATTGGGGTTGACTTATTTGTGTTCCCATTTAACAAATTCAATGGAAGAAAAAAGTATTCCATAGCTCTAGTGCCATACATCATTCTCTACAACCCTTGGTCAATGATTATTATTCTACCCTTTCATATTTCCCTGCAAATGAAGAGACAAGTGCTTCATAATGAGGGCAAGGCAGTGGTTTCACAGACCAGTTCACTGTCCTGGATCAACCCAGAGACCCCCTTTCCATTTTGCCTCCATTTTGTAAACCTGTGTTTTTGTCACAGTTTAAACTATAGATTTCTTCTATTGGCCAGGAGTTGTTACTATCTTTTAGCTTCTTCCTTATTTTTGCTCTTATCTTATAGTATTAATAGAGTGTAACCATTAAAATCAGGCCTATCAAAAAGTAATACTACACCTTGTTGTTAATCATGATAAACCAACTGATATATTCTAATAATAGCTATTGAAAAGTGCAGCAGCAAAATCACATTTTCAATGCTAGCTGCAGCTAGAAGTTGTAGAAGACATTGTTGATCAAGTGACAAATGATAAGTAGAAAATATAGTATGCCACAAATAGTATTTATCTGTTTTGTTGTAATTTTATTAGCCTTTGAAACCTACACTTGTCTGATTTGTAGTGGATACAGATGTATTTTGTTAATCAAAACTTGGAACAACCACCTATTCACTTTCATCAAACCCATGGGAGGCTTCTGATTATAATCGTTCATTGTGACAAAACATAGATCTTGTAAGCCTTGGAAGACTCATTGTATCCCACAAAGATTACCTTTAGATCATAGGATTCAAATTTAGTCTTTTTTCCCTCTAGTAGATG
The DNA here is from genome assembly GCA_007258455.2 of Sequoia sempervirens. Taxonomy (NCBI): domain Eukaryota; kingdom Viridiplantae; phylum Streptophyta; class Pinopsida; order Cupressales; family Cupressaceae; genus Sequoia; species Sequoia sempervirens. Next base: position 461,861,432 of record VDFB02058242.1, on the reverse strand, counting down.
AATGTAAACAAGAATCCCAAATAGTAGAAAGTAGGAAATGTTAGGTTTCTCTCATATGAGTCTAATCTAGTCCATGTCTTGGAATAAAGTATTAGATCTTGGTAGGTATGTCACTCAACCTGTTTGTGTCTTGAGCTCAAATCTTGGAGGTTCAATCCAAACAACATCAAAGCTTTAACATGTGAATGCGTGGAGGGTTAGTGGAGTAATGCCCAACAAATGCCAATGACAGGTCCTAGGTTTGAGTTGTAGCTGTTCCGCGTATTTCAACAAACTAGCTTCACATAAGGATTCTTCCATGACAAACTGAATAATATTTGTGAAGTTTACAAGCTTAATTACTCCAAATCATCATTTATGCAAGCAAGGTATTTTGATCCCAAACTCGCTGTTGAGAAAAAAAAATACAATTTTTACAAGATAAAATTGAAATGTCTGATCCCTATGATGGAATACTCTCTTTCGTTCATGAATATACAAGAAACAGATCAAAAGTTTAAAAACCTCAAATTTGACTAACCATGATTAAATTTTCATCAGGTAAATGTTGCTATATGTAAACCACATGCAAAAAACATAATATTCATAGGAGAAGATGGGCATTTGAACCCAGAACAATCCACTTGCCAAAATTTAAATATTTTTATAATGTTTGAACTTTCAATCATCTGTCACCAACACATATAAATCTGGTGCCACAATAAAGAACTTCAAAAATCTGATTTTGATGTAGGGCAATCTATCACAATTTCCAACCAATAACAAGAATTATAATGCCCTCCTAGATAATGTTGTCATAGCAGGCGAGTCCCCATTAGTTGAGATCTTGTAGGAGATGTAGAGATTGAAATGAGAATCAAAATGAATAAACATCGTTCTACATTTAACTGTTTATGCCAAGTAATTAATAGATTTCAGATAACAGTCTTATTTATTGTGCTGCTAGTTAGTGTAATTATATAGGGGAGAGGATCGGGTAGTTGAGCACCCTAACTTCGTACTTCTAATTATCCTACATGGAAACTTCAAATCACTCTCAATTTTTTTTACAGCAGCTTACTTGGCAAGTCCCCTGCTTATAGCTTTCATTTCTAGACCACATCATCAAATATGATGCCACATCAGCATGCTTTTTGTCAAGATGTAGTTGAGCAATACTTGTGCATTCACATCATGGGTAGTTGTGTGCTGATGTGGCATCACACGATTGGTTTCTTTTTAGATCAAAGGAATACATTTTGTTTAATTATGGGTAGTCATGTCACAACTATTGGTCCAATATTGATAAAAACATTGGCATTATATAAACAACTACTATCACAACTATTTAAACATGCTCAACTATTGGGTTCTCTCCCCTATAGTTCATAGTCATTGTTTGTGAGTCAAATAAAAAATGGTTTCCAACATTGTCTTATACAATTGGAGATCTCTTATGAATGGTTGTATTGTTCTAAAAATAATTAAATTGAGAAGGTATCATTCACATAAATCATCAACAAATTTAATATGATAGTTGTGATTTTATCATAATAAACTCAAGACTAAATATAAATTGACACAAAAATTTCATCATTACAAATATAATGCATATAGCATGGGCTTATATGAACATATACATGTATATATTCTCATTGATACAACAACCCCCTCTCTCTCACTCTTCCCCCCCTATATTTCTCCCTCTTTCTATCCCTATCTCTCCCACTCTCTATATTGCAAACATAATATGAGCTTGTTGGTAATGGAGTCTAATTATCTTCCTCATTCAAAAGTTTTATTTTATTTGTATTTAGATCCCTATAAAAGGATGCATAATTGATTTGAATCTACCACTTCTCCATTTTGTTGCACAACCATCATTTGCTAAATGACCTACCAATTGACCTCATGAATTGTAAATAGTTAAAAAAAAGACCAATTTTTTTCCTAATTGACCTTCCACCCCTCTTCGGCGTACCCATTGCACACCAAGGTGCAATAGCTAGTTTTTAAATGATGTCGAGAGCTGCAGTAGGATTTAATTTGAAGATATCATTCTCTCTGTTTATATGCCTTTTTTTTGCAATTTGTGTGGATGAAAATATTTAAGGTTAACACGTTTTATCAAGTTTGTTGCACTTCAAAATTAATATTTATGGAAGCCAATAACTTGATTTTTGTCTCCAAGGTCAAACTCCATCAATTAAATTCTATCACCAGTTTATGGAAATTCTTTGCTGCTGTTTATTGTCAATGTTTTAATCACCATTCTTGAATTTTGGATGATATAATGCTTGAATTTCATTCAAACTTGAACATGATAAATTAGGATTTGACCTTATATTAACATTGGACATTTAAATTTGAACTCGCAAAACTGCTGCATTATTTTGCATAAAATTTTTCCATCAATAAAGGCAACAACTAGCATACAATATATTTTCCATGAATTTTCTATTTATACATTGTGAGTTTGAAATTGTCATTTTATGCTTCAAATTGATGCAACTAGCTCCTGTTGTATTCTTCCAACGAGTGCACTCACAATAATAATATCAATTTTCTGTGGGGATTTTCTATTTTTATTTAGCAATGGTATGGGGCACACCCTTTACAGTGGGATTAGAATATTTGGTCATTATTGTTTGTTTTTAATTGAGTATGTCATCTTCATTAGGATTTAATATGAAGGTATTTTTTCTTTCTATTTAAATGTCTAGTTTTGCAATTTATTTATGGATGAAAATATGCAATTTCAATGTATGTTATTAACTTTGTTGTACTCTTGAAAAACATTTAATATTTATGGTTTCTTGTGCAAGCCAAAATAACTTGACCATTTTTGGAAGCTAAAATGGGTCTATTTTGTGTCATCAACTTGGTCAACTTGATCAAAGTGCTCAGGGTACTATACAATATGAAAATTTCAATTTATTGCACTTGATTTTGTCTTACTTATATGTCAATTAGTGTGAAGCTATATAATAGCTCCAAAGTGGAATTTAACCTTGAAGCTTTGTTTTGGTGCTTTGATGGGTTGAGCTAACATTTCTTTGAGCCACTTTAATTAGCGTGTGATTTAAGCTTTTCTATGAAAATTGCTAAACCTTAAAGTTTGAGCTATGTGATAGAAGTTATGATCTTGGCAAGTGGGATGACTAAAAATAAATGACTCTAACAAGTATATTATGTCTGCTTCTTTCAAAAAACATCTTGCCTAAAAGATTTTGGCTTGAATTTCTCTTTATCTCCTTTGCATGTAGTAACTACTTCATTGCTAGAATTCATCGGTAAGAATGGTCACTACTTTTTTATTTGCTTTCTCCTCTAAATCAAAATGCATCATGCTCTCCGGCAGGAACTTGATGCTTGCGTCACTTGTTAATATTCCATTTCAATTTTTTTTGCATAATGGGTGCCATAATTTTTAGTTTACCGCTAATAATTTTCATTTTAATAAACATACTCTAAACCCCTGTTCAAAACCTTATTTTCAGGTTGTAGCTCACCAAATCGGAGAAGTGAAAGGTCAAAACCAGCGAGGAAGAGTTTGGAGGGGCCGAAACCAATAGCAGCGGGGAAAGCGGTAAAATCTCCAGGTGAAGGATGCCCTAATATTATAACCTAAATGTGCCCATGAGATGTCACTTGATTATTTGTTCTTGTTTCCATCTAAGCCTGTGGTATGTGAATCTCCAAATAAGCTAATAAACAATTTTTAGTTCCTTTGATCCAAATCTAAATTTTCCTGAAGGCTTAATGTAAATCTGCTAGAATGTATCTGACTGCAATGAAGATGTTGAGCCACATCAATACTCACTCCTGGAAGCGTGGATCTTATTGAGCAGATTGGTGGTTGAATACCAAATGCATGTATACCCTTGTACATGTTGCTTCTTCACATCCCAATTAGGTTGGTGCCTTTGGAGTTGGTTTGACAGTTGGGATCAGCTGATGAAGAGTTTGGGGTGATTGGGAAAAGAGCCCTATTGAAAATTTCCTTGAGTGCTATTGAAACTTTCCTTGAGTATTAATGTTTTTTTCTTTTAGCATAGATCTTCCATAAATTGTGCTGATATGCTCTTTAAACCTCTATTTTTACTTAAGGAAAAAAGATGAATTTGATTTGAATATAGCTGATGTGGGCACGAAGGTCAACCATGCACACCTAATGATCAACTATATATGTAAATTGTAATGTAATAAGGGTTACTGATGTGTAAAGTACATGCAACCCTCATCCACTAAACCTGCACGACTGCATGCACCTAGAACCCAATATAAAATTGATTCCATAGACAACCTATCATAGCTACAACAATTAAAATAAAAGAGTGTGGAGGTTTAAATAAGCTCCTTGATTCCATTGGCAAGTTGTCACAATTGCAACACTTTCAAGAGCATAGAAGGGTGTAAAAGTTTAAACAACCTCCTTGATTCTATTGGCAACCTGTCATAGCTGCAACACTTGATCATAGAAGATTGTAGAGGTTTAATTTTTAAATAACCTTCCTTATTCCATTGGCAACCTGTCACGTCTGCAGTACTTGAAAATAGTAAGTTGTAGAGGTTTAAATAACCTCCCTGATTCGATTGTCAACCTATCACAAATGTAGCACTTGAACATAATAGGAAGTTTTAAAGGTTTAAATAACCTCCTTGATTCTATTGACAATCTATTGCAGCTGTAGCATTTGAAACTAAAATATTGGCATGGTTTAAATAACCTCATTGATTCCATTGGCAACCTGTCACCGCTACAACATTGAACATAGAAGGGTGTGAACGTTTAAATAACCTTCCCGATTCCATTGGCAACCTGTCACAACTACAACACTTGAACATGGTAGGGTGTATATTATTAAATAACTTCCTTCATTCCATTGGCAAGCTGTGACAGCTGTAACACTTGAACATAGAAATGTGTAAAAGTTTAAATAACCCCCTTGATTGTATTGGCAACTTGTCATAGCTGCAACACTTGAACATAGAAGACTGTAGAGGTTTAAATAACCTTCCTAATTCTATTGGAAACCTGCCACAGCTGCAGCACTTGAACATATAAGACTGTAGAGGTTTAAATAACCTACTTGATTCCAGTAGCAACCTGTCACATCTGCAACACTTGAAAATAGAAAGTTGCAGAGGTTTAAATAACCTCCCCAATTCCATTGTCAGTCTCTCACAGCTACAACACTTGAATATAATAGGAAATTTTAAAGGTTTAAATAACCTCCTTGATTCTGTTGACAATCTATCACAACTGCAACACTTAAAAATAAAATATTGTCAATCTATGAGAATAGCATTTTTCATCTTTGTATTGATAATTTGTCCTTTTGATGGAGTAAGCATTGTTTTGACTTTATTTGTCATATCTTTGATTCAAAAATTGTCCTCTAGTTTTAATTTCATGTAGTGTGTCTGCTTGATCATGGTCCCTGTATGGAAGTGACTTTCTTATGCATATCTAGCAGTTGTAGACCATGATTTGGAGTTCTATACATCAAGTAATTTTGTGGAATTAAAGTTGAGCCAGCCCCAGCCATAGACTTTGGTATTTTCATGTTTGATAAGTTGGTTGAATGCTAAAAGGAGAGCTGATTGATCACTAGTTTTGAAACATTGCCCCATTTTTACTTTCTCTATGCAACTCTAGCTCTCCTTTTAACCACGTACCACCTCCTAACCCTTTTCTCTACAAGCATTAGATTGGTTCTTACATTAAATAGGAACCAACCTTCCTCTAAAGGTTACCTATACGTTTGAAGTTGTGTACAGATCCGAGACTGCTTGCCCCCCAAATCAACATTTTTGGGGTCAAAGTTGGGTGTCATTTTGGAACAACAAGAAGAAGATAACACTGTGGCATGAAACAAAGTAAAACAAAAAGTGTCTTTTCCACGTTTCCCATTCTAAACTGTCAACTCAGTACTCAAAAGTGCAAACATCTTGTGCCTGTATCAGAGGATGTTGAATCTTCAAGAGTGTCAGCATTGAGTTTTCATAACTAACATCTGTGTTCTCTAAACTCTATCAAAATGATTCAATTTGATGATAATTCAACCTCAATTAGCTCAATGTATCAGCACTCCAGTTCCTTCTAACTATTTATTACAGGGTTAAAGATTGGTGCAAAACAAATTTTCTTTGTACTCGGGCCAGTCCATTATGTTGTTTGGTATGTATGCGCTTGAAAATGCTCAAATATTTCACATCCAAAAGCACTGCACATTTGGCTCAATACTTGGCAAGTAAATGTCTTGAGCTGAAGAGAGAATTGGAATCTAGTTTTTTCCACCATACACATGCAATATTTAATAAGGTTAAAAAGTATTTAAGGCTTTAAGCATATAAAAACAGATGAGACTTAGAATGTAGCACAAACATATCTATAGAATGTGGTTGTTCATCCGTAAAAGTTTTATACCAACCACACAGCTTCAAATACTGTTGGTTACAATTTGGAAAACAGTGACATTCATATCCACAAATCAATCACAACCACCCGTACTAGTTCAAAAGCATTTCAGCAATCTTGACTGGATGGACCAGCTAATTGTAATGAACATAGAACTTCTAAGACAAGGCCGGGAAATTTAAAAGTCTATGTTCTTTAGTTGATCCATTCAACGTAATATTGCAACTTGTCTTTGGGAAAAAAACACAACTTTCAACAGGGATACTGTCCATATCTCTAGACAATATCAATTGAAATCCTACCCTGCAGAAACTCAAAAAGACTTCAAAACTAGGGCGATAAATGGTTATAGCAACATCAAATGTTAGATCGAAACAGAAACACAAATTACATGTGTTTCTTTGCTAGTGAGTTGAGGAACATGTTTCAAAGGTTTAAATAACCTCTTTAATTCCATTGTCAACCTATCACAAATGTAGCACTAGAACATAATAGGAAGTTTCAAAGGTTTAAATAACCTCCTTGATTCTATTGACAATCTATTGTAGCTGTAGCATTTAAAACTAAAATATTGTCATGGTTTAAATAACCTCCTTGATTCCATTGGCAACCTGTCACAACTGCAACCTTGAACATAGAAGGATGTGAACGTTTAAATAACCTTCTAGATTCCATTGGCAACCTGTCACAACTGCAACACTTGAACATGGTAGAGTGTATAGATTTAAATAACCTCCCTCATTCCATTGGCAACCTGTCACAGCTGTAGCACTTGAACATAGAGATGTGTAAAAGTTTAAATAACCCCCTGATTCTATTGGCAACCTGTCACAACTGCAACACTTGAACATAGAAGACTATATAGGTTTAAATAACCTTCCTGATTCCATTGGCAACCTGCCACAGCTGCAACACTTGAACATAGAAGACTGTAGAGGTTTAAATAACCTTCCTGATTCCATTGGCAACCTGTCACATCTGCAGCACTTGAAAATAGAAAGTTGCAGAGGTTTAAATAACCTCCCCAATTCCATTTTAAACCTCTCACAACTGCAGCACTTGAATATAATAGGAAATTTTAAAGGTTTAAATAACCTCCTTGATTCTGTTGACATTCTATCACAACTACAACACCTAAAAATAGAATATTGTCACAGTTTAAGTGGAAAGAGAGGGTTTTTGAGTAGGTTTTTACTGAAATACCTTGAATCAAGTTTAGGAGATAGTTTAATCATGTTTTGTAGACATATATACATTTGTTTGTAGTTTAATCATGTTTTTGTAGACATATATACATTTGTTTGTGGTGCCTAGATGTCTAATTTTATTAATTGATGTTCAAAACAAAAAAATATTTTGATGTCAAAACAAATAAATAAAACAATAAGAATGTTCAATTACATCTCTATATATTTGATAGTCCATAACAATAATAATTAAAATATCTAATCAGAACAAACATTAGGCCTCTTAATGATAGCACTATTTATTATATAATCAAAAATGGTGAACACTGAACAATATTGAATTACCTCCATCTGTATGATAGTCTATAACAATAGTAATTCCAATTTCCAATCAGAACAAACATTTTCCCTTTAACACTACAAATACCAATCTATTTATTATTCAATGGTGGGGAATTATACACCACACCACAAATAGCTTACAACTTCTTTTCTTATTTTGGAGATCTGGGCCTTTGGTGATCAGGAAATCGTTTACTTAAATGAACTTGTATGTCAAGTATACATCCTGCAAGCAGGCATCACTCCACTAGAGCGACAAAGCTTGTGTCCCCATTAAAGTCTCACAATGATTTTAATTCTGAAACGACAAAGTTTGCCCTATCCAAGGGGCGTTGAAGTTGACAGGAATCATGATGACAGTTAACCTGTTTTTCTGCGCCCTTCATTTACAATGTGCAGCTTCATGTCAACAGTGTGAGCTGTACTTTGTTTCTTTTCAGATCCTGGAAATTGCAGGAATGGCAGTTGAGATTACATTCATAAATGTGATAACGATTTCACAATGTTAATGCTACCCACTTCGCCTTACAAAGCAAAGGTTTATGAAGATTTCAATTCACATGACATGGGTTTTTTGGGTATTGAACAATGCAGTGTTATAAGAACAACGGGTTGCTGAAAATAGAAAACTGAAAATTATTACATTAAAAATGAAAAAGTTGTCAAAGCTTTCATAAAATATGTAGTTCGTTTTCAATTATATCACATAGCAGTGTGGGGAAAAGCTCAACCAACCTACAAAGCTGCATATAAAGGCCACAACTACTTATCCAACGAAACAAACTTTGAGGCTGCTTTTGGCATAATGGACTGCTGGGATGAAGCTCGAAAATCTGTTCTTTGAAAGGAGAACTCTTTCTTCAACAAAATGTGAAGATGTGGAAAAGAGATGTAATTTGAGAAGGATGTCGGGGAAAAACTTTACAGTTACAGTTTCCTCATGAAAATAAGAATTTAAAAACACAACTGTACATCTCGTTTTCCATTTACACTGGCTCCAACAACATTAGGAAATCAAGAGTAAAGACCAGTCAGTAGATTCTTTAGGAAATAAATTACTGGCTTAGTAAAATATCGGCATTGCTAGGAGTTGCTTAAATTATAAATTGGAGGGAATACTTTAAAATCCATTGGTTCATGAGTTTTTTTCTAAGTGAAAATATTCAGACTATTACTTTTGTAGTGGTCTCAATTGTTGTTATGTAGCAAGTAATTTGGATTCCTTGTAATTAGTAAAGACATCACATTCTTGGACATCTTTTTGATGTAGCCATAGACAAAAGGTCTATTAAGGATTATCAAATTATGTAAATAAATGAATCCTACAAAAAACAATTCAATGAAACAATAATATTATTTGCAAGGATTTACAATATGAAATTTCATGTTTCAATGATATAGGAGCATATATATATATGCAAATTATATACAATTTAAATATATTACAATACAAAACTTCAAAAGATTGTAACTTACATTCTTAATTTCTTAGCTTCATTTGAATGATCATGATTGATGCTTGAATCATAACACTAGCCTTAGTAATGAGATATGTCAAATATAAGGAGTTGCAAAGCTTGATGCTATGTGTAATGTGTAGTTACAAAGGAGGATTCTTCTAGAGTGAAATGTGGTGAAAATAGATCATGAATCTTGGTATAGTTCATACCATAAGCCCTCTAAAGATTAATGAGTCTCAATTTTTATTTTTTTTCTTGCCTCATGCTTGGGAATGGTGCCACAAGCTTTGTATAGTGAAATTAGTTGTTATCTTGTTATGGCCAATAGTATAATGAGAAAAAAAGTATGTTCTTACAATGATTATAATGTCATAAAATTTGGATGGAATATAGTCAACTTCTAGCAAAACAAGTGTTCGCAACTACAACATGAAATATAAAACTACATTGGAATGCAATTATAATTGTGGTGCCTAGATGATAACTATTTTTTTTCTAGAGTGCTTACGATGTTGGAATCCATAGCTTGTTTGAAAGCACTTGTTTTAGGCTTTTAGCCATAGCAGCATGGCAGTGAATTGTTTGATAAAATGCTTTGGTAGACATGTATTGAAAATGTGGTAGCATAGACAAGGCAGTGAATTGTTTGAATAAATGCCTCAAAGGTCACAAAAGTCAACCATGCACACCTAATGATCAACTATATATGTAAATTGTAATGCAATAAGGGTTACTGATGTGTAAAGTATGTGCAGACCTCATCCATTAAACAGTATTGCTTTGGAATTGCCTGAAATGCTTTTCTTTCTTGCAAAGCAGTAGATTTTGAGGTAGGAATGGAATTTTAACAAAGTGTTTGTTGTTTCCTCTCTTTAATGTGATAATTTTGTATGTTTCCAATGGTCATGTATCTAGATTTCCTTTGTCAGGTTTTTGAGAGTGGGAATCCCAATGCAAAAGAAATAGTCCTTTCAAACATGGCAACAACTTTTGACCGGATTTTGTTATAGTTGGAGGTTTGCTACTTCAAATCCTCTCTATGTAATTTTTTATGCTTTAGTTCCTAAATGATGTAAAGAAAAAACAATTAACACATTACACTATATTTACTCATTTGAACAAATGCATAATTTCTTCTATTTCTTCCTTTATTTCAGGATCCTTTCACATTTTCTAATTATCATAGAGCAATACAGGAGCCTTTTGATTACTAAATGTTTTGAAAAAAATTACATTCATCCATTGATGGATTTCAGGTATTGTTTTTGTGATTCCCAAGAAGGTTTTAGTTCTTGTTTTTAATCTGATAGGATTGGTTGTATCTCATAGGAGGGTTTCTAATTGTAGATTTAAGCAGTATTTGATCACCCCTAATAATATAGAGGTAGATTATTTTTCCTCATGCTTTTTCCATTGAATTTTTTTTCTATTAACTATGTAGTTTTGACATCCTTGAGTAAATTTTTGAATGTAAAGGAGGTTGTCTATATGTTAGGCTTGCTAGGGGAATTGGATTGCTCAACAAGAAAAGATTTCTAAATTAATTTAGCTCTAACTCTATGGGAAAGATGATAGTTTGATGGACATACACAATTCTACCTGTATGGGAGTGATGAGAGCTAGATGGAACATCTAAAGAGGTTCCAGATATGCTAGAGGAAAGCTACGAGGAAACTAATTTGATATTTTTTGATTTTTTTTTCTTTCTTAGATGTTGAGTCTAATTAATAAGTTTAATGTTGTGTTGCAACTTGCAGTTGAGTATGTTGATATGATAAAGGCTAGCATTGTCGATCCTCTAAAAGTTATCAGAATTGCATTAGTTGATGCAGAAAGGTAAAACTATTTATCTTTATTATAATTAGTGGAACTTGCAACTACAATATCTGATAAAAATCTACTTCCAAATATGTTTTTGACGTGCAAATTTTGAAGCCTTATTTTCAGGTTGCAGCTCCAAATTGCAGAAGTAAAAGGTGAATACCAGTGATGAAGAGTTTGAAGGAGTCGAAACCAATAGCAACGGGAAAGTTGTGGATTTGCAAGGGGATTAAATGGGTCAAGCCCCTATAGGAGGTCGTTGCCCTTCCAAAATGACTGTAGTTAAGGAAGGGGAAAACACTATAAGTATATGAAAATAGGAGTATTTTGTTTATATAGTGTCTGTAAGTTGTATAGTGTCATTGAGACATTGAATGTAACCAATGAATTTTTGATTTGCCAATTAGGCTTAATAAAGTAAATTTTTAGAGTGGTTTTTTCTCCACTCATAAATACTGTGTTGTTTGTGTTTGTGTTTGATCAATCATATTTGTTCAAGAATTTTAGTCTACATTTCATGGTGCTTCTTCAACATTTGAATATCTATGATACTTGAAGTTTATATGCATTAATTTGTGAGGATTAATTAAGTTAGATTTGATTTGTAATGACTAAATATATGACTAAAGTAATGACTTGTATGACTAAATTAATGACTAAAGTAATGACTAAATATATGACTAAATAAATGACTAGTTAACAACAATCAATGACTAAATATATGACTAAACAAATCACTACCATGACTAAATAAATAACTAAATTAACGACTAAATCAATGACCAAATCAATGACTAAATAAATGACTAAATCAATGACCAAATCAATGACCAAATCAATGACTAGATAAATGACTAAAATAGTTTAGTCATAAATTTGGTCACGTTATAAATGACCGGCAATAAACTACTAATGGTCAAGTGACCAAAATTAGTCATATATATGCAATTTTTAGTAGTTTATTTAGTCATATATTATTGTTTTTGTACTAGTGAATGAATTAATATCTTTTTAATGTATTTGACCAATATAACTAGTATTCACTTATGGAGCATCCATTTGAAACTTAATAAATATATTTGTGAGTCTCCCAAGCATTGGGGAGCTAACATCTCTTTCTAGAGAGCACTTATTTTCCCCACATAGTGGTGGGTCAAAAAGAAATAAATAGGTACACCCACATGGGCGTAAGTTCATGAGATGTTCTAACAATACAATTTCCAAAGAGCACTTATTTGCCCCACATGTTGGTGGGGTAAAAGGAAAATCCATAGATACACCCACATGGGCATAAGTTCATGTGATGTTCTACAAATACAAACACCTATGGCAAGTTTTCTAATAAGTTAACGTGTAAAAAACTTTACTCTTTTGATCTAATTTTCCTTCAAAAAATGAAGCTTCTTGTTATAAACTTAAAATAGCCTTAAAGGATACTATGGCTTCATAATTTTCAATTAACCACCTTGAATAAGGATGGTCATGATAACTCATGCATTTTTCTTTCCCCACATTTATGTTCTTCCACTATTTCTTTGGGATAGAGTTAAACTAACATGTTGTGTGGAATATGTTGGACACTGATGGTCACGTGGCTAGCATTATTGATGTGGATGCACCAAATAATGATCCAATAAGATTATATTATGGAGATGGCTATCTCACAACCTAGCACCCCTTTCTAATTGGCTCATCTATGATGACTTTAATTTTGTGGATTTAATTGCGGATAAAGAGGGAGGTCTATTGAAGAAATAGTTCATTATTGAGTAAGAAGCTTGGCTTTATTTTAATAATCATTGAATGTTGTCAAACCCAATTTTTTGGTGGTGGCATGATAAGGCGGATCCTTTATTTAAAGAAAGGAGTTGGTTCTCAACTCTTGAGATTAGCATCCATAGCTTGTTGGTCAACATTTATGGTGTTAGGAAGGTATAGTATAATGTTCATATTTTTTTCTCTTTTATTGGTTATGATGGGGTTTTCGTATTTTGGGTGTAGTTCCCTTGACATCCCTAGAGATATTAATGATGTTCCTAGGGATATTGAGAGGCTACTTCTAAGAAATGCATTAAAACTTTGTAATCTTGATCATTTAAGGAGTTTGGGTATAATGCGCGAGGATATTGCATGTAATTTGTTTGTTTCTTCACTATTTGATGAATCAATGCCTTGGTAATAAATATTTTCTCCCAACTTAATTCATACATGGAAAGAGATCCGAGATTATTTTATATAAATTTGTTAGATTCATTCATTTGTAAGTGCATTTTAGATTTTAAAAAGATGTTAAACAAACTTGTTTTCTCATTCATGATTATTAATTCCATTGATTTGTGTATTTTTCTAAACTCTTTCATGTGTTTGACTATAATATTCATTACAATGGCTCCCAAGGTGAAACCATTAGAAGATGCCTTCAAAAAGAAAATTTCTCTTGTTTAAAATCTTATTCCTCAATGATGTAATTGTGCATGTCCCCCCATGAATTTTAATTTAAACATAGGTCTTATTCTGATTTTTTGACTCCTCTAGTTTATCAAAATTTTAATTTGAATCATATATATTTTTGTTAGCTTGTATATTAATTATGCACATCTATAGTTCATAAATTCAATACTGCTTCTCCTCATTTTTTATGTGTATCTAATGTATATAATTTGACCATGACCTCCCTAAGTTATATGAGTTTCTAGTGAAGCATCATGTGTAATAGATTTTAAAATAGATGATGCCAAGAATGAGAAGGTTTTAGTCTCCTTACAACCTATTACAATTAGTTAAATGAGTGGACTAGGTATTCTAGGTGAATATTGTGTTATTTCATGCCTATATTCCCTCATGACATGCAATCTTTAGGTTATTCCATTATAGATATGTGTAAAATGTTTGATGTTTCATCAGATGTGAGTGAATTGGATGATGTGAAGGAAGTTGAGATCTTAATTCCCTTGTTTCTCATAAAAAAAAAATTCCTCGTACTAAACATTTCTCATCAAATTGGCATGAATTCATTTTGTAAATAAGCTAATAAGGATTTTAAGTTGTTTCATGAGACTAATAATTTTAGTCTATACAATCCTTTTTCTGTATTGTGTAGTGATTCACATGATGACATAAAATGAATCATTTCAAATCAACCACCCAATGGGAATATTTTGGAAGAATCATTTTCTAGTTTTTGATTTTGATTTTGTTAAGAATATATAATAAAATAAGCAAAAAAAAAATTGTCACAAGTAATGCCACCCATATTTTTCTTATATTCAAGTAAAGAAGTAGATGATTCGTTTAGTTTCAACAACATCAACGATATTACTTATGACTAGTTAAATGAGTGGACTAGGTATTCTAGGTGAATATTGTGTTATTTCATGCCTATATTCCCCCATGACATGCAATCTTTAGGTTCTCCTATTATAGATATGTGTAAAATGTTTGATGTTTCATCATATGTGAGTGACTTGGATGATGTTAGGGAAGTTGAGATCTTAATTCCCTTGTTTCCCATCAAAATAAAATCCCTTGTGCTAAACTTTTCTCATCAAATTGGCATTCAAATTCATTTTGTAACCAAGCTAATCAAGATTTTAAGTTATTTCACGAGACTAATAATTTTAGTCTATGCAATCCTTTTTCTATATTGTGTAGTGATTCACATGATGACATAGAATGAATCATTTCAAACTGACCACCCAATGGGGATATTCTGGAAGAATTATTTTCTAGTTTATATTTTGATATTGTCACAAGTAATGCCACCCATATTTTTCTTATATTCAAGTAAAGAAGTAGATGATTCCTTTAGTTTCAACAACATCGACGATATTACTTCCAATAATCATAGTTATATTTCTATCTCTAAGTACACACTAATAATTCTAGACTAAACCCTTGATAGAATCTAAGAAGACATTGATTTAACAAAGAGACATCATTTTCTAAGTACACACTAGTATAAGTCCATAATTTATGTTGTTAGCAGGTAAACCCACAAAAGTGGTTTACAATTCAAGTGAAGAAGGAAAAGTTGCAAAAAATGACCCCATGCAAAAAAAATTGGTTTTTGGGGTTCGAACAAACTTTTTGGTTCGAGCAAACCTAAAGAGGATTCACTAGAACCTTGGTTCAAGCGAACCCATTAAATGCAAGGTCCCACCATTCCCATAAAAATTTTAGAAAGAAAACCTTTTTTGAAAGGGGGTTCGCTCAAACCCCCCCTGGTTTGCTTAAACCCACCTTTTCCCACCTTCTCACCCTCTAGCACAAAAAAACTCTAGAATTTTTCCCTTCGAAGCTCAAGTTGAAGAAGAAAATGGAGGATAATTCATAGGCCCAATTGGATGATGGTAGTCCTTGGAACGAGCTATCCAATGAATATAATTTTAATATGTTTTGGTTTTATTATGTATTTTTTTTTAGTTTTATTAAACATATGTTTTTCACCGAAAATCAAGCTCTCTATTTTGCACATGTGGAAAAATATCAGATTATGAATTTTTGTTTTTTGAAAAATATGAGTGGACCAAATATTGGAGTCCTTGATCCAACAAAAAAAAATTGAATTTGGATACATACAAAAATAGTTACATTGTATATGGTCTGCCTATGTCTGAATTGTAATTGGTTTGACTTCGAAACTTGATTAAGGAAAAAATATTCAATAAAACACTATGAAACCAATTGGAACCACTAGATATCATAGTTACAAATCTAAATTTGAAAAAAATATAATTTTATCCTTCATGGAAAAAAGTTATGTTGTATACGGTGAGCATCACTCCTTAAAAATGATTTTTACTGAAAGGAACTAGTTTTTTAAGGAGATAGAAAAATAAGTGCAACCTGATTCCAAATTTTTTTAAAAAATATATATTTAGAATTCATAGACAAAATGTCACAAATCACTAGTTTTCATCATCTTCAAATTCCTCATGGTTTAATTGCTATAGGTGTCCAAAAGTGAAGATTTAGTTAGAAAAAAATATTTCAGTGTCGAGTTTGGCCAAAAATTGTAAACCAGTATTGTGGGATCGCCCTAGCCCATACTTCTAGATAACAAATCTAAATATTTCCCTCCATATTTACATTCCTTATTTAGCTATTATAAAATATAATTTTATTAGTGCTAGCTATACTTATTTAATCTAAGCTGATTTGTGCTTATTTTCTCAGTTACTTAATTAGCTTAGGTTAACCCATATGGAAAGCTTATTTTCCTTCATAATTTTGGATGGGTCTTACATGAGACAATCTTCTCTCTAAGGATTTTTATATAATAAGCATATTTAGATCTGCACTTTTTTTTATTTATATTTTATTTTCATATTTGAAACTCCTTAATTTATTTTGGATCAATGATTACTTTTACATTTTTATATATTTTAAATTAGGGGTTTTTTATCTATATTTTACTTTCACAATGTAGTCCTAGGTTTATGCACCAAGAAAATAAGGAACCTTGTTTTGACCAAATTCTATAGAATAATAGAAAGGGATATCTAAGGAGCTCTAGATCAAGAGTTTGAACCTAGAGTGACCTATAGGGAAGATCAGTGAAAAGGGAAAAGGATAAGGAAATCTTAATCAAGTAGAGTGAATATGATTTTTTGATGGATTTATTTGCTTCAATTTTCTTTTGGTTTGATGGATGAGAGAAATATATTTCAACTTATATGATTTGTCTATGGAATCTTTTACTTTTCTTTTTGATAGTGACATGTCAACCCCATGCAACTAGGAAGATGCATGGGCTCATCACTAAATTTTAGACTAAGTGAGTATGGAGATCATGAACGTGGAATAATGGTACATGATATGTGTTTCTTTTAAAATGCAACATTTGATGAGAGGAAAGAAATAATTGATTTTCTTATAAGTATCTATGAGTCACTAATGATATAAAATTAAATTATGAAATCTATTTATGCTATTTGAAAGGAAACTTTAAATGAATAAACATCACAAATAATTTTCTTAATAGCCAAGGTTGACTATCAAATTTAGGCCCTAATATTGTGAAAATCAAATGTAGGCCCTAAAATATAATAAAAAGGTGTGTTATTTCAATGGATATGAGTAGATACTTTGGATTTTGTTAGGTATTATTAGTTTTTTTTATTATCTACAATCTTCAACAGTGTTGCAATATGGCGTCATCGAAAAAGTATCCCTTCTACTTTTCTTGGCTTGTTTGGACACTCCTTGTGAGTTAGACTTGATATCGCCTTGGTCTAGTGTTGTGATGAGTTTTGCACATCCACATTAGGTCTTGGGACCTTTTAAAGCTAAATAAACTTAACCTTTCATTAATTTAATGTTGTAAAGTGTATTTATTTATGCCTCCACATTAAATTTAAGAGGCTTGTAAACTAAAGTGGACCTAATCTAGTGTTGTAATGTGTTCTACACATTCACATTGGATTTAGGGCCCTTCTAAGCCAAATAGACCCAATTTTCCCTTAATTTAGTGTTGTAAAGTGTATTTATTTACACTTTCAAATTGGATTTTGGGCCCTCTTGCATTTATGACCTTAATATCATCAGTAATAGGCCCCTTTGACCCTATATTATCCATCCCAAGGCATATTTTGATAAAAAACCTGACAAGATCAACACATAAGCTTAATTTATTGACTCCCTGACATCTTAGCTAGAAAAATAGCCCCTACGGGACCCATTCACCACTTTGGGTGAATGAGTCCCATCTAGGTGGGACTCATTCATCCAACTTGGCGAATGAGTCCCATTTGGCCTATTTTTGAGGTTTGAGTAGGAAAAACTGGGTTTTAAGGTCAAATTTCTCCTATGTCAGCCTTGGGGATCAAGTTAATAGTCATGTGAGTGGATTACCTATACAAATAAGCTCTCAAATCATTATTTCATCATGCATTCATGTTATCAAGTCAAGCACTCCAGAGTTAAGCATTTGAGGACTTCACAAGATCATCTAAAGAGCATTCAAGATCATTTCTAAGGCATTCAAGGGAAAAATTCTTCATCAATTGTTGTAGCAATTCAAGATCCATCATAATTTCAAGCATATCAAACATAAAGCATGTTATTGAGATAGTGTTGTGATTTAGCATTGAAGATCCAAGATTAAGCATTATTCTACACCTATTATCAAGATCAAGATCTACATCCTTCCTGGTAATTTTATGTTGAGTTGTAGACTTATAAGACATCATTTACAAGACATAATTCAAGGTATCATTTTTCATGTTTCATATCCCATGTTTCATGTTTCATGTCCTTATTTCATTGTTTCATCATTTGGTTTAATTACCTAAAAGGGGTTTGACCAAGGCAAACCCCTATTCACTAATAATCAACAAGTTTTCTCCTCTTTACATGTGGGATTGTAGATATAGGTTTCTTGGATATTGAAAGATAATTGAATATTAGGTTACAAGCTTGTTGGAGTTGTCTCCCCATTCAGAAGGTCATAATATTTACTAAAAGGTCATCCACAACCCCAAAATTAGAGTTTTGGATCCAAAAACATGGAGGAGCAGATTGAGAAGAGTAGATTCCAACTTTGAATTTTAAAAAAACTAAACTAGACTCATTCACCACAAGTGGTGAATAAGTCCACTATAGGTTTTTTTCAGAGATATTTACATATTTGAATGCCCATTTGCTTGAAACATGCTCCTATGCAGATATGTAGAACTGGGATTGATTCACCTAGAATGGTGAATGAGTCCCAATAGGAAAAAATTTCAAGATTTGCAGAATTTCTAGTCTCCATTCAAGTCTCTACAAGTTTTTGGGTGCACACATTTTGTTTTGCAACTTTTGTTTTGTTTTACATACTTTTCTAGGTCATTTTGTAAGTCATTACATGAAATTAGGGTTTATGTTGCATCTTACATTGCATTGGTCTTTCCAAGTTCTTACTTGGTGGTGAACCCATCTTGTAATCTAAAATCATATCCTAGGATACCTTATTATCAGATCTCTCCCTCCATTCTTTATTGGATTGAGATCTCTAAGGTGTCCTTGAGTGTAGCAAGTATGAAATAGGAACCCTATCCTTGTGCTTTATTCCTCCCAGTTGTAGTGTACTATTTCCATTTGGTTCCATTTTGGTGAACCTACATTTAGAACACCTTCTTTGCTAATTTGGAGTCCATCATCATTCTAGATCTAGCAAGCATTGAATTTTCATTAGGATTTGCATTTGTTAATTGGCATCTAGGGTTTCAAAATTGTTGCAATAGTGAAAGGTCATATAGGGCAAGCATTTTTGCATCTCAAATCATTGAAAATCATATGAAAATTGCATTTGCATTTAGTATATAGATCATACAAACCAAAAAGCATAAGAATCAATTGGAAATTTTTGAAATTTTTGAAACAATCCCTATTAGGACTGATTCACCCAAGGTCGTGAATGAGTCCTAATAGGGACTCATTCGCCACCTTGGTCGAATCAGTCCCAATGCACATTTGATGTATAACTTTGGTATGGTTTGAGCGGGAAGCCCGATTGAGGCATGACTTTCCCCATAGCCACTCGCGTGTGTGTGAGCATATACCGACCATGAGTGTACGTGTCTCACCTTCTAGGACTTCTCACCCAGCGAAAAACCAAGAGTTACATTGCCTCAGAGTGAGTATGCACTTTTTAGACAAACAACTTAGATCTCATCCACATTGTGTTGGAAAAATGGTTGAGGCTTGATCCACCTTTTCTTATTTTCACTTGTTTTTGTATTTCTTTCTTTTAGTTATTGACATTGCATGATCGTGTATCTTGATGTTGCATATTATACATCTTGTGTGTGTTTCCCTTTGTGCTTATGTATGTTTGACCTAGGATCTTGGGTCCTGGGGGCTTGACCGCCTCCTCAATCTTTGTTATCCAAGACCATCCACATCCGTGCATTGGAAACCCTCTTGAATGTCTACTTTAGTGTGATTTTCAAGCAACTTCATCCTCTCACTAAAGTGGGGGCTAAATGGAGTAACTGAAAAAGTATCCCTTCTACTTTTCCTGGCTTGTTTGGGCCCTCCTTGTGAGTTAGACTTGATATCGCCTTGGTCTAGTGTTGTGATGAGTTTTACACATCCACATTAGGTCTTGGGCCGTTTTAAAGCTAAACAAACTTAACCTTTCCTTAATTTAATGTTGTAAAGTGTATTTATTTTTGTGTTCACATTAAACTTAAGAGGCTTGCAAACTAAAGTGAACCTAATATAGTGTTGTAATGTGTTCTACACATTCACATTGGATTTAGGGCCCTTCTAAGCTAAATATACTCAATTTTTCCTTAATTTAGCGTTGTAAAGTGCATTTATTTACATTTTCACATTGGATTTTGGGCCCTCTTGCATTTATGACCTTAATATCATCATTAATAAGCTCCTATGAACCCATATTATGCATCCCAAGGCATATTTTGATCAACTACCCAACGAGATCAATGTATAAGCTTAACTTCTTGACTCCCTGACATCTTAACAGGCAAAATAGCCCTAGTGGGACCCATTCACCACTGTTGGTGAACGAGTCCCATCTAGGTGGGAGTCATTTAGCCAACTTGGTGAATGAGTCCCATTTGGCTTATTTTCAAGGTTTAAGTGGGAAAAACTGGGTTTTAAGTTCAAATTTCTCCTATGTCAGCCTTGGGGATAAAATTAATAGTCATGTTAGTGGATTTCCTATATAAATGATCTCTCAAATCATTATTTCATCATGCATTCATGTTATCAAGTCAAGCATTCAAAAGTTAAGCATTCCAGGGCTTCACAAGATCATCTAGAGAGCATTCAAGATCATTTCTAAGGCATTCAAGAGCAGAATTATTCATCAATTGTTGTGAAAATTAAAGATCCATCATCATGTAAATCATATAAAGCATCAAGCATGTTATTGAGCTAGTGTTGTGATGTAGTATTGAAGATCCAAGATCAAACAATTTTCTACACCTATTGTCAAGATCAAGATCTACATCCTTCATGGCCATTTCATGTTGAGTTGCAGACTTATAAGACATCATTTAACTTGGAGATATCATCATATCATGACACAACAACCTAAATTGATTTTAAAAATATGAATTTGAGACAAAATGACTCTACAACATGGATGAATTATTCGATTACAAGTAAATATGATAAAAACATATTAAATTGATTTGCAAGTTGAAACTCTGTAGTTTGGGTAAATGCACTCCTTTACATTTTCACACTTTGTGTGGGCTGGTGGTGTTGAAGGAACTGAGTTCGTAGAAGGACCAAGAGTATTACCAATTCCAGTGCTATTTGCTGCTGCTAAGGGGATGGGTGCTTCCGATTTTTCCAAGTTGTTGTAATGGAAATAGATTCAGCTATTGATCTTGTCAAAGAGAAGACATTGTTAGAGGAAAACAAATAATAAAATGGAGGCTGGGAATATTTGTAGGCTGCATACAATTTTTGCTTCAATTTTCTCAAATGTTGACTGAAAGAAACTCAAACCTCATTCTGCTTTGTTCCAGCTAGATCAATAAGATGCAACTTAACATGTTTTGACTACTGTTTTACTTCCTCCTTGCTGCTACTATATTTACAATTCTACTTTTGTGTGGCTCCCAGTTCTCTCTACTGGTTTGCCTCCTATTTGTATGGTTGATTTTTTAAATTAATAAAGTATGTTTTTCCAATAAAAAATATATATTATAATATAATATAAATTTGTATTTAAATATACTTGATTATGTAATGTTACTTTAAACATTAAAAAAATGGTCTACCATGTTTTAAAAATATCACACGAAAAAACGGATATTCTGTCCAATAAGTAAAGCAATTTATAGAAATATTTGGAAAGTGTGAGAAAGAAGAAAGGACATACGAAGAAATATTCTGTCATATGCGTGTGTAATCATCTCACAAATTTTGTTATCCATCACATCTCACAAATGCAAATGTGAGTAGTAGCAGAGGCCAGCTGAACCACTTTGATCTTCTGTTTGCTTTCATTATCATCTTTATTTCCGTCGCCATTTCATTTTCCCTTTTTCTGCTGTTTTAGTGAAAATATTTGTTTGCAGTCGTATTCATGGAAGTTACATGTTTGTCAGCAAAGTTGTTTATTCAATTAAAAAAATGCAATAAATTTCTCAATTAACTATTTAATAAATCAATTTCTCACATATAAATAACAGAAATACCATTAAATTAAATCCACTCTTTGATTTTCAGATATATTGATATGGCAACCACGAAAGTTTCTGCTGCAGTGTAGTTTACTGCTGTTTTAATAATGCTTACTTTCTCTGCAGTTTTTTGTCAAGCTACTCGAAATCCCACAGCAGGAGTTATATCCAAAAATAATAACAATAACAGCACAGATTCAATCTAATTCAATTTCTTTTTAATGTGTTTAGGAATATTTCTAAATTCTAAATTGCCTTCAAAATTAATCTACATCTTTGAATCATCCAACCTTCTCAATGTCCTTAAACATTGAATTGATGCAATGTGTACTATATAGCTCTGAAAATGAGCTCCTTATGATTACATATGCAATTGTACTATTTGTGGAAACTCAAATGACATTTTTCATACCCATCTATAGACCTTCTCTTCTAACAATTTGCATAAAGGTTTATGTTATGATTATGTAAGGTGGATCAATGGACTTAAAAAACATCAATGTCTCATTAAAATTCACTAGAAAGTTAATTGGGTTGTATTCATGTCATGGTTTAATGACTAGATAATTTGATCTTTATTATTATTTGTGCAATGTTTATCATTTCCTCTAGCAATGAAAATGGGATAGGAGAAAAAAAAAGAACGTGGATTTATGGGAGACACATCCCCATATGACGTCATATATTATGAAAGCATACTAGAAGATGAATTGCATCAACACACATGATTCCAAGAAGGGGGAATATCGCCTTCATGATGATCAATCCTCTAAGGTAGTGAATGTAAAGAGGTAGAGAAGTGTGCTATCCACTCACTTTAATTCGATAAAATACTACTGTTTAATCAATTGAAGTGGGAATAATATAAAATAACTAGTTTGAAATGCAATATAATATAAAAATTCACTTATCCCATTCTCTAATTCTTGCTTACACTAACTTTGCAAATTAATCAAGACATGCAAATAAATGATTTCCATTATGTAATATTCATTAAACTTTCTTTTCCTTAACATAACTTATTCTTAACTAGTATATTGGAATTAATGACTATATTCATTCACCTTCCATGGAATCAAGATTTATGAAGATTCACTGTGAATTTTATAAGGTATAAGCAATCGATTTATTTAGTAGATTCAATATGAGGGAATGATTGTTTAAAACTTTCTTATAGAATAAGGGCAATATTTTTTAAAGCACACCAACGATAAGGTATAAGTGCGAGAAGAGACAAACAACTTTTTTTCCATTTATTTAACTCAATATATAAGCAAGGAAGGCATACACATCATTTCACATAAGTAACATTCTTAAATTGCCTAATTATATCAAGTCACACTTCTTTTATTAATTAATATCTTGAAAATGCATAAAGGATGATAATCACAATAGAGGTGCCAACATTTTTATTCTACCAAAAATTATAGTGTAAGGATCATAAAAACATTAGAATCATTAGATAATTAATAGACATGAAAAATAGTAGATTTTAAGTCTCATTTTGACAAGTTCACCACTTTGCCACATGCGTTGAACTTTAAGGTGATGTGATGGATAGTCATTTTTATTGTTGTCACAATATTTATAATCATGGTAAACTTTTTTTCTCCACTAGCATTAGAGTTGTTACCACAATAAGCCTTACATTTTTTGTGGAGAATGGAAAAACCAACATTTACCATGGTAGGGGCTCTAAATATTGTGGAAAACTTGTGCTCATTGTGGAGAACCCTTTAATCTCCATGGTGAAGTCTTATTGTGAACCTTCCAACCTCTACGGAAAACACACATACACTACATGTGATAGTAGATGTTTTTTTGTCGTGCATTGAACCCTATATTCACTATGAAGAATTCCTATTTGTTGTGGCAAACCAACATTTTCTATAGTAGGGCCTTCAAACACTATGGTGAATTAATGTTCATTGTAGAGAACTCTTTGGCCTCTATGGTGAACTCGTATTTTTTGTGGAGAACCCTTCGACCTCTATAGCAACTATGCATTTGTTGTATATTTTTGTCATAAGTTTGAGAGTTTTTAAAAAAAAAAATATTTCTTCTTAACTTTTGGGTGATCCCACAATAATGGGTTACAATTTTTGGCCAAACTTGACATTAAAATCAGGATTTTTCACCAGACATTCACTTTCTTACACCTATAGCAGCTAAACCATTAAGGTTTTTAAGATGAATCAAACTAGTTATTTGTTAGATATTTTGTGTAGATTCTAATTATATTTTTTTAAAAAAAATAAAAAATCAATTGTGAATCATTTATGTAATTTTTAATAACTTATTTTTTCTACTAATCAGCATTTTTAAAAAGTGATGTTCACTTCGGTGCACTTAACTTTTTTTATAGATAGGATACAATTCTGATTTTTAAAATGCAATTTTTTCACACCAATATCTAGGGGATGGATATTTTTTCATAATTTTTTGTTACATATTTTTTTTTAATTAGTTTTCCAAGTCAGCGTAATTATAATTTGGACAAAGGTGTACTTCGACACGCATAACTTTTTTTGTATTCATTTGAATTAACTTATTATTTTTTTGTTGGAATAAGGACATCAATACCTAGGGCACATGTATTTTTTAGAATTTTTTTCTCTATTTTTCTTTTTTTCAGTATGTGTGAAATAAAGAACTTGATGTTCATTGAAAATCCTACATTCACAAGAAATAAGAAATAAATATAATAATCAAATTAAACATATTTAAAATTATACTTTTAGGAAGCTTATAATAAGGGCTATAGGTTTACAAAGCATAAATTTTAAATGAATTCATTTGATCACTCAAAAGGTAAATCAAAAGTGGTTTTTTATCAGCATTTTGATAGGTGTAGAGGAGACTCGATTATAGGTATGGTTTAAATCTAACAAGGTTCTATCCAAGGGGGTTTGATCTAAGGGGGTTTGATCAATCCATCTTTAATTAAAATAATTTAAATGGAACCTTTAAAGTCATAAATCATTGTATTTTCTAGAAATATGTGATTTCAAGCAAAAATCAGGATGTCCCAAAAAGTGTAATGCATTATTGTGGCAGCACCCTTAAACATTTGAATCTTTTTTTTTCTAAGAAGAGATCTATGCTAGAAAATTCAATTATGTATGTTCCTAACACATAAGATTGAAAGAAGAACAATATACACAAAGATTTAAAGCTTGATTGAATTCCAAGTGAAACTACTTCATTTATTTTCCCAAGACCAATTTTTGTTCATAACTTTTAAACTTTAAGCACTAGTTTTTGGAGATTCATCTAAAAACACATAGAAAACACCTCCAAATATTCAAACTAACATTTAATAGAACATTGTAGTTCATTTTGAATTGGATAAACAAGTGAATAGTGTCCATTTCTAGCTTACTCTAAAACTACAAGAATATAACTTACAATACTCATGGATAAGATCTCAATCTTCATCCAAACAAAACAATATATTATCATAACATATATAAATATATTTAGGATTTGTTGTTGTGCCTCACAATTGATCTCAAATTGATTGTATAACAACAAAGTTGATCATATAAAAAGATCAAGCTAGGGAGACATGACTCCAAAACTTTGGCGTCTATGGTGGAGTGGGTGAAATGACTCCAAAAATTTAGGATGTGGATTTGGTGATGAATTCTTTGTTAGGAGTAGTTGTATGACATATGAAATGAGATACTTGTATATTTTATGCTTAGATTGAGGGCTGGGAATAGATGAAGGATTAGGGGTAGATGGAATAGTGGGGGTAGTGGGAAGATTAGGATGATGGATTGGAGAATGAGGATTAGATGTCAAGGGTTGGGAATGAATGAATGACTAAGAGTAGGTGGAGGATTAGTATTAGTGGGGGGATCAAGATTAGATGGAAGATGGAAGTATGATGGATTGGAGGGAGGATTAACATATGAGGATTGTAAGGTGAAGTTAGATAGGAGGGAATAGATGGTGGATTGAGGTAGGAGGAAGTGGATGGTGGGTTGAGATAGGAGGATGTGGATGGTGGTTTGAGATAGAAGGACGTGGATGGTGAATTAAGATAGGATACAATATTAGGAGTGGATGGAGGATTGTGATCATGGATCAAAGGATTAGGAGTATAGATTGGGATATAGTTTGGAGGATAACGAGATGGTGGGTTTGGACTAGGGATGAAGGTGATAGTGTTGCTGTGAAAAGATGGATGTTTGAGATATGATTAGGGGAGAAGATGGAATTATGGATACTGGGTGAGAGGGATATGGGGGTGTTAGATAAAAGGGATATGTGGATGGGGGATAATATGGAGATTTGGATGGATAATATGGAGATGTGGATTGGGGCGCTAATAAATTTTGTTTGTCAAAGGTTGCATAAGGATTGATAATGGGTGTGGATGTATGGAGACATTATGGAATAGATTAGATGAGTTAAATTATATTTTTTAATACACTTGGAGAATTCCTGCTAGCAATGATGGCATCAAAGGGGACTATTTTGTACTCATCTTGACCAACAAGACATTCATCATCATCCTCAAAGTAATTGGGATCTCTCTTGATTATTATTTTTGGTATTGTTGAGGGAGGATAAGGATTTGTGATATTATATTGGACAGGAATGGATGGAAGAGATGGGATGAGATGATTAGAAGGAAAATGGAATGAATTTTAAGAACATGGAAGAATGGATCTTAAGATTTGTTTTGATATAATATAAAGTTTTTGTACTTGTTACTAGAATAGATACTATTTGCATGATTTTACCTTTCTTAGCACAAAAGGGCTGGAGACTCTTTCAGATGGATGTAAAATCAACATTCTTGAATGGTGCATTGAAGGAAGAAATCTATATACAACAATCACCTAGTTTGGAGATAAAATTTCATAAAGGTAAAATTATTAAACTAAAGAAAGCTTTGTATGATTTATAAAAAGAACCTAGAGTTTTGTATGACATGATTGAATCATATTTTTTTGAAAATGGTTCTAAAAATATCTCCGTGAACACACCTTATTTTAAAAAATAAAATAAACAAGGAGATGCTATGATAGTCTATATTTATATTAATGATTTGATTTACACTAAGAATAATGAAAACATTCTTATAATATTTTCAATGGTAATAATGAGTGAATTTGAGATGACTAATCTTGGTTTGCTACATTATTGTCTTGGTCTTGAAGTAACTCAAAATAATGATGAATTTTTTATTTCACAAGAAAAGTATGTATACGATATTTTGAAAAGGTTCAATATGAAAAAAAATAGCAATTACACATATTGCCATGGGTGTGAAGTTGAGAAAGAAAGATGAAAGAAAAAAGGTAGGTTCTACTTTGTATAAAATTTTGGTTGGAAGTTTAATATACTTAAATGCAACAAAGCTAGTATCATGCATGTAATAAGCTTGATAAGAAAGTTCTTAGATGATCCACATGATACTCATCTACAAGCAGGTGAAAGACTACTCAAGTATGTGAAAGGGAAGTTACAAATATTGGATTTTTTTTAAATGAAAATAAGGATATTTTGAAGTTAATTGGTTATACAGATAGTGATTGGGAAGGAAACCAAGATGATATGAAAAGTACTTTAGGATATTATTTCAAATTTTCAAGTTTAATTTCTTGGTCTTTAAGAAAGAAACCCATCGTTGCATTGTCCTTACCAAAAGCAGAATATACGGTAGCAACATCAGTAGGTTTTCAAGCCTGGCTTGGCTATGAAGGTTTCTTGAAGACCCCAAATAGAAGAAGCAATTTTATTGTGTGATAATCGATAAATCATTGCACTTTCTAAATGAAAGAAGCAAGACCGTAGACATCAAATTTCACTTCATCAGAGAACTTGTTAAATATAAAGAAATCAGGGTTTTTTTATTATAGGTCCAAAGATTGGGTTGCTGACATTCTAAGAAAGACTCTAAAGGAAGAATATTTCAATAAACTAAAGAATCTCTTAGTGATGAGAGACTTTCCCACAAACTAGATTTTAGGGAGAATGTTAAAATAATTTTTTATACTACTAGTTATTTGTAACTATTCATCCAACATACCATTTAAATAAGGTCTATATTTAGATAATTTAGATAAAAAAAATTACAATTCTCTACCTATCCTGGGTGATTATCATAGTTTTGGTTTATTTAACTGTTTATTATAATTTTAGCATTCATTTTCTTTTATTTTTCTTGCCCAACATATTAAATATCTCAGAAACAAATCATGTACTATTGATTGTCTACTGAATGTTTGTACTCATTTATTGAAGGTGAAAATGTTACCATAGCACCCTAAATGGTTTTACTTAATATATATATTTATAAAGGATAAAACATCAATTTGCATTGAAGAGTTGAATAAAAAATATTTGACACATGTAAATGTATTTGCTTTTAAAATTCACTCTCATGTTAAATATAGGAAAAATCACTTTCATATTAATACTATGAAATAAAAGCAATAGACCTTGAAAACAATAATTTCATATTAGGAAAAAATAAATGTATTTTTAGGAATAAAATAATTATATTTTGCAATTTTCACTCTAAGTCAATATAAAAAGAAAGAAAAATAGTTTTAGAATTATTAAATCATAAGAATAACTATAGAATTGTAGTGTTTTTTAATTTTGTATGATAATTGATTTGTCAGTCAAAACAAATTGATACTAAAAAAAGAGATGTATTGCATCTGATTCCTATCATAAAACATGTAGCATGTTGTTTGTGAATGAGTATAAATGCATAAAATTGAAAGTAATATACACAATGTCTATTTGTAGACCACTTTAGTCAATACATTACAAGTTCTAATAAATAATTATATAATTATAATTTATAGTCAATATGTTGAGATGTGAAGCCTATAAAATTTACAAATATTCATTGTGATTGTTAAAGATGTTGCATTGATTCTACTTGTTGAAGATTAGAAACCAAACACTTTTGAAGAGAACAAAGATCATTTCAGCTACAACTTTGTTTTATAAATAATAATACAAAATATTATAAATACTAATCATAATGAATATTCGTTCTAAATAGATATCCATTTTTTCTGACAAATCAGTTGAGTTGAGATTTTCCCCAAGGTTTGGCTTTGGATTGTCATACTTGGAAAGTCAACTAATAAAGTGTGTTTATAATTTTTTTGGGTTTTCCAAAGTTTTCCCTTGTGGTTGACGACTTTTATTTATTATAATTTGATAAAATGAAAAGGGTTAATTGAAAAAAAATTCAGCTTTCCACCAATATTAGATATGCCTTATTTTGAATTTAATAGATTATTATTACCGATTTTCTACATGCATTACAACTAAAGTCTTGATTGATAGGTTGTTTAGAAAACTTAAATAATTTTCAAAATATTTCACATTTTTCGAAAGATGCATCACATTCTATGATTCTCATATTATAGGATAAAAAAAAGGAAAATTGAATTTCATAATTTTTTTACCAAGTTATGAAGGTCAAAAAAACGCGCTTTAATAATTTTGAAAAGTTCTAATAAAAAAATCATAACTAATTATTTACTTGCAAATAAATTACAAAAAAATGTGGCACATACGTGTATGTGTCCTCTACTTATATTGAATTTAAAAAAAAAAATAAAAAATTCTTGTACTTAGGTTGGTCTGACATAAACCTACTTTTTATTTTTTTCCTGAAAATATGATACTAATACATTGAAATTTCAAGTTTCACAAAATAGATTTACTTTTAAAAAAAAATGAACTAGTATCTTAGAAACTACATTCAATTTTCTACAAATTCTATTCTTACATATTTTTCAAATTATGTTAATAACCTATTCAATTTTTTATGTCAAGTTGCCTAACTTTGTGTTTTCTGAATTTTCATTGCCACTAGGGGCCTAGTTTAAATGCCCATGATCCTACACTAACCTATTTGAGAAAGTTTTTGCTAATCATTTTTTATGACATCTAGATTTATAGTAGAACATGGGAAGACCATTTGAAGCACTTGGAGGAGGTGCTTAGCATTCTGGAGTTTGAATCCTTGTTTGTTAAAGAATCCAAATGTGAGTTTGGAATGAATGAGCTTCTCTATCATGGTCATGTGATCAAATATAAGAGGGTTAGCATTGATTAGGAGAAGATTAAGGAAATCTTGGATTGACCACCACCAAAAAACCTCACACAACTAAAGGGGTTTTTGGGTCTTTGAGGATTCTATAGAAGGTTTGTGAAGGGTTATTCTTAGATGGTTGCTCCTCTCACAAATATTACCAAATGTAATAACCCATTCCAAATTATTATATTTTTGATGCATAATACACAACAAAGGTTGCATTGTGGGTATGTGTAGAATCATCATGGAAAAAATAGGCCATTAAGCGGCAAAAAAAAAAAAAAAGAGTTAGGAAACTTGATGTAAAAATTTGAATAAGTTATCTATATTTTTTCAAAATATGTAAGAATAGAATCTAGAGAATTAATGTATCTTCAAACTACTAGGTTTATTTAAAAATAAAAAATCTATTTGGTGAAAATTTAAAATTTCAATGCAATAGTAAATTTCAGGGAAAAATAAGTAGGTGTTTGTCGACCACCCCACAATAAAATTACAATTATTTTTTATAAGATTTTAGATATAAGTAGAGGACTTATGTCTCGATGTGATGCATTTTTTTGTAACTTCCAAGTAAATAATTAATTATAAATTTTTTATTACAACTTTTAAAAAATATAAAAACTCGTATGTCTGACCACCAGAACTTGGTCAAAACTTCATGAATGTTTTTTTTTTAATCCTATAGTATGTGAAGCATATAATGTGATGCATATTTCATATTCAAAAAATGTGATACTATTTGAAAGCTATAGATATTTTTTAATCAGCCTATCAATCAGGACTTTAGTCGTAATTCAAATAGAATATGAATAATAATTATTTATTAAATTGAAAGTAAAGTATAATTTATATTGGTGGAATGATGAGAATCTCCTTTAAAGTCAGCGGCCACATACCCTACACATATCCATCATATCGCCACTTTTTGGCCCATCATGATCCTACACATACCCTTGTATTGATATTAATAAAACCAAAATTACATCATTCAGGCCTCAAAGGCTAGGCACAGAGTGCAACATTACAAACAAATCTTGATTTCTATTACATTTTGGGACTCAAAAAATTGTACCAAAACCATAGGTGAAAAAAACTAACTTTCCTTTGTTTGACATTATCCATAGAAGTGGCCTGAGTTGACCAATTCAACAAATTCATGAAACCAACCCAGACCTCTCACCTCTATCATGCTTAGCCTTTGACAGACGAACTGTGAGCCTTAGGTGGCCTAGGAGTGGTGCAACTGTAGCTAATTGTCACTCATCCCCACTAAGAATGGTTTCCACTCAACTTCAATCCCCTGTTGTACCATATAATCTAGGTCATCAGGCCAAGGTAATCCCACTCAACGGACAACCATCACCACCATATCCAAGTCTTCCACCAGAATTGTTTTTTTTAACACTGATCGTAGCAATAGGAGGAATCTAACCTTTGACACATCCATATCTAGCAAAGAGGACAGAAAGTGGGAGGACATATTAGAATTGTCCCTGGTGTGATTCCATGAAAAAAAAAATCCCTTTCTAGCACCATCATGACCCCTTCAAGGAAAAGTATGTCATTATTTAGGAAAATCATTTTCAGAAGCAAATCTAAAATGTATCCCTTGAATGCAGCCTCCTTCTTTGAGCTCTCTAGCTTAACCGAAGTATCCATTTTTGTGAAAAATGCAGTCCTCGATGCCAAATAAATAGAGCTCCTCTCCATTGCAAAATTTAATGGTCGGCTACATTGATATGTTCTTCTTGAGTACCTTCGATGATTTTGGTGAGGCCACATCCCGAGGTCCCTAATTTAATTTGCACACTGCACCAATACGTTTCCTTCCATCTTTTTGTAGGCCATTACATAGAGTGAACGCTTTCCAAGACCAGGAAAGTCTCATCCAGGTCATTCCTCAAAAAATAACATGTTTTCTAAGCCCAAATTTATTGCTATGCCTCAAATTTCCTCCTAGCAGCGGGCTCTTATTTACCAAATTTGACAAAGGCCCATGTGCCAATCTAGCCATCCCTAGCATAGAAATTTTTTCTCTACGACACATGGGCCAACCCATTCCAAATTATTACTTAATTGTTATTATTGTAAATGTCACATGAATATACTCTAAATTAAAAAGACATAAATAGTGGCTAAAGTCAATCATAGCTACACATGTCCATTTAAAATGTGTCAAAGATTCTTATATTCACTTCAAAAGTCAAATTATAATATCAAGATTTACTTGGAACCTAAGCCCACAGTATCATTACATAGTACATTTCTCATCAAGTACATGAATGAATAACATCAAGATACATCATAGACTATGATAGTCTGGGAACAACTAGGGTTCTTCTTCATTGCTCACCTCCATTGGTGGGTCTGAGAACATGGTTGAAGTGCTTTACTGCCCAACCACAAAGCTTACGCTTGCTAGTATTCTTTTGACTTAAATAATGTTTGACCCTGCATGCAAATTTTAGCATGAGAACAACTTGCAAGGTGGAATTTGGTGCATTCCCATACATCAACATGCAATTTATGTCCACAAATTAGAAAAGAAAGTGCAAGATCTATGCTAGCATTGGCATAGAGTGAAATCATAGAGCTCATTCATACTTACATAATGAACCATATTACTTGGACAAGCATAATAAGTGTGTTGCAACAATAAAAAAATAGGTTATGGTAAAGCAAACCTATACTATTTGAACTCCATTTCGGCACCCTTCTCGAAAGGTAACTTTCTACTATAATAGTTATCTATCTTCTAGTAACAACTACCCATAGGTGCTCTAGTCAACTAAGGTATCACTACTAAGGTATCACTGTTCTATTCAAGTATTTCAAATATACTTCCACAATGTCTTCAAAAGAAGAAACAAAATACAAATTTATACTCTAAATAGAAAACAATGTTACACAGTGTATTTCATCATTCAGTCATATCATTCTTATGACTATTTTCTACTTAACATCTTAAGCATTTTCCTTTTAAAAATAAATGTACTAAAAACAAAAGAAGGTATGTCACAAGTATGTGTATGTACATAGATGAAGTCTATGTGCATACACATATATACATGCCTACTAATGTTAATGTTTGTTCATAGATTCTAAAATAGTCATTATTTAGATCTGCAATCTTTAAATAGTATTTTGATTGAGATTTCATTGTCAAAATAAATTTTCTAAGAAAGTCTATGCTAACAGTTTTGCACATACTGTTATATTCTAACATTGTTGTTTCCATAAGAACATTCATCATTTTAAACAGAACGAGTACTATTTCCTACTAAATAGTCATGAAGTAAGTCATTTACATACTAACCAGTCATAAAACAAGTTGTTTACATACTAAACAGTTATAAAATAAGCTGTTTACAGATGAACATTCATTGTTTTAAAAAAACAAGTACTATTTCCTACTAAATGTATAGTAAGTTGTTTACATACTAGATAGTCATAAAATAAGTTGTTTCCATATGAACATTCATTGCTTGATTAGAATAAGATATGTTTCCTTCTAAACATTCTTTTAAACAAATTATTTAATACATATGAACATTCATGGTGCCAAGGTAATTTTCAACAAAACAAAGTCTTTTGCAAGTATAACCACTATTTATTTTGACATATTTCTATTTCAGACTAAACAGTTATGTTTTAAGGGTAAAATAATATCATTTATTATGTTCGTTGTTCTAAAAATAAACAATCAAATAGCCCTATTTCATATACATAAAGAAAAATTTCTATTATCCATATGCTAAAACACCTTCCTCTTTGGAAATTTCAAAGGAAATATAATAGTATAAAGAAATCTATGATTGACATGCTTGTTGATGTTATACTTGAGAAACTACTTAAGTCAAAGAAGGCTTAGAAACTTTGTTTTTCAATAATATTCATGGATTTTCAAGCTGCAAATAAATAAACTATGATGGCTCTAGATTTGACCCATTTTAGGGGTCAGGTGGCGGTGATCCCACAATAATGGTTTACAATTTTTGGCCAAACTAGACATTGAAATATTTTTTTCTAACTAAATCTTCACTTTTGAGCACCTGTAGCGGCTAAACCGTGAGGAATTTGAATATGATACAAACTAGAGATTGATGAAATTTTTTTTGTAGATTCTAAATATATTTTTTTCAAAAATTTTGGAATTATATTGAACTTCTTTTTCCATCTCCTTTGAAAACTAGTTTTTTTCAGTAAACACCATTTTTCAGGAGTGATGCTCACCGTATACAACAAATTTTTTTTCCATGAACAATAAAATTTTAATTTTTTAGAATTTAGATTTGTAACTATGATATCTAGTGCTTCCAATTGTTTTCATAGTGTTTTATTGAATATTTTTTGCTTAATTAAGTTTCAAATTCAAACCAATTACAATTCAAACATAGGTGGACTGTATACAACGTAACTTTTTTTGTATGTATCGAAATTCAATTTTTTTTTTTATTGGATCAAGGACTTCAATATTTGGTGCACTTATAATTTTTTTTTTTTTTGATATTCTACTATTTTTCCACACTTGCAGAACAAAGAGCTTGATTTTTTGGTGAAAAACCTATGTTTAATAAAACTAAAAAACAAATACATAATAAAACCAAAACATATTAAAATTATATTCGTTGGATGGCTCACTTCGAGGAATACCATCATCTAGCTAGGTCTATGAAGTCTCCTCCATTTTAATCCTCAACCCAAGCTTCGAAGGCCAAAATTCTAGAGTTTTTTGCTGCTAGAGGGTGAGAAGGTGGGAAAAGGCAGGTTCGGGCAAACTAGGGGGGTTCAAGCGAACCTCCTTTCAAAATAGGTTTTCTTTGTCTTTTTTTTTTTGAATTGTCAAAACTTTCATTTAATGGGTTCACTCGAACCAAGTTTCTAGTGAACCCTCTTTTGGTTCACTCAAACCTAAAGTTCGTTCGAATCTGTAAAAATAAAAAAAATTGCATGGGGTTGTGTTTTGCAACTTTTCCTTCCTTACTGGAATTGTAAACCACTTTTGTTGGTTTACTCGTGGTTCCTTTCATAGATTCAAAGTCACAATGAAATTTCCCTTATGGGCATCCTAGCTTATAGCACAACACATGTAGTAACATATATATATCATGCAAACTCAAATCTGAATGCTATTCAAGTAAAAATACTCATATTGATCATGAGGATCAATTCCCTTACAAGGCTACAATGAGCCGAAATTATACATTTCATTGGTTCATTAGGACGAGGGAAATCCTTTTCATGGGGTAAGTGCACAAAGTTGAGTTCATGAAATGTGGAAGTTTTTTCCTTACCCAAAAAAATGAAATTGATATTTCAAAAACGGGATCTCGATTTTTAAAAATCAGGATCCTGTTTAGCTTTGGGATCCTGAGCCTAAATCTCAAACGAGATCTTTCTTTTTAAAAATTGGGATCCCATTTGTTGAAGGGTCCCGAATCGACATACAGGGAACAAGATCCCAATTAGTATGAAATGGGATCATGATTTATAAAATTTGGGATCCCGTTTTGTAATAATCAAGATCCCATTTTGTAATGGTATTTATTTTTTTAAAACGAAAAAACCTTCATTTTAGTAGTGCATGGGATCCCAAGTTTTGAGTGACAGTGACCACCACAAACAGCCTCCAAGTACCTGTCCACCCCCTTTTTTTTACATTTTTTATTGAAATTGTGAATAGAAGAATTGATTTTAGCATGCATTTTTAAATTTATTTGACGTTTTAAGAATTTTATTTCCTATTATAGTAGAAATGAGGAATTATAGAAATAGCTAAAAAAATGCAATGAAACCTGAAGATATTGAATAGAAAGAAAAAAATGAACCTTCAATTGTATTTTAGAAACAAAATTTAGCTTTTGAAACCTAAATTGTTTAATCAAACAAAAAAAAATTGTATTTGAAAACCCTAATTGAAATGAAACAAAAAAATGCATTCCAAAACCCTAGAAATTGAAATGAAATAAAAGAATTGCATTTAGAAACCCTAATCAAGCTTTTTGAAACCCTGAATTCAAATCAAATAAAAAAAATTGAATTTGAAAACTCTAATTTGAAATAAAATGAAAAAATTGCATTAAAAACCCTAATTGCTTAGAAATTGAAACCCTAAATTGAATTGAAACAAAATAATTTGCTAAATCCCTAAATTGAAATTGAACAGATCATTTTGATTTAAAAAACCCTAATTTCAAGCTCAATAGAATTCATTTGCAAAATTTAAATGTTTTAAATTTCATTTGCATTGTATGGAGAAAATGATATGTTAAACTTTAGTTTCAATGTTAAATTATAATTAGATTAGAAAACAATATGTTAAAGAATAGTTACAATTCATAAATTTTATCAATGTTTGTTTGTAAATTAAGTTAGCAAATTTGTAAATCCAAGTGTAGCTCAGTCGATTTCCAATTGTCACTTAATTAGATAGTATTCAACATTCATTTCTATTT
This sequence comes from Sequoia sempervirens, assembly GCA_007258455.2. Classification (NCBI taxonomy): domain Eukaryota; kingdom Viridiplantae; phylum Streptophyta; class Pinopsida; order Cupressales; family Cupressaceae; genus Sequoia; species Sequoia sempervirens. The sequence continues at coordinate 461,824,531 of VDFB02058242.1, read as the reverse complement.
TTTGTTTTGATCTCTCTTAGTCATGCCTTGTTTCCATTTCTTGTTTGCATGATTTCCAATTGTCACTTAATTAGATAGTATTAAAAATTCATTTCTATTTTATGTTTTGATCTCTCTTAGTCATGCCTTGTTTCCATTTCTTGTTTGCATGTGTTGTCTGTTGTATTTTGACAATCTTAACCCTCATTCTAGTCAATCACTTGTTAATTAGGCTTCTAGTTTAGTCTAAAATCTCAATTTTTGCACTAGTTACCTAGACACTAAAAGAATCTAAATATTTTTCTTTTCTTTCTTTTAGGTTCTGGGTATGTGCAGGATCGTCATGGAAAAAACAGGCCCTTAAGTGGCAAAAATATCAGAAAAATCAGAGTTAGAAAACTTGACGTAAAAATTTGAATAAGTTTATCTATATTATTTCAAAAATATGTAAGAATAGAATTTGTAGCAAATTGAATGTAGTTTCTAAACTACTAGGTTTAAAAAAAATAAAAAAATCTATTTGGTGAAAATTTGAAATTTCAATGCAGTAGTACTTAAATTTTAGGGAAAAAATAAGAAGTAGGTGTTTGTCTGACCACCCTAACCACAATAAAATGATAATATTTTTTATAAGATTCTAGATTTAAGTAGAGGACTCATGTCTGGATGTGATGCATTATTTTTTGTATTTCTTTTCCAAGTAAATAATTAATTATGATTATTTTATTACAACTTTTAAAAAATATAAAAAACTTGTATGTCTAACCACCTTAACTTGGTCAAAACTTCATGAAATTATTTTTTTCTTTTTTTAATCCTATAGTATGTGAAGCATAGAATGTGAAACATGTTTTGGATTCAAAAAATGTGATACCGTTTGAAAGATATAGATGTTTTTTGAATTAGTCTATCAATAAGGACTTTAGCTATAATTTGAATAGAAAATGAATAATAATTACTTATTAAATTCAAAGTAAACATAATTTATATTGGTGGAAAGCTGAGAATCTCCTTTAAAAACCCTTTTTGTTTCATCAATTTTAGGTAAAAAAAAGGTCATCAACCACATACCCATCATATTGCCACTTTTTGGCCCATCATGATCCTACACATACCCTTCTTTCAATTCCAAACAATCAAAAATAAAATACTTGATTCAACTTTAACTAATTCTATATTATACATTTTATATCATAAAATTCATTTAAGTGGGAAATATTAATGAAAAAAGTGTTAAAAAAGTAATCTTATATTCAATTAAAAAAATATCCAGTTAAAATATATATCAAACTCAATCTTAATAATACATAATTATGTGTTTCTATTATGGAAATAGTCAATATATTCATAAAATTAAAAATATTCATAAACTAGGCACTAAATTGCAAGTGAATTATTCCAAGGCCACCCAAACTTCACCCTAAGTTCACTAAACCCTAAACCCTGAACTCTAACATCTAAACCCTTAACACTAAAGCATTCATTTTGTCCTAGGACCTTAAAATGAAATTTGGTTACCTTAGGCATCCCCACCAAATTTTATTCCCTTAAGCCATGTCATTTTTTTGTAGGACCTTACTACAAAGATCCCCTTAAGCCATCCTATTACCCTAAACTGTAAACTCTAAACTCTAAACCCTAAACCTTAAAGACATCATTTTTTCCTAGGCCCTTAATGAAATTTGGTTTCCTTGGGAAACATCACCAAATTTTATTCACTTGAGCCATGTCATTTTGTCCTAGGACCTCACTAGATATAGATCCCCTTAAGCCATCCTATCACCCTAAATCATAAATCGATGTCTTAAGGGGTCCTAATATGACATTTCTTAAGGGGATCAAAGAAGTTCTCAAAATTTGGTGAAGTTGCCCAAGGTAACCAAATTTAACAATAATAATATCGTGCAAGATTATAATATGAATGAGATTTCATGATCTAGGTTGATCAATTGAAACAAGAGCTATCTCAATCAACTATTCCATAAGAAAATGTTCTTCACTGACTTTCAAGTTCATTATATTCCAAGGGACACCAAAACTTCACGCTAAGTTCTGTAAACCCTAAACACTAAAGCATTCATTTTGTCCTAGAACCTTAAAATGAAATTTGGTTTCCTTAGGAAACTCCACCAAAATCTATTCGCTTAAGCTATCCTATTAACCTAAACCCTAAAGCCATCATTTTTTCTTAGGCTCTTAATGAAATTTGGTTGCCTTGGGAAACTTCACCAAATTTTATTCACTTGAGCCATGCCATTTTGTCCTAGGACCTCACTAGACATAGATACCCTTAAGCCATCCTATCACCCTAAACCGTAAATAAATTTCTTAAGGTGTCCTAATATGAAATTTCTTAAGGGGATCAAATAAGTTCTCAAAATTTGGTGAAGTTCCCCAAGGCAACCAAATTTAAAAATAATAAGATTGTGCAAGATTATAATATGAATGAGATAAATCTTGATCTATGTTGATCAATTTATGGTTTAGGGTGATAGGATGGCTCAAGGGGATCTATGTCTAGTAAGTTCCTAAGACAAAATGACATGGCTCAAGTGAATAAAATTTGGTGAAGTTGCCTCAGACCTTAGTGAAATTTGGTTGCCTTGGGCATCTTCACCAAATTTTATTCACTTAAAATCCATGTAATTTTGTACTAGGAACTTACTACATAGATCCCCTTAAGGCATCCTATTACCCTAAAACCTAAATCCTAAACTCTAAACCATAAACCTTATAGCATTCACAAATTGTCCTATATTAATATTTAATTGTATTTTCATTAACATGCCTTAGACATAAATGAGGCTTACATATTTTATCATTTGTATTCAATTAGGCCATTTATATTGAATGGTTTTAGGGTATTTCCTAAACATGTATCTTACATTTTGAAATTACAAATCTAATGCAGGTTCGCTCATATCTTAGAGATCACATGGATCGACTCAATAATATTTGCAATGCAACTCTATGCCATCCTTCTCCACCACCTTCACCTCCACCTCCACCCACTCCACCTCATAAACCCCTACCTCCACAACCTAAAATCGATGATGCTCATTTGCAAGCACGAATCAATTCCAATGTTAGAACCATCCAAGATCAAATCAACATTATTCAAAATGAAGAATGTGTCGCACCACCTATAAGGATGATTGCATCTAGGATGCAAACCATTTTTTATGTTGTCAAGGCTATGGATGGGATCTTAGATGAGCATCAACAATGGCTAGAGGAGAGGAGAGCTTTCGATTCTGAAAAGGAAAACACAAAGAAATGAAGAGATGTGGTAGGGAACCACAATAGTTTCTAAATTAAGACAATGATCTTAAATAGTTATGAATTTATGAATTTGGTGAACGATGGATATTTTGTGTGATGAATTTATAAATTTGGTTGGATGGATATTTTTAGTGATGTGAATTTATGATTTTGGTTCTAGATGGATATTTTTAGTGACGTGAATTTATGATTTTGGTTCTATATGGATATTTTTAGTGACATGAATTTATGAATTTGGTGGAATTTATGAACTTATAATGATGAATTTATAATAGTATATATTTTATGACTATCTACTAGATCATGATTTCTCTTGTTAGAAAATTGTCATATATATATATATATATATATATATATATATATATACGTTAGACATAAAATGAGCTTTTCGTGAATGTTTCAAGTTTATTGTTTAGTATGTACACATGTATTAAAATTGCATATAGTTCTTAAATTTTGAAATTTGTATGTATGTATATAGTTTAGTTTAATGATGTTTGCATGCAAATTATGCATCATATTTTTTTATTTTAAATGTATGTACATGTTAAAATTTGAATTTGTATGCACATGCTCAAGTTAAAGCAATGTATATGTGTGTTTCAATTTTATATGATCTTAATATATGTATGCACATCCTATTTAAACAAATTTGCATGTGCACTTCAAATTTAACTATTTCTTGTAGTTTTTTAAGTTTGTATGTTAATTTTGTATAATGTAATGCAGGTGCACACTTATATCTCATATCATGGATGATTTTAACATTGATGATATCATTAATCCACCACCTCAGCCACAACCACATCCAACTCCCCCTCTACCTAATATGCCACCTCCAACACTTGTTGCATCTGATGAGGCTCGCTTGTGAGCACACATAAATGATCAGGTTGCATCCATACACAATCAAATCAATGCTATGTAGAGTCCAAGATTGATTCTGCCACATGTGAGACATTTTTCATCTGCGATGCAAAATGTTGTGGATGCCATTAGGACCATTGATTCTGATTTAGATAGGCATCGATGAGACAAAGATCATATGAGACAATTTTATGCTAACGGTCTCTCTTATAAACAAATTTTAGACCTTAAAATAACAAAATCCCACCTAGCCCCCTACTTTCTCGCCCCGTTACTCGACAACCCATTCCTCCCAACAAATCTAGAATATCCATGAGGTGGTGCATAGATTCACAGATGAGTGCACATTTTTGGGATTGATGGTATATGGTTTTTAATAGTCCCCCACATGCTAATTGGGAGTGCCCATTGTATTTTTTGAGGAGACTATATGTAGAGTTTTTTATGGGGAAAAACCCTAGTTATTTTGATTTTAAATCATTTCAGGTTGTTGGTGGCAGCATGCCACAACAGAGGTTAGGGGTGAGGGTTGATCCCCAATGCCCTATGCATGCACAACCCCTTGTTGTTTCTCCTAGTCCTCCCATTCCCACACCTGTGCATCATTGATTTGTGGTCTCAACATTAGGTTCCCTTAGTACACTCATAGGAGACCTTGATCAACGTGCTTCTACAATAGTGGTTGGGGAGCATAGAAACGATGATGGAGGAGTGTTTTATGGAGATGGTATGAGTACCACTCCAGGAGTGTTGAGGCTCGTCCCACATGTATGTACTAGTTTCCATCAAGTATGCTATGTACTTGATTAGGCCACACCTAGTTCAGGTGGACATGGAGATTCTAGTGGTTCATTTGGTTGCATGAGTTCATTTGTAGAGTTTCTTACAATAGACCACCATCTTGAGGACACTGCGACATAGGTATAAAAAATGCATCTACACATTCATTTTATAAGAATTTTGATGAATGCATATATCAAAGAAAAGTTTGCAATACATTTTAACAATCAAACTGTTTGGTGTACAAATGAAGCTAACGATGGGGAAATCATCTGTTCCATGAGTACATACATCGACACTAGTCCTACTTGACAACCCTTATGGGGTATTTTGATTTCAATTTTTTAAATTATATATGAAATAATTTTTAACTTGAGTTTTAAATTTATAATTGAATGAAATATATGTTTGAAATATTTATGTTGGTTTAAGCGAGTCAATTGGCTTCCACATCGATTCCACTCGAGGGGTTGTCGAGCACTCCTCCACCATCAGGCATTGTAGATCAAGGGCATGTACATTTATATTGTAATTTTTTTTAACTGACATTAGTATAGTTACAATTATGAATTTTGAATTCACTATATATGAAATATGCATGTACACTTGTAAATATTATAAGTGTTAAATGTCTACATGTATGTCTAGGTCGATACCATAATGAGAATGGGCATCAGGAAAACATTAGATGTTGTGGCTACTCATGAGGCCTATGATTTTAAGGTTGTTTAAAAAAAGTTCTACACAAAATATGTAAACTTGAATATACATATATAAACCTAATTCAAGTATACATGCTTTAATTTTGATCTTGTAGGACTTTGTTAGTGCAACTTTCATCCCTAACCCAGACATAGTTACACCTCTAGGAGGACATGCAGAGCAGGCTCCAGATCAAATGGTAATTTAAATTTTTTATTATATTTAAATTCAATTATAAATTATATATTTTGAATATAACTTTAATTTTAAATTTCAAATTGAATATATATATATATATATATATATATATATATATAATATGAGCTAATACATGTTTTAAATTATTTTTCTTTTATAGTATGAGACACATCTTGTAGTTGAGCATGTACAAATAGGCCCCGGAGAAGAGGGTACACAACCTCAAAATATGGTACAATTAAAAAATGATAAATTATAAATTAAATCGAATAAATCATTTTTAATTGTAGACTTGTACATCTAATTTCAACTTTATTTGTCTTGTTATGTAGATTTATTTAGAGAATTTAGAGGTTGCTTTAGGTGCACCAAATCATCCAAACCTAGATATGATGGTAATTTAATTTTATGATGAATTATAAATTAAATTGTCATTAAATCATTTTTCATTGTCTTACATCTAATTTTATCTTTCTCTTGTATAAAGTGTTTAGGTCATCCACATAGTTTGCATGGCATGAAGAGGTCTCTTGATTATAGAGACAATACATGACCTAGAAACATGATTTTATGGGTTATATTTGTTTATTTCATGGACTATATTTTTGGTTTCTCATGTACTCTATTGGACTTTATATTTCATGGCTCAAGTACTTAGTTGGAATTTAGTTCATGGGTTGTACTCTGATGGACTTTATTTCATGCGCTTAATATATTGGTTTCATGCACTTAATATATTTACATAAATTATGTACTTTATTATTGTTTGAAATTTTAATTTACACATGTATATTTATGCATTTTATGTTCATAGTCAAGACATTAATGTGAAATTAAATATAAATATGAAATTAAAGTTGAAATTAATAGGACATTTTAATATTTATACTTTACAAATTTAGTGATATCATACATGATATACATGATATGTACATTCAATAATTAGCTATAATTAGTCAATGAACTTATTCAATTCACGCCAATCAATAATTAGTTAATAAATCATAATTTACAAAAGCAATCTTTTTTATACCAGAAAGGATAAAATTTTAAGAAATAAACAATACCATACAAGATTAGACAACAAAAGCATTAATAAATTCTATAAATAATAGCATCCAACACTAATTTATAAGCTGTCAAAAAAATAATGGCATCCAATACTAATTTATAAGCTGTCAAAACAAATAATGGTATCCAATACTAATTTATAAGTTGTCGAAACAAATAATGGCATCCAATACTAATTTATAAGTTGTTGAAATAAATAATGGCATCAGATACTAATTTATAAGCCGTCAAAACAAATAATGGCATCCAATACTAATTTATAAGTTGTCAAAACAAATAATGGTATCGAAGACTAATTTATAAGTTGTCAAAACAAATAATAGCATCCAACACTAATTATATGTTGTCTTAAGGGGATGTCTTATGGGGTCCTAATATGATGTCTTAAGGGGATCAAAGAAGAGTATAATTGAGTATAAATATTAATTGATATTAACAGGTATTATAAGTTTTAGGGAGAGTCTTAAGGGGATGTCTTAAGGGGTCATAATACAACATCTTAAGGGGATGTCTTAAGGGCTCATAATACAATGTCTTAAGGGGATGTCTTAAGGGGTCCTAATACAACGTCTTAAGGGGATGTCTTAAGGGGTCAGAATACAATATCTTAAGGGGATGTCTTAAGGGTTTATAATACGTCTTAAGGATATAATTGATTTAACAATAATGTATTCATGATATTTAGTGATTATACAATCAAATATAAAGTTTCAAAGTAGGAAAACATGTGCATTTAACAAATAAAATATATAGAATATCAATTTTGATACATAAAAGTACGTAGAGTACATAATTTTGTATGTACATGTATGTGTAATTTGTACAAAATGTTTAATTTTGTAAGTATGTATGTACATATATGTCATCTCAAAACAATGTTTACAAAATTGGATATGTCATCTCAAGAACATCTCAAACTCGTTCCCAGAATGTAGTAGGTCTTCACACCACCTGATATCAAAAAGGTACAAGCAATATCAGTGAAATCATCAAAACACACATATTTTAATTTATATACAACTATCTATATGAACACAAGGGTATGTGCAGGATCATGATAAGCCAAAAAATGGCAATATGTAACTGATGTGATGGCCCATGTGGCTGACGACTTTTTTTAACCCAAAATTGATGAAACAAAAAGGGTTTTTAAAGGAGATTCTTAACTTTCCACCAATATAAATTATGCTTTGCTTTGAATTTAATAAATAATTTTTAATCTTTTTCTACTTGAATTACAACTAAAGTCCTAATTGATAGGTTGATTGAAAAATCTATAGCTTTCAACGGTATCACATTTTTGAATCTAAACATGTGTCACATTCTATGCTTAGCATACTATAGGATTAAAAAAAAATATTGAATTTTATGAAGTTTTGACCAAGTTAAGGTGGTCGACATACGAGTTTTTATATTTTTAAAATTTGTAATAAAAAATTCATAATTAATTATTTACTTGGAAAAATTATAAAAAATATGCATCACATCGAGACATGAGTCCTCTACTTATATCTAAAATATTATAAAAAATATTATCATTTTATGGTGGTTAGGGTGGTTAGACAAACACCTACTTATTTTTTTCCCGAAATTTAAGTACTAGTGCATTGAAATTTCAAATTTTCAAAAATATATATATTTTTAAAAATAAACCTAGTAGTTTAGAAACTACATTTAATTTTTACAAATTCTATTCTTACATATTTTTGAAATAATATACATAACTTATTCAAAATTTTTACGTCAATTTTCTAACTCGGTTTTCTAAATTTTTGCCACTTAAGGGCCTATTTTTTTCATGATGATCCTGCACATACCCACAACTCAAGTACCTGTATTTAAACGTATTCCACACATGTGTGTAGGTTGAATCCAGACATCATCTCCTTATTTTTTCAAAGTTTGAGATCAATGCAATGATAGCTTAAGGATACAAAAAAGGATAATATATCAATTTTAACTATTAATGTACAAGTAATATCAATATGTAATCGAAACATGTATTTAAATATAATTTAACTAATAATTACCTATTTTTACCAAGTATTCCATGTTGTCTAGGTTGAATCTACATGGACTAGATCCTTTTTTTTTATTATGGCTTAAGGATCTATAAAAGGACAATTTAAATCAATTTCAACTAATAACACACTTGACCAATATCGAAACATGTATTTAATCTATTTAAAAGGACAATATAAAACTAAAACTATATTTACCTATATTTACTTATTCCATTGTACCATCTACATCCTCTCTTTTTTTCAATGCATCTATGATTGTCTCATGCTCTTCCATAGAAATTGTCCATAACACTTTATTTGCAGGTCTTCCACAATACCAATATAGTTTTATATTTGTTGCCACCACCAAATGTGAATAATGTATAATCTTTTTATGTGTTTCATAATCTTCAAATGCAGGTAGACCATTCTTCCTTGCTAGATATTTTTGTAGCCAAGTGCCAACAACCACCACTGATCCTATTGGAAAATATGAAAACCATCATCAAATAAGTTCTCAAAATTTTCTTAAGGGGATCAAAGACTTGTTGTAAAAAATTGCTTAAGGGGATCAAAAACTTGTTATCAAAATTTTCTTAAGGGGATGTCTTAAGGGGATTGCTGTACTTGTTGGATAATGATAGCCTTCATCATCTTCTCAAGGTGATATTAAATTATGTTTAGTCTCCACACAATGAGGAAACCAATATTTTGTTTGCTCTTCATTCCCCTCAGGTTCAACAACATACACATGTCTTGCAAAAAAAAATGATTTAATAACTTGTGCATATCCATATAAATAATTTAGTATTACAAAATAACTTAATAAAGTGAAATAAAATAAAATAAATTGAATTAAATTACCTTCTTGTACAAGGTATGAAACATGATCATAGTCTTTAGATGCAAACACTCGATCATTTTCTTCAATAGTTCTTTCATATTGATCATGTGCTTGTGCAGGTGTCAACGATCTTTCTCCCACTGTTCAACCCATTCTATATTTTTACATGCTTCCCAATCTCCTGAGATACAAAATTGGCAAAAAAATGCAAGTTCCCTTGTCCAGATAGTCTATGTGATTGTTGTCAAACTCCTAAATGAATTCCATTTAGTAGATCCAGTGATTGTCTCACAGTCAACTCTAGGTACAATGTTCTCTTCTTCAACCAACCAAAAGAATCGATGAACTGTAGAATACTCACTCGAACCAGGTGTAGATAATCTTGTATTACAATAATCAACAATCCCACGTGCATCTTTAAATTTTATTGCATCTTCAAATTTTAATTGTTCTCTAGCAAGAATTTTTTTGACACACGCACCAGCTACATCATGTTCTCCTTTACCATGCCCAGCTTAAAAAAAAATCATATATGCTAGACATTAAGTTCCTTGTGAACCCTACTTAACCAATAGAACATTCGAGGATTCTTGAACTGCCTTGTACAATTATCTTACCATATAAGGTGTTCTTTCATATGGATTCCTCTTTCTCTTAAATTTCTATAAAATATATTGAAATAGTATTGAACAAACTTTGACGAGTGTAATCGGTTGTCAGTCAAATAAAAATGATACTCCCTCAAAAAATTTCTATCATCCTCAGTGCTATCATCTGCATGTCTATAAATAATATGGACAAACATAGCTACTTGCACTGACTTATAATACTGTGATTGAATTTCCTCTTGCAGAGCTAGAGTATAATTTTCCACAAAATCAACCATTGAAAGTATAGTACCAATTGGAAATGTGTTTCTACATACACAAAATTGGCCATCAAGCCATCAAGCATGTTGAGAGTGCATGACATATTTTGGTACAATCTTATTCTTAAATTCACTCATGAATGTTGCACACTAACTTTTTATATAACTAAATCACAATGCTTTCCTATTTTTCCATCTTTTAAAGAATAGTGAACATTCTTAAATATTTTAACATCTACTAATTGTTGTCCAAAATCATTATCAACACTTTCATACATACAAATTTTTAATAATGAAATATTTCCATAGTCAATGCATTGTCTAGAAATACAAGAACTTAAATGAAACAATTTACCATTAGATCTTTCACAAATGATGCAGGAGCATCCAGTGGTGTGAGGGAAATCTTGCATCACTCAAAAAGATGTTTTCCATTTATGTTCCTGTTATTTTCTTTTTGTAGATGTTTTTGTATTTCTGGATACCCTTTTCATTGAATAAGAGTTTCCAACTTTCAGAACTATTTTTCTACTTTTTCTGCTCAACTGCTATTTTTAGCAGGTTTGAATTTGAAGGTGTGGGAAGACAAAAATTTATGGGAAGGTTCAGGATGGAAAAATACACAGTTTGGTGAAAGAATCAGGTCAAGATCATTCACGGTCTGATAGTTATTCAAGTTCTAGTTTCTTCTTTTTGCCTTGAAAAACCTTCCGAGCTTAGTTTGAGGCACTAAACTATCCCGGATGGGCCTGCAAATTTGCGGAAACACCAAAGTAGTCTATCAAAGACCTACTTTGTGGAACATCATCTTTTCGAGAGATTTCCAAAAAGGTATTATCATTGAAGATTCGACGACCAGATTAAAAGTTATGGCTGCCAAAAATTGGTGCATATTTTAGAAATGTGCTAATTTTCAAATGTGAATTTAAACTTGAATTTCAAATTGTAATTTTGGCACCAAACCGCCAAAACACTTATCTCAAATGTTGTTTTTGGTTCCAAACCGGAAATGGGTCTATTTATGGGCTAGTTTCTGATTTTTGAGGAACTTTTTGGGGAAAGAAGTTCGCATGCTGCAAAAAGGGGATCTGGGTAATTTCTGTAAGTCTGTAATTTGCATGTAATACAGAGCCTGGGGATTTGAGATTCTCTGCATATAAGAAGTTCCATATTTTTGAATAAAATATTATTCTCTCTTTTGTGAGTGTATTTCTGTGTCTCGGGTTTGCTCCCTCGTCAACAAAACAACCCTAAAATAAACTCCCTTATTTCTTTAGGTGGCATATTAATACCACATTCTTGTATAATCATGTTAGTATGCAAGGTACAATGTATATATCAAAAAACATCATAAAAATAACAAAATTAAACATGCATTTTACAACATCAAGATATTTGTTGCTTATTAATTTTTACATACCATGGTTTACATTTTTCACAAGAGCTTTGACTTATTTTAATATTACCAAGTAACACTAAATCACCACAAAATTTTCTATAAAATTCAGCTTGTGTTGTATCTAATAGGTGTTTTGGGTGAGGATCGTGACCTTTGGACCCAACCCTTAATTTTAAAATATCTATAGCATTAGATGAAACCCTAGTATTATCATGCCAATATTTTTTGATCAAATATTTAATTTCAACATTCAATTTCATATCAGACCTTGATAGTCGACCACTGAAACTCAAACATTGGTTGATAGGATTATTTTCTATACTTTCTCTTCTTTTTTGCCACTCTTAGCAATGTTTTAGGATGTATTTTTAAAACTTCACTAATATTTCTTACCATTCTTTTATTCAAAGTTGCTTTATTAACTATAGTAGTTGTTATAGCTCTTCTTGCTACAGTTTTATCTTTAGATCAACTATTTTTCTCAATAGATTGAATGGAACTAGCAACAGTAGACATAACATGTTTTAATGATTGATCTTTTCTTTTTGGTTTAACCAAAAAGCCTAACCTTTTCATTATTTTCCTCATTTTTTACATTCTCATCAATTGCATCTGTAGACATCCAATTTGATCACTTCCATATGATCAAACGCGTCTCCTTATTCATCCGGTTGCTCATCCCCTATGTCAATATTAATTAAACCAGTTGTTTAATTAATACCCTACATCTTGCACAAGGGTCCTAAAGTATTTAATTTAATACTTTACCCCTCTTTCTCCTCTAAATTAAATAAATATACCCTTTTATTTAACTTAGTCATATTCCCCTTTTAAATTAAATTTCATTTTTAATTCCTCTTTTCTCTCTCATTGTCACATCCTCCAACTTTTGCAAGTTGGTCCCTAATCCATCTTAATTACTTCATCTTCTTCTAATTAACTAGGGTTAGCATGTGCACACCCCTAATCATCATTAAGGTCACATCCTCCATAATTTCTCACTTGCTTCTAATGAGTCATTAGTCCATCTAACTGATTACTTGCACAACTTTAATCATTTGGTTAGCCTAACCTAATCCTCCTCCCACTTATGGCATGTGTCCTTAAGTCAACCTTATTAAAGGCTTTCTCCTTTTGGACAAGGCACTCCACTTCCCTATGTGAATTTTTAATTCACCTTTTAATCCCCCAAGGCACCCAAAAGGAATTTTTAATTCCTTCACTTCTCCCCACATGTCCTTCACCTATTCTTTATTCTTTTTCATCTCCCCATGAAATATTTGAGGAATTTTTAATTCCTCACATGTCCTCTCACCCACATGGGGACAAGGACCTCCTTTATGAGGAGATCTTGTCCAATCCCAAGGTACTTTGTACCCCTCTCCATGTCATGTACTTCTCCTTCCACCTCATGTCCACTTCACCTTTTAGGGCTATCTAACATGCCACATGTCAAGATGTGAGGGCTTGTGAGTTCTCAACTCACCTTAGCCCTACATCTTAATATTTGGTGGCTCAATCTTGACCATCCATCTCCTCTAGGAATTCTCAAAATTCCTATAAATACCCCATCTTTTCTCTCATTTTAAGGGGATCATTTTGCTAGCCAAACTCTTGCAATTTTGTTTCTCAACTTATACTTAGCCATTTTCATGCTTTCATCCACTTTCACTCATCCTCACAACACCACTTAGCTTGCATCTACTTGCCATACAAGGAGCATACACATCAAAGATCGAAGGGCCAACCAAATGATCGATTCGACACAAGGTATAGAGTTCCATTTTTTTGTTTTTATCTTGTGTTGTTTCCAACTTAGGCTAATCTTGAGGTGTAGGTTGTTTTGGTGTTTATTTGCACTCTTTTACTTGTTGCTTGTTTTCTAACGCTCACATTCGACCTATCCATTTTGGCATGCAGTCGGGACCCAAAAACAGGTCTCTTTCTTTCACGTTTGCTATTTTTTGCATTTTGCAGTCCAGTTACAGTGCGGAGGATCTGTCGGGTGGTGGACTGTCCGGGGTGGTGGACCTATCACAGAGTGGCAGATCTGTCCTGGGGTGGTGGACCTATCCCAGTGTAGTGGCGGACCTGTCCTCCTACAATGGCGGACCTGTCCTCCTGTAGTGGCGGACTTGTCCTGACAGAGTGGCGGATCTGTCCCTACAGAGTGGGAGACCTGTCCTCCAGAAGGGAAAAATTTCAAGTTTTTTTTTCGATTGTCTCTTGGTAAAATAGGTACATAGTTTAATTAAAGAGGGTCAATAAACCTTGTTTGGCATGTTTGGGAAGGCTATTTGACGTATCCAATCCCCTTGCACCATTTGGCGATCCTGGGTGATGAGAAATCGTAGCTTTCCAAGTCCTTTTGAGTCACCCTTTTTCACTTTCTTAGTGGGACCTGCTTGGGGATTTCATCACCCCAAGGGACAATTCCAACCATGCGTACCGGTGGGGTATATAAAGGGGGGAGAGCGAAAGCTATACCTCAATCCAACCATGTTATAATTGGCGAAGCGTCGAGATGACGTGAAGAGTTGGTCCGAGCCTTTAGTCGCTAAGGTTCCTAACTCACGCTTGTAACGGGTTGGTGTTCACGGTTTGGGCCTCACGTACCGGGTGTATATTGAGGACTCCTTAGCAACCATGTGCATCTTAGAGTAGAAGACTTTTTTGACCATACCCATTTCTACTAATCTTAGGGTTGTGCTATTTGAATTGTCTTTATTGTGCAAAAACCAGTGACTATCAGTTTGGCCAAGTCTTTTTATGATTGCTATATTTTGGGTCCTTTTCCTTACCCATCCATCAAAAAATCAAGCTTAAACCTATCCGTTGGTGGACTTGTCCTTATCCTTTGGCAGACCTGTCCCTATGCTATGGCAGACCTGTCCTAGTGCAGTGGCAGATCTGTCCTACTGTAGTGGTGGACCTGTCCTAGTGTAGTGGCAGACCTGTCCTAGTGCAGTGGCGGACCTGTCCTTGTGTAGTGGCGGACCTGTCCTAATGCAGTGGCGGACCTGTCCCTGTGCTGTGGCAGACCTGTCCTAGTGCAGTGGTAGACCCATCCTTGTGCAGTGGCAGACTTGTCCTTATACTGTGGCGGACCTAACTTTTGACCAGCCTACATTATCACTTGGCGCGCATTGCCTCTCTGTTTTGAACATCAATATGACCATTCAGTATCCAAAACAAATATCTGAACATCTGTTCTAAGTCTCCATCCCTTCATTCTAAGGGTCATTTAATCCTGAACACTCTTTTGCTTGGTTCAAGAGCCATTCATCTATCCTAAGATGCTCCCCATCCATCCTAAATTTGCCTTCATACCCGATCTCTGTCGTTCCATATAAACCCCGTTGGAGTAGTCATCCACGTTGACCTAGGTATTCATCCATAATCATAATCATCGTAACTGGCTTAGGATTTCTATCCGTCTTAAGTCATTCATCCTTTTCAACCTAATCAATCCACTTCTATCTCAAGTTGGATTCGGTGTCGTTATCATACATCCACCTTTCAATCAATACCTAGTGTTACCAAAGATCCTTCTTAAACTTGGTTGTGGATCTCGGTCTTCATCATCCTTATCATCACCTCAATCCTAATCATTAGATCAATCCAACCCCCCCCCCACATCATCAAATCTATCCAGATCAAAATCCAAAACCTAGACTAATCCGGTGCCATCAAACCAATCCACATCGGCTCAACCGATCGTCATCAGCTAATATCCCATCCAATCGAATCAATCTTCCATCATCTAGGTCTTCCCAACATCTTGGTCCATCTTGCCATCTTGCATGCCCGTTCAAACTCGATCACAGGCAAAGAAAATGGCCAACCAACAAGCCCTAAATGCCCAATCGAACAACCCTCAAAATCCCACCAACACAATCAACATCTCATCCGATCCTAACTATGGTGCTAATGTCCCTCACGATCCCCACAACGGCACCTCATCACAATCCAATGTAGATGGTTAAAACACGTCACCACCTAGGGAAGAAAACATGGTTGATCAACCTGAGCTCACATTCAAGGAACACTTTAGCAACCCTGTTAATGCACAAATGACATAACGCCTTCTCGAAAGACATGGTGACAAAATATTGGCTCATTTGATTGACAAAGGTGTCAAGCTGCTGTCAAGTGTTGACTTATCCAAATATAGTACCTCCACATCTAATGTACCCCAAGGTTCACATGACATCCCCAGTAGCTCGTATGTCCCCAATGTCCCTTCCGTAGAAGGTTGGCATCAACCTGAATTCAGCAATGCTGTCCTGTATCCCGTTGGAAATCCCACACATCCCACCATCTCGATCACGAGGACACCCAAAACCATTGATCCCAATGATCCTTTTTCCTATGGCATGCCGCAAAACATCCCGCCATCACAACCATTAATGTTACCGGCACCACTCCCTTCGAACCCACCTCCTGTCAACACTGGGGGCAACCCTTTCCCCACCTTGCCCCCACCTCCTGGGGCTAAAAATCCTCCACCATTGTCATTCATGCCTCAATAACCACCCCAATCTAACATCCCTCCACCATCATCATCCAACGTCCCCCCTCCATCGTCATTCGTATCCCAACAACCTCCCCAAGCCTATGCTCCCACTAGCGCTCAACAACCTCCCTCGCACATCTCAATCGCATCTCCACCTCAACAACAACCATTGGTCAATCCCCTATTTTCAACACAACCATGACAACATCAACCACCAGGAAATCAACCTCAACCTTCAGCCTCGACCATATCTCCATTCCTTGCATCCATTCTATGCCCACAAGCGCAACCACCACATAACATCCCATCTCGCCCACCACAACCGCCAACTATGCATCAACAACCACCCCATCATCACAACTATTATAACCAGCAACAATATCAACAACAACCCTCCTATGTGGCATCGCAACAGTCATTTCAACACCCCCAATGTTCGCAAGCTAATCAACAATACTTTCTCCATACTTCCCAACAGTACGCCACCCACAACTATCCAACCAATTCATATCCCACCCCGCAACGACAACCTCTTTATCAACAAGGTCCCTTGGCGTATCAGCAGGGGATGCCACCTCCTCACCCTACGCCCATCTCCAAACATCATCTCAGAATCCACAATCATCCTACCATCAATATCCGTCCAACACACCGGCCAATGCAGGCATCCTAGAAATCAAAGCTGCTCTGAAAGATCTCCAGGCAGGGACTGGAAAACAATCGTTCAAGTTTGAAGATATATGCCCATATTCGTATGATCCCTCCATCTCACTAATTCCCTTCCCCAAACATTTTGAAATGCCAAAGTTTGACAAATATAAGGGGAACAAAGATCCTAAGGCCCACTTACAGGAGTTTTACTCCCAGTGTCAAGAAGTTATCCACAATGACAACTATCTATTGCACCTATTTCCTCGAAGTCTGGGAAGCAACGCGCTAGGGTGGTTCATGACTCTTGAAAAGGGATCTATAAAATCTTTTGCAGACCTGTCAAAAAATTTTGTCTCCTACTTCTCCTTCAATTTGGAGAAAGATACCGATACCTTGGATCTTCTCAAGGAGAAACAATGTGAAGGGGAAACCTTTACTAGCTACCTCCAGAGGTGGCGTGCCCTAGCAAGCCAAATGAAAACCCCTTTGAAAGAAAAGGACATGGTCACCCTCTTCGTGGAGAACTCTCATCTTGACATGGCTCATAACTTTCGATTACACTGTGTCACCAATTTCGTGGAGGTGGTAGAGAAGGGACCCATCCTTGAGCGTGCCCTTGTTGCCAAGGGGCACATCAAAATATATAATCAAGATAAGGAAAGGTCATTCAAGGACAAGCCACGTTTTTGGAACAAGAACAAAATGTCGTAAATGATGGTGTTACTAATACTAAACATGTCCACATGGCCAACACATCCCAGAAACAACAACAATCCATACCTAATACCATATCCGTGCCGCAGGGGACACCCCGTCCTCCCCAACAGTCCAATCAAAATAACCAAGGGAACACTAAACGCCAGTATGCTCAACTAGGAGAACCCTTGAGTGTCGTCTTCAATAAATTGTTGCAGATCAGCTATCCGATCACGTACCCTGTCACCAACCCACTCGACGAGTCCAAACCTAAGCTTGCATGGTTTAGGGAAAATGAATATTGCGAGTTCCACAAAATCAAAGGACACTCTTTGAATAAGTGTCAGGGTCTGAAAAACTACGTCCAGGATCTCATAGACCGAGGTGATATCAAGGTTGACCCTAGTCAAGCTTCGTCGTCCAATGCTTAATTGCAGATCTATCAAAATGCCTTCCCAAACCATAATCAAGGCCTGAGCACCTCCAACAGTAATCCTCAAAACAACAGCACAAATAACGTGAGCTATAAGAATGTACCCCTCAATTACGAGGGTATTATTCATTACATTGAGTAGGTAGAACCTCATGTATCCATGATACATGTCAAAGCTAAAGACCCTCAATGTGCTATTACCACAAGACGAGCCCGCATCACCGTTCCTGTAGCCTCCACACCCACCCAATCGACTCTTGTAACCTCCCAGTACAACATCCTTGATCACTTAGGAAAGACCCCTGCACATATCTCCATTTTGGATTTACTTAAGTCTTCCCCCGTGCATCAGGAAATCCTCAACAGAGCCTTGCAGGAAACCCATGTGCCTAATAACATTGATCCCACACAATTTCAGGCCTTAGTAGGACACCTAACTTCATCTCACCAACTGCATTTCAGCCAGAACGATATGCCCAACATTGATACCAATCACAATCACCCCTTACATATCGAAGTTGTGGTTGCCAGCCATAAAATAAAAAGAGTCTTGGTAGATAATGGCTCTGCCCTCAACTTGTGCACTCTAAAGTTCATAAAACAGGTGGGGTACACTCAAGCATATTTAAGTAATCAGATCATCACAATCAAGGCTTATGATAATGCAGAAAGGAATTCCGAAGGGATCATCAATCTTCCTGTCCAAGTGGGACCAGTGGTTCAGTACATTACCTGCCATGTCCTTGATCTGGATTTGCCATATAATCTCCTCCTTGGCCGTCCATGGCTCCATGCTATGCAAGCTGTTCCCTCCACCTACCATCAGTGCCTCAAATTCTTAGTCAACGGACAAGAGGTCACCATCTATGCCGACCCCTAACCATTCGAATATTGACGTGCTCTAGAAGCGTCATTCCCCCATTTACATTATTGTCCTGGGGTTGAAATGGGGGTATCTCAGTCATCATCCGTTAATCCACCATCCACTGCAAAAACCACTCCATCCTCCACCACTGAGCCTACATTCACAAAAGTCCAAATCATTGACAAAGGGTGTGGCAAGTACGAAATGCATACTGCTCTTAATGTAGCGACCATGCCACCATCACCACACGAGTATGGTCAACCTTCCCATGCTATCCCAAAGGAAGACAAGACTGTCACCTTCCATGGCAAAAAAATCCCTACCACCACCTTCGTATCCCCAAGTATCAAGACAGATGCGCTAGAGGAAGACATAAGCCAATGGGTTTACCGAGAAGAGCCTCAGCCGGAAACTCCTCTCAAGGAATACTTTCAAGAAAAATACCCCTGGCCAACAAAGTTCGTGGAAAAGCATAACTATCAAGGCAGGGGCCTAGGAAAGCAAGAACAAGGGCGGTTGCAACCCATTGATATGTCCCCGCTACCAAAAAATGTGGGCATTGGGTATGACAGAAAGCAGAAAGGCCCCGAAACATCATCCGATGCTTCCAATAGTGTCGCTGTGGACAAGGGCTTATTGGAAGACATACCCGAGGAGGAATCCATCATACGTGCGTACGATGATGTTGACCACACCGACCTATCGTCTATGTTCGAATGCCTATCTGTCTGCACTATTAACCTATCCCTTTGCCATCCTGAACTTATCGATTGGGACCTACGTACTACACACTTGTCAGTATGTCTGCGGATACATATGTCAACCTCATGGGATTGGGGGAGGATGAACACTTCGGTCGCAAAAGTAAGAATAAGAAAAATAACAAACGATCATCTAGTGAAAACCTCCCTGAGGCACTTCTTGACTTTGAAACAGTAAAAATAAAGGATGCATCTGATGGCAAAAACCTCGAAGAGGTGCCAGAAGATGGAGATGTTCATCTTCCCCTTATGGGAACTCAGTTATCTGCCCGATCCTCTATTCTGATTGAAGAGACTCAAGAAGTCAATCTGGGAACTGCTGAAAGTCCTAAGGTCACCTATGTAGCTAAATCGCTCTCAGAGCAAGAATATCTGGTCATCGTGCAGCTACTTCAAGAGGGCATCGTTAACTTTGCTTGGTCATACTCAGACATGCCAGGCTTAGACCCCGCCTTAGTGGTTCATCACCTGGACATTCACCCAAACGCCAAGCCTGTCAAACAAAAGCTCCGTAAGATGCATCCGCAAGTCGCGTTGTTAGTCAAGAAGGAATTGGAGAAGTTATTAGAGGCAGGTTTAATCAGACCAATTGACTACTCCGAGTGGATCTCCAATATCGTACTGCCATAAACCAAATGGAGATAATTCACGTCCGCATTGCACTTCGTGGATCTCCAACAAAAGCCTCGCCCAAAAGATGACTTCTCCCGCCCAACATTGACATGTTGGGTTGACCGGCTGCCAGACATGATGTTCCCTTATGGATGGCTTCTCTAGGTATAACTAGATCCGAATCACACCTGAGGACCAACACAAAACCGCCTTCACAACTCCTTGGGGCACTTTCTGCTACAATGTTATGCCCTTCAGTCTCAAAAATGCGGGGGTGACATATCAGAGGGCAATGACGTTCATCTTCCATGA
>VDFB02058242.1:461746614-461803592 GCA_007258455.2 Sequoia sempervirens | reverse complement strand
CTTCTAATGAGTTATTAGTCCATCTAATTGAGTACTTGCACAACCTTAATCATTTGGTTAGCCTAACCTGATCCTCCTCCCACTTATGGCATGTGTCCTTAAGTCAACCTTATTAAAGGCTTTCTCCTTTTGGACAAGGCACTCCACTTCCCTATGTGAATTTTTAATTCACCTTTTAATCCCCCAAGGCACCCAAAAAGAATTTTTAATTCCTTCACTTCTCCCCACATGTCCTTCACCTATTCTTTATTCTTTTCCATCTCGCCATGAGAATATTTGAGGAATTTTTAATTCCTCACATGTTCTCTCACCCACATGGGGACAAGTTCCTCCTTTATGAAGAGATCTTGTCCAATCCCAAGGTACTTTGTACCCCTCTCCATGTCATGTACTTCTCCTTCCACCTCATGTCCACTTCACCTTTTAGGGCTATCTCACATGCCACATGTCAAGATGTGAGGGCTTGTGAGTTCTCAACTCACCTTAGCCCTACATCTTGATATTTGGTAGCTCAATCTTGACCATCCATCTCCTCTAGAAATTCTCAAAATTCCTATAAATACCCCCTCTTTTCTCTCATTTTAAGGGGATCATTTTGCTAGCCAAACTCTTGCAATTTTGTTTCTCAACTTATACTTAACCATTTTCATGCTTTCATCCACTTTCACTCATCCTCACAACACCACTTAGCTTGCATCTACTTGCCATCCAAGGAGCATACACATCAAAGATCGAAGGGCCAACTAAAGGATCGATTCGACGCAAAGTATAGAGTTCCATTTTCTTGTTTTTATCTTGTGTTGTTTCCAACTTAGGCTAATCTTGAGGTGTAGGTTGTTTCCGGTGTTTATTTGCACTTTTTACTCTGTTGTTTATTTTAATGCCTTACATCTCGACCTATCATGATCATTAGTTTTATACTGAATTGCAATTTTTTGTATAATAAAAAGAATCTTTTTTGTATATTTGACCAAGATGTGTTCATTTTCCTTCAAGAAATTTTGACCAGAAGATTACTAAAAACACCAATTTCTCTAATTTTAAACAAAGCATTTTATTAAATTCAACATCACATTCTAGATTTTCATCTTCATCCTCATTTTCATTTTCATTTTCATTTTCAACTTCGAAACGATTTACATTTTCATCTTCATTTTCATCAACAAAATGGTTTTCATTTTCATTTACATCAATAAAACAGTTTTTGTTTTCATTTTCAACAAAAGGATCATTGTCATTTTCATTTTCAACAAATTCTATAAAAGTTTCATCTCTTTGAGTATTATCAATGTCAACATCATTAAGTCTAGCATATTGTAAAACTTCTACATACGAATTTACCATTTCACTAACATGTGGATTTGAAGACCTGCCTGGATTTGTGCATATTGAAACATTCTCAATAGCATTGAAAGAGATATTTGAAGACATATTAGGACTTTCTTGTATAATCATATTCTTCTCAAAATTGACTTCTTGCAAATTAGCTTCATCTACAACCATGGTCTCCTTAATCTTTCCATCTTCAATAATTGTGGAATTGGATGCTCCCACATCATTCATTGATTTAATTTTCATTCTTCTTTGTCTTTGTCTATCCTCTTTTTTTGCTTCAATTTCTTTAGGAGTCAATGTCTTCCTCCTCTTAGTATGGGCTTTAACTCCCATGATTATAAAATTCTCAAGCACAAATGAATGTCAATAGTGAAATTATTCAAAAAATTTAATCCAAATTGGAAGTTGAAGACCTATAAGGATAAAATTCTTTCTCTTGTGTTCCTCAAAACAAGTAGAAAACTAGTGCAATTCCACTTTAAAAACTATTTTCTGCATGCCTCCTTTGAAAAAATCAATCCATATTTCAAGTTGACCTTTTTTTCCTCCTAACAAGTACATAACTAACACAATTCTACTTCAAAAATGGTTTACATGATGTCTCCTTTGAAAAAATTAATCAAAAATGCAAGTCACCACCTATAAAGACAATACTCGATGAAAAATAGCCAATTTTACTGCTCTTGACCGTACATGTGAAGTTGCGGACTTCACAGTAAATTTTGATAGTAATTTAAATAAAACAGTTAAAAACAAACAAGATCCCGTTTATAGAACAAGATCCCATTTATTAACAAATGTGATCCCGTTTTATAATTAGGATCTCATTCCTTGTTATTAAATGTGGGGACCATTGACAAAGGAACGATATCCCATTTACAAAGCGGGATCCCGTTTCCCTATCAACGGTCACAACATTTAATATTGGGAACAGATCCCATTTCCTAAAATTTGAAATTGGATTTTCTTTGTGGTTGGGTTTTTGCCTTGTATTTTGGTTCGAGAAAAGCATTGGGAATATGAACCTAGGCCTTCAACTTGGTTTGACCTACAAGTTGAAGGTCCTAACAATGTTAGAGAAAAATATCGAGTTTCGACACATGGTTGATGATTTTTTTGCAATTTTTTTTGATGAAATTAAAACCCATTTTAGATGAGAAAATGCAGATTCCAAATATGTAATTTTTTTTACAATTGGATTATTTTTTTCTATTTTCCAATTTTTTTTTATGAAATTGGTCCATAAACTTTAAATATCAGGGTTTTTTATTATTTTAATAAATTTTGATCAACATAACATTTTGACGAACGGATTGCACGAGAACAAAATTCAGACAATTCTTTTAAATTTTTTAAAAAGTAAAAAATGATAAGTTTAGATCATCTTATGTGTGTTGTACATGATTTTTCAAAAGGACAAATATTCCTAATAAAAATTTAACAAAAAAAATTCAATAAAAAATTACAAAAAAATATCGAAAACAAGCTTCAGTGAGTCACAAATATTTCCCAAAAGGATTTAGAAAAATATGATAATTTAGGTCAAAATATGGATGTCGTACACGTGCATGGTATGGTAAAAAAAATGACTTTTAAATAGTGGTTTTTAGAAACGCCTATTGAAACTCAATTTGTACAATCTAGGTATTGAAATAAATTACATATTTGAAAACTAGACTCCGAGTACTACATTTTATGATCAATGACTTTTTTGAAGATTCCATCTCTAAATGCTTCAAATTTTAAGGTCAAATGCATCAAATTCTAAAAATTAGGGAAAACACTTCCACTTTTTGGCCAAAAAGTGGACTCAAATTCTTACTAGCACCCCTTGCAAACATGATTTTCACATTTCTTAGTACTAAATTATTTTCCCATTTCCATTAACACCCTAGTCAATAATGGAAGGTGATACATTGAAAGATGAAACTCAGTCAAAACAAAAGAATAAATATAGAGATTTATACCCTCTAATAGGTTTGATATGCGAACCTCTACAATATTCCAACACCAAGGATACACATTCAATCAGAATACATTATTCTGATAGCCATGATGCGGCTTACATTGGCATGTGAACTATCACACTGTCGCTTCTAAAGGGGTTCGATGCCTCAGTCTAGCACAAAAGGCTAGCCATTTAGGCTCCATTGAAAATTCTTAAACAAGTTGGTCGTAGCATTGCGATCCCCAGAGGGTGGTCGCTACATTGTGCCATTAGCTTTATCCGACACACACACACACACATACAACAAATATACAAGATGTGCTACTCGTTTCAACAAATGCAATGATAATCACTCACTTAACATGAAAATAAAAATAGTGAAATCAATATTGATTCAAAGAAAGTCGAGTTACCTCTATGGTCAAGCTTTTTAATGAGACTTTCCTCATATTTTTCCCACCCGTATGTACTCTTCTCTACTTTCTTGTTGTTGTTGATTTCTTTTCCCCAAGAATCACTTCCTTCTTTTTCCACTAGCATTCATTCTAAAATGGTAACCACACTTTTCATGCGGCTTGGTGCTGACATTATGGCTTTTTTTCCATAGCCTTCTCTACCCTCTAATTTTGAACACTGTCTTGAATATTTTGTAGGCCACATCCATCATGAGCTTTCCTTGTAATATTCATTGATTTTCCATAGTGCAATTCATTATATATTGGTTATCAACTTAATTTCAATTCAATTTTGATTATGAATACGTATATATATGTGTGTATACATGTATATATAAGTATTACATATATATATGTGTGTGTGTGTGTGTGTGTATACTTATATAAATTTGTATCTCTAAGCATTTAAATGATTTCATTCACATCATATCATTCATTCGAATAATGTATATATATCTATATGTATATATATGTATATATGTGTGTGTGTGTGTGTGTGTATGTATATATATATGTGTGTGTGTGTGTTCGATTTACATACACATATATATGTATACATATGTGTGTGTGTGTGTGTGTGTGCGTTTGTGTCTGTTTAATAAAAACATTCATATAAAAGTTCCTTGTTTAGAGTGACTCAAAGGTTCCATACACTATCATTTTAAGGAACATGAATTTTTTCATTTCGAGCATCTTTACATATACATATTTCTACACTAAAGAAAAGACTGTTCTTTACAATGCTCCTTTTAGTTCCTTCAAATCACAAGGTTTGAATAGAAAATTAAATCTACTATCCATTCATTTGCAAGCACTAAAACAGTTCAAATTAGAAAAAACTCACTTTCCTATATATGCAAATCAATCAAATGCTAGTCATCATGCCATTTGTGGTGTGTGCACCTAGATTCCAATTGCCTTACCATTTGATCTATCTAAACATTCTTACTTCAACCATGTTCTCAACCTTCAACTTGTTACCCTGCAACTACACACACTTGGGTATGTGTGCAGGATCATCATGGAAAAAATAGGCCCTTAAGTGGCAAAAAATTCATAAAATTCAGAGTTAGGCAATTTGACATAAAAATATGAATAAGTTATCTATATTATTTCAAAAATATGTAAGAATAGAATCTGTAGAAAATTGAATGTAGTTTCTAAACTACTAGGTTTATTTAAAAAAATAAAAATCTATTTGGTGAAAATTTGAAATTTCAATGTAGTAGTACTTAAATTTCAAGGAAAAAATAAGAAGTAGGTGTTTGTATGACCACCCTAAACATAATAAAATGATAATATATTTTTATAAGATTTTAGATATAAGTAGAGGACTCATGTCCCAATGTGATGCATATTTTTTTGTATTTTTTTTCCAAGTAAATAATTAATTGTGATTTTTTTATTACAACTTTTAAAAAATATAAAAACTTGTGTGTCTGACCACCTTAACTTGGTCAAAACTTTATGAAATTCAATATTATTATTTTTAATCCTATAGTATGTGAAGCATAGAATGTGGCACATATTTCATATTCAAAAAATGTGATACTCTTTGAAAGCTATAGGTGTTTTTCAATTAGCCTATCAATCTGGATTTTAGTCGTAATTCAAATAGAAAATAAACAATAATTATTAATTAAATTCAAAGTAAAGCATAATTTATATTAGTGGAAAGTTGAGAATATGCTTTAAAAACCCCTTTCGTTTCATCAATTTTGGGTAAAAAAAAGTCGTCAACTACATGGGCCATCATATCACTTACATATCACCACTTTTTGGCCCATCATGATCCTACACATACCCACTTGCACTTGCAAACTATCAACAACATTCAATTCTTGATGACATATAAAATAGTTTTCAAAAATTTACAAAGTCAGCATCAGTCAACTCCTTATATTCAACATTCAAATATTCTATAATCTCCAATTAATATTTAATTGAATTTCATCAATAATTCAATTTTCTATATTTAAATAATTATGCAATAAAATTGGGTTATGAAACCAAAAGGGGGGCATTTACTTGGTCAATAAAATCACAAAAGGCCTTTGATCAGTTCAAGCACCTAATGAGTTCAAGTACTATTTTGGCTATACCAAACTTATCTAAGCCTTTTGAGTTGTAGTGTGATGCTTCTAGAGAAGGTATTGGTGTTTTCCTAATGCAAGAAAAACATTCTATTATCTTTGAGAGTAGAAAATTGAGGGGTGTAGAGAGGAAATAATCCATTTCTGACAAAGAGATGTTTGCTATCATGCATTCCTTGGAAAAATTTGGGAAAAATTTTGTTGGAGACAAGTTTATTTTGAAGACTAATCACAACAGTTTCAAGCACTTCTTGCATCAGAATGATCTCAATGACAAGGAGTAGAAGTGGGTGAGTAAGCTTCAAGCTTATGATTTTGACATCAAGTATGTCAAATAAAAGAATAACATAGTGGTTGATGCCTTGTCAAGAAGGCCACATTTGAGTTATTTGGTGGTGATTATAGTTGATTGGAAGGAGCATATTATTGTAGAGTATGCTAAGAATTATTTTTCTTCCAACATAGTTGATGAAAGGAAAAAATTGGTGGATGAGTTGATATTGAACAAGGATAGAATCTTCTTGGTGCCAGATTCAAATCTCAAGTTGAAGGTGCTCCAATTATTTCATGATGTTCCCTTGGTTTGTAACCAAGGTTATTTTAAAACATATAGGTGGATTTAGTATAGATTTTCATGGAAATCACTTAAGGATGAGGTCCTTTGCTACATTAAGGAGTGTCAAATATGCCAATAGAACAAAAATGAGCACACCTTTCCTATTAGTTTGTTGCAGTCCTTGCCCAATCCTAATCAAAAAGTGGATAAGTATCTCCATGGACTCAATCACGAGCTTGACTAAGGTGTAAGGGAGAGATTTCTTATACGTCATTATTGATAGATTGATAAAGTTTTCTCAATTTTTTGCCATTACCATCACATTTACAGAAGCTCGAGTTGTTGATTTGTTCTTTAGAGAAGTGTTTAGGTTGTATGGACTACCAAAGAATATTATGATTGATAGGAAAAATAAGTTCCTAAGCACATTTTGTAGGATAATTTTAGATTGAGTGGTAAAGTACTCACTCCAAGCACTAGTTATCACCCATAGATGGATCGGAAAACTGAAATTATGAACAAGTGGATTGAAGGTTACCTCAAAGATTATGTTTCAGGGTAGAAGAAGGCTTGGGTGAGATGGCTTCATTTGGGAGAGTATTGATACAACTTATCATACCACATGTCTTAGTGTAATTTTTACCTAAAGGATAAATAAATATCAAATATTTAGTGGTACCAACATAGGTGGGTTGTGGGAGAGCAATGAGCGGGGGCCCTAGTTTGAAATCAGGGGAGGGAGATTCTGTGAAGGAGTCTAATTCTAAGGATGAAGAAGCAAATTCAGAGGGTTTCAAGCATTTTCTGGAGGTGGTTCTTGCTGTCAGTCCTTCTGAAGGGTCTTTGGAGGCTTGTCTGCACCTGGAGCTTCTATTTTTCAACATTGATGATGTGGTGTCGATAGCTCGGTTGGGGGATGGAAATATCCTTCTCCTTTTTGGGCTTTTGGACGGTGATGTTTTGCTAGGTGTGTCATTTTTGGAGGTGAGTTTCCTTTTCTACTGGTGGCCTGGTTCTTTTGTTGGAGCTCTTGAGGTGAAGGCAAAGGTTCCCTTGCATCCAACTTTCCTCTTTCTCTAGTTATTCATTGGTGGTGTTGAGCTCTTTTCTTGGTGGTTTGTTCGTGCCTCCCCCTTCTGGTTGATGGTTTCTTTAGATAGGTTTAGTTGCTCCTTTCTCTTTGTGGATTTCATTTCTAGTGTTCTATTTATGAGTGGTAGAGTGTTTTGGTCTGCTACTATGGCATCCCTCTTTGTTTGGATGGGCTTATCTTTGTGTTTGTCTCTAAGCTGGGTTGGGAATTTTTTAGCTCATGTTTTCTCTTTTTTTTTTTGGCCCTTGTTGTGAATGCTTCCTCTTGTGGGTGGTGCTCTGGGTTTTGTCTTGGTGGTGGGGTTTGGATTTCTCTTGTTGCAATTATGTTATTGCTTCTTGATGCTCTATTGTGCCTTCTTGATCTCTTTTGAAGGCTTTTTTTGGTGGGCTAGGTCTCATTTTTTGGGTGCTTTCCCATGTTCATGGTTGATGTTGTATTTTGGGTTTTTCTCTTTCTTGCTTTGGTTTTATAGGACTGTTGCTTTGAACCCCTTTAGTTTTTGAAGATTTTATGGTTAAGGGGGGTAAATATGTTTTACTAGATGATGTTGTCAATGTTTCTCTTTGGGGTGGAGACTACCCTTGTTTTGAAGGCTCTGGAGTGTGTGCTCTCTCTATTGTGGGTTGATTTTCTTTCTAAATCTATTTTCTTGTTTTCATCT
Source organism: Sequoia sempervirens (assembly GCA_007258455.2). Classification (NCBI taxonomy): domain Eukaryota; kingdom Viridiplantae; phylum Streptophyta; class Pinopsida; order Cupressales; family Cupressaceae; genus Sequoia; species Sequoia sempervirens. The sequence goes on along the minus strand of VDFB02058242.1, from coordinate 461,795,448 downwards.
CTTCTGATGCCTTAGGTTGTTGAAAGTGCTTGTCTTTCTAGAGTGGTTTATTTTCATTGGACTCTATAGATGGTTTCTTCTCTAGAGGTGAAGTTTTCTCTTGTTGAGGTAGATCCCACTCCTATTGAGGTGGATTTTTTTGTTATAGGTCCAGTGGAAAGTCCTCTTCTCCTTCGCTTGTTCCTGTTGAGGTGGAGCTAGTATGAGTAGGAGTTGGGTTGCTTTTGTGGTTCGAGCTCTCACATCTTCCTCCCTTATAGAGGGGGGCCCTATCCTATGGAGGTGAATTCTGGGATGGGTTTTTAGTTTGGATGGAGCTGCAAGAATGTTGTTGGATTTTTAGTAATGAAAAAATGGTGATAGGAAAATTTGATTGCTTAATGGTTGACCATGGTGAGGGAAAAAGAAATCATTTTGAGGTTAATTATTTGATGAATAACCATGCTTTAATGTTATGGAAATCAAGTCTCATGCAAGTTGAAATATTCATAAAGGATGAACTTCTACAAAACATTAGCATCATAAAGGAAAGGATATTAGTCTTACTATTTGGTGAACAAAATAAATGTAAAGTTTTCCATATCATATGTCCTTGAGTTGCAAGGGTTATGTGGTTGAAGGAAAAAAGGGTTAAAAATATTTTATACTTGACTCATGTCATCCAAAATCTGGTTATACAAGATTTTTCAACACCAAAGACATTTGAGAGGCCTATGGAGGTAATCAACCCATGTATTGAAATTATTATTTCTAATTTATCACATAAATGTGTAGGAGAATATGGCGTTGCAAGAGAAGCTACATGGTTAGCAAGATGTTTGAAGGATAAGAGAAAGAAATTTGTGCTATCCTTTAGTGAGAACCATAGATTTCATTCTAACATTCCACTACTTCAAAATCAAAAAAGGAGGATGTTCAAATATGTGCTTCCAGGATCATCTTTGGAGATGAGATTTTTGCATGCCAATGCTTAATCTCCAATGGAAATTTCAGAAATTGGAAATAATTATTTTCATATTATGGTTTATCATGGTTATTTTGTATCCCTTACATGGTTTCCCACACATAATACGAGGAAAACATCATGGTTTTCTACTTAGGCTAGTAATTCATGGATTTGTTGCATCATTGATATATTGTTGACCTTAGTAGCTCTCTTGTTTTGAATAGATACAATTTTTTTCTCTTGGATATGGTTTCATTTCATAGAAGGTTATTAATTTTAGTGTCAAATAATCTAACAACCATATCTTTTAATTGGGGAATATTTAGGGAGGTTGTGCATAATGCATGTGTTGTTTACATGTTCCTAGTGAAATTATGTGAAAATTTGTGGGTATTGTATATGATGGAGTATGTTTATGGTATTAACCATTCTGATGCTAATGAAGACCATTATATATTTTTATTTACTCCAATCTTGTATCAGTTTTAAAGGTTTTGGGTTCATTCTTTCAATTTGGAGCAAAATAATGTTGACATTATAGTGTGATATGGAAGTTTGGTTTGATTTTTGAAGAATTATGGAGTATATGTTGCTATATTCCTTAACACTATTTTCCACTTCTCTTCTCAATTATTTATATTATAGACCAGTACATGAAGATGAAGACATCTCTCAAGCCGAGGTAATGTATGAGTTTGTTATTGTACATTTTTGTATTGCACATTTCAATAATGTTTATTTTAATATCATGGAGGTGAAAGTAGTTTTTTTCTCCAAAATATGTATTTGTTGTTGTAAGGGATGTAATGAATGTTTTTGATAAAAGGGATAAACAGGTTTTATAGGGACCCAAAACCACAAAGTAACATTACAAGCAAAGACCAAAACAGAGGTCCGAGAGACAAAAAGGCTGCCAAAGAGATAAAAACCAGCTAAAACAGACAGCCACAAAAAGCCGCAAAAAGCCATCAGAATGGTTGGCAAACAGACAAAACTGGGCCCAGCCACAGTTAATCCATAGACTTCAGAAGCTCGTTAGCAACCTCTTCCAGGTCCACCATATCCTGGACCCCCTCCATGAAAATCTGAGTCATTTTTGGGGTAGTCAGGGATTTTCTTTTCATACTTGATCTGGTTTGCTTAGAGATCCCTGCTTCCTCATCCTGGTCTTTCTCCTGATCAAGGTCGACAATCAACACTCTTTTCTGGGTTTTCTCCAATCTTTCGGTCATGGCTTTGATGATTAAAGAGTTATGTCTAGCAATTCTGCAGTTCTGATCAGTAATTTTTTTTCATGGTTCCTTTAATTTTATCAAGATCTTTTTCAATAGTGCTGTCCTTTTGTATGTTATCCTTCACAACAGTATTCTTCTCCACTTCGAGCTGCATTAGCCCCGCAACTTTGGCTTCAATTTCCCCCAACTTACTATGAAGAGATATATTTTTGGTCTTTAAATCACTGATTTCATAAAATAACCATTTGGTAGAATTAAATTGGTCCATAGAACATCTCTTGGTAGTTTCAACAAAGTCAAAAGGGGGGTCACAATCAGAATTGACCCCAAAATTAACCTAATCCGCACCTCTGGGAGGGCTACAGTTCTCCTGTTGAAAATTCTGGGGGAAGTGGGGGTCCACAGGACTGACCTCGACCGCTTTAGTAGAAACAATAGGAGAGTCATTAGGGTAGGAAACTAACTTGTTAACCGGAGAACTAGAGCTCACCAATTTGGCATTAGGGTTTGTGCAGCCAGCGGTAGGAATAGAGCTGGCACCAGAGGGCTGGGGGGATCGGCCAGAGGTAGAAGGGAGGGGCAGGGGAAGCGAGGAGAGCTTGACACGGCCGGAAGAAACTTTAATCTCAGATATACTAGGCTTAGTATCATCCTCGTCATGCTCCAAAGGGGCTATAGGGTTTGAAAGGGCAGACATATTTTGAAAGTGCTCATAGATGAGTCTCAAAATCATAAATGAATGTTATACTAGGCTCAGGGATGTAATGAATGTTATAATGGTCATAATAGACAAAAAATCATAATTAAAACATTATCAAATTCCTCACAAGTCTCGAGAACAAGTTTCCCAATGATGATTCATTTCTAGCTATATTTTCTCCAAGACACTATTTGAATTATTATGGGAGACTGTTTTGGACATGTTTCAAGGTGGAAACTATCAAGAACATCAGTAAGTTACCTAATATAGTAGAGGATGCAATAAAAATATTCTCTCCTTTCATTTTGAAATTACTTATATTGAATGATCAATTTATGTCAATTGGAGGACTTGGGAAGTGCATAGTTTCTTTTTGTTGGAGTAAATGGTTTTTATCATTTACCACTTAAGCTTACTTACGTAGAATAGTTTAATTAATTATTTAGGGTAGTCTTTTTCTCATATCAGGAAGTTTTATACCTGTTACCTTTTCTTGTTTTTAAAAGCCTATACAATATGTATTTTAGATATCTCAATTCATTCTCTCTTCTCGTGAAATAGCTTTTACTTCTCTCATATCTTGTGAAGGTGTTTTGTTGCATATGGTGCTCCTAGGAGGTGGATGCCACCAACATGGTATCAGAGAAAACCATTTTGTAGTCCTTCCTTTGAGAAATTTCATCTAAGTGTTTGAGATCATTTTATTTTTCTAGCATTTGAAAATTTTCAAATTTCAAAGTTTCCTATTTGTCAATTTTTTCCTATTGATTCAATTTGTGTATGAAGTTGTGGATGGCTGGCTGGAGGCATCATTAGAATTGATCTAATTGAATTGGCTTATGGGCCCAATTTTCTTCTATGTAATTAAGGCTAGTGATTCTATTTTGGCATTATTCTCCTCTATTTTGAAAGCATCCCCATGGTTTTTTGTCTATTGTAGGCAATGCTTTGAAGAGGCCCAAATTTTTTTTATAGTGGCATTAATTTTAGTTTAAGAGGCACCATTAGAGGGCACTTGAATGAAGTTGGAATCTATATGGAAGGCCCATTTAAGATTGATCATTTTGTGAATTGAGATACAAAAATTGAAAACCCATGAAGGTGAGGAGGCCATGAAATTTCTCTATCATGATTTGGCATTTAGGGTTATTATTTGGTGTTTTTTAGAGGACACGAATCCTTTGCCAGGAATGATTTTTCCTATTGGTGGGCCAATTTTTTCTAAATATTCATTTGTTTTGAGGTGGCATCTTCATTGTTCAGGCCACTTTGGATGAATGATTCAAGCCATTAGAGGCACAAACGAAGGGGTGTATTGATCTGCCTTTGGAGACCACAAACTTCATCTATAGGCCCCACGAAGTACCTAGCCCATTCAGACCCATGTTGACTCTATAGAGGAGCACAATTTTTCCCACCAAAAGCTCAAATCATCTCTGATGCAGCAAATCCTTGATGGTGTAATGAATTTTTTTGGGTGCAATCTTTGTTTGGAGGATTCTACTTAGGGTTTCTTTCCTCCTTTCTTGGCGTGCAGAGAAATTTTTTACTTTTTTTAACTCGACTGCAAACAATAATCCCACATTGGTTGTCTATGGTTATTTTTAGGCATTTAAATACCCTATGTTTCACCTTTGGTTGATGTGAGCAAGTCTCACAAGAGGCTATCTTTTTTGTTTGCTTGGTGGATTTTTCTAGGTGTCAGCATGGAGATTAAGCAATGGGTTGCATTAAATTTTGATGCAAATCAAGTTTAATTTGTTTTGGAAGTTTTATACTTGTGAAAGAACTAACTTTGAAATTTTGAAGAATTTTTATAATGGTTTCTTTGGAGAAAGGGAAATTTAGGCAATGGAGTGATGTTGTTCTCAGCCATCTTCGTGAGGAGAATCAATTGCCCTATTTGTATTTAATGAAGTTCATGTTCTAGACACACGTAGTAGGTATATGATTTGAAACCTAGGATTTAGGGGTAGAGTCTATGGAGTTATTTTTGAGCATATCAATGATGAGGACCTTTTGGATTCACTTTTTCATTTTGAGAGCCCTTATGCTCTTTGGAATCACCTTCAAGAATCATATGGAGATCCTGATACTCTACCATCTCTCAATGACCCTCATTCCAATACCAGTGTGTTTCTTTATTCTTCAAAGAAGATAAACCATGCTTATGGTACTTTGGAGGTTGTTGAGACTTCAGATGAGGTTGTTGTTGCTTCAGAGGTTCCTGATTCCATGTCAAAGATAGTTGACCCACCTTCATTGAGAACTTCCATCATTCTTGAGCAACATGATTATTATTGTCTTCCTGATTGGCATTCCTATTTGTCATTGGTTCCATGTTTGTGGAGTCTCACATTTTAGATTTGGAGGACACATTTGAGGGGTTATCTCACCTCTTTGATGATAGTTATTACACAACTATTTTAAAACCATCTCAGTCTCTGGAGAATGTTCAGAATCAGTTTCCAGTGGTGGGTAAACCCACAAAAGTGGTTTACAATTCAAGTGAGGAAGGAAAACTCACAAAAAATTTGATTTTAGGGGTGCACACGAACCTACTAGTTTGAGTGAACCCATTTAATTCTTTCCCACCCAAAAAACAAAAAAAATGCATTATGGAAGGGTAGTTCGCTCAAACCCCTAGGGGTTCATTTGAACCCCCCTTACCCTCATTCTCCCCCTCAAACACAAAAAAAATATAAATTTTTGCACTTTAGAGCTCGGGTTGAAGATGAAAATGGTGGAGACTTCACAAACCCAACTAGAATCAGGTAGTCCTCTGAATGAACTATCCAACGAATATAATTTTAATATGTTTTTTTTATTATGTATTTATTTTTTTAGTTTTATTAAACATAGATTTTTTATCAAAAATAAAGCTCTTTGTTATCCACATGTGGAAAAATAGTAGATTATAAAAAAAATGAAAAATATGGGTGTACCAGATATTGAAGTCCTTGATCCAACAACTTTTTTTTTTGATACATACTAAAAAAGTTACGCGTTATAGGGCTGCACTATGTCTGAATTGTAATTGGTTTGACTTTGAAACTTGATTAAAGAAAAATAATTCAATAAAAAACTATCTAACCAGGTGGAAGCCTAGATATCAGAGTTACAAATCTAAATTCGAAAGAATTAGAATTTTATCCTTCATGGAAAAAAAAGTTATGTGATACAGGGTGAGTGTCACTTTTTAAAAATATTATTTTCTGAAAAAAACTAGTTTTCGAGGGTGATGCAGAGCTATGAGGATTCACAACACATCTCACAAACTTCAATAATAATCCAAAACAATATTTGTATAACACATGTTATTAAACATTGTATATCACATTGGAAACATAACTATGGCAGCCCACAATTTATTGCCATGAACAGTCATTAATAACTTCTACAAAACAAATAATGAAGCCAATACATCTAGTGAGATTGAAGAAAACATAGTTATAGTATTTTCCTCAAATTCTTATTAAGATCCAATGGTTGAAATGAAAGTTATTGTATTTTTCCCAAAACTGCAAACCCTAGGTAGGGTTCAGACCTGCCCTCACAAAAATGTTCATAACTTATTCAATTCTTAATGAATTTTTATGAGAGTTGAAGAAAATGAAAGTAGATTCACATGGTAACAAAATATATTTGGTTTCAAATCCAAAATATAGACTTCATATTCCGTACCATCACACTTTTCAGACTGTAAATTCTGCACAATATTGTTAGAATAGGCAGTCTCACCAAAACAATCATATCTTTCACAAAACTCGATGAAATTCAATGAGACAAAAATAATTGGAAACTAGAAATAGAGATATTTCCATCAATATGTGATACTCTATCATTTTAGTCCATACCAGGCCGTACAAATCACAACTTCAATCTGGTAACAATGTAAAAATCAGAAAGATGCACAACATTTGAGGTTTCCATTCATCAATCTTCAAAAATGATGTCTCCAACCCCCAATTCGAGTTTTGGAGGGTTTATTGTAAATAATACCTCTAAACCTTTCTAGACTCTACCACCTATTCAAACATGCATAATTATTCCTGCACCAACTTTAAACTTCATCACATAGGTTATTTCTTCCAGAAAACTCATAAACCATCATTTAGTTCCTCACTTTCATAAGGAAAATCACCCAAATTCAACCTAGGGAAACACCCAAAACCCACAAACACACTTCCTCTGACTTGAAAATAATTTGGAAACCTATTTTACAACAAATGGGGCCATTCCACCAAGTTACAATTGCTACAGTAGGTGGAATTCCCTAAAAACTCATTTTAATACTCTCAAATCACCAATTTACACCAAAAACAGGGTAGTTTCAGTAAAATGTCATAAAAACACTCTAAAATTAATGAAAATTCACTAAACCACTCTCAAATGAAAGCTGACACTCTCCTCTTTCCAACCATAATAGGGTTGAGCCTGTACAGGTCGTACAAAGGTTGTAGCACACGTTTTAGCAGCAAATTTACACATAGAAATTTCCAGAAAGCAACCTTTTTTTCATTATAACTTCAAAAAAAAAATGATTCAACAACCATGCCTCGACCATGAGAGGCTTATTTAATATCTAACCACCCTTACAAACATCCTCCAACTGGAATTTTAATTAGTTGGACATTGGAAACCAACTTTTTACCAATTAGACCCCTAATTGCCTAGTTTTGCACTTTTAACAATTTGTTGACAATAAGTACATTTTTATGCAACCTTTTGCATTTTTTTGAACTAAATAACATCAAAGACCCCTAATTACATCATTAATAGTCCCAAAGACCTTATTTAACATAAAAATTACTCATACTATCACTAACTCCTAAACTAACCCTCATAGAATGCACTTTGCAATTACATGTTTTTAGGTGCTCCTGCACCAGAGGGAGATGGAAAAATAAGTCAAAAATGATTCCAAAAGAATTGACAAAAATACATTTAAAATCTATAGACAAAATGTCATGAAACTCTAGTTTGTATCATCTTCAAATTCCTCATGGTTTAGCCGCTATAGGTGCTTGAAAGTGAAGATTTAGTTTAAAAAAATTATTTCAGTGTCCAATTTGGCCAAAAATTGTAAACCATTATTTTGGGATCACCCTGGTACCTTGTTTGTCACCTTCTATTGTGATTGGGCATGTTCATGGTTAGTTTGTGGCATCATCTTCCAAGGTCTTGGTGACACATGAATAGATTTGAGAGACGCTATCATACATATTCATGATGCCTTCTTTCAATTCCTATCTAAAATGGGAAGCACACCTACATTTGTAATTGGTTTTGTTTCTTCCAAAAGAAAGAAAATTTTCAACATTGGATCATGTTTTTTCTTTAGGCACTTACCAGTTTTGTAGACAATTACACATTGTGAGGGGGCTACATAGTCTCTCTCTTCCTTATTATGGGAGGCTATTGATTGTCTATACATGATGTATGTAGTCCTTGGGGGGTCTAATTGGGTCCTCCATCCATGCATCAATTTTTTATTTTATTTTCTCTCTTTTGGAGAGGGGGTTTTTCCCGCAACGTTTTTCTCCTTTTCTCTGGTTGTGAGAGATTTATTTGTTGCACTTTAAATGGGTACCTAACATGGTTGTGTAGCTAGGACCCATATTACATCTTCATTTTTGCATAATAATTATCCCTAAGTTGCACTTAAAGGGGGGTGTTGGAGTAAAAGGTTTTTTACCATTTACCTGCTTAAGCTTACTTAGGTAGAATAGTTTAATTAATTATTTTGGGTAGTTTTGTTTCCTATATCAAGAAGTTTTATACCTGTTACCTTTTCTTTCCTTTAAAAGCCTACACAATATGTATTTTAGATATCTTAATTATTTCTCTCCTTCTAGCGCCAGTTCTGTTGATGTGTTTTTTATGTAGTTCTCAACACAGGCAGTATGCAGGTGCACTACCTCTCTTGAAAGGAAATCTCCAATGACAAGTTGCTAAAAATCTCCCCAAAGTCTCTCGGGTGTTAGGTCATAATGTGCATGGAACTCCACAGTTGATTTTGATGTGATTTTGCTGGTAATCACAAGGACTTACGTAGCTAGATGCAAGGTAGATCTTCAAATCCAAAGCTTCTGAGATGGAGGTCAAGTTTCACTTTGCTATAGGTTCGAACAACGGTCCAAAACTTTGATGTTTCTTCAAGTTTGGCTTTAAAATGTGCAATGAACCTTAGTATAGGCTATTTCTAAAAAAAAAGGAAAAAGAGCAGGGAAGATGGAAAGTTCCTGGATCTGCAACTAACTATGAATAGTAATTATGGAGTTCCTGCAATGGACAGCTTCCTTGAAACAATATTTCACTTAGCCAGAAATCTCATAGTCTCATTAAATTTGTGCTATCTTCTAAGGTCTGCAAATATTTCACCTTTCGTTCACCATATGCATGCATGAAAAAAGATAGATAAAGTGTGGAGTAGCTTTGAATTTAAGCCCAGACTAACTTTGCACAGCTATCTACTAGCAGCAAACAACAAAAAGTATGGACTAAGAAGGCATTTACACAGTAGGAATTTTCACAACCATGAAACAACATTTCTAAAATCTATCAAAGCAAGAACACAACTAACTAAAACAATAATATAGATCTAAGTAAAGTAATTAACAATGGAGATTGAACCATGAAACATGTGAAGAAATCAAAAAATGCACCAAGTCAATGTATTTTCATTAAAAATTTCAACATGTCTTTACAACAACTCAACTCCTTTTGCAAATGAGAGGAGACCCCTATTTATAGTGCCCAAAAAGTTAGATGAATGGCCAAGATTGATTCCATTCTGTGGCCAAGATTCATTACAAAATAGGGTTTCACCCACCCCCAATATATTACAAATTAAAATTACATTCTTGTCCTTTTCCCATTTTGTCCTTTAGTGACGACACTGTAGCATCTTGTCTTTTGACTTTTGCTCTTTTGCCATAGCTATTCCTTTGGGAGCTCCTCATTGATTATAGGGTTGTCCTCCTACTTCTTCGACACTGTATACTCCATGAATTTTAGAATAACTGGCTAGAGTTTGTCTACCTCAATGATCTTGTACCACAACATCTGGTAGCTCCATTCTTTTGCATTATATTCAAGCTTTCTCCAATTTTAATCATACTTTATGCCCTGATCTCTAAACAACTCTGATTGGTTGAAGGCATAGGTGGTAAAACTCATGAACTCCATTGTTATTTCACTAGACATCCCATCCTCCATCTTCTTCTGAAAGTAAGGCTTTATTTTCTCTGGATCCATCTATACTGCGGGCATGTCATACTCTATCATCAGCTTGAGATATCGAGCGCATTTCACCCTAATTTACTTCATCCATTTGATGTCTAGATCCACCCTACTCATTATTTGCTCCAACCTTTCCTTCCTATTGTCAAAATCCTACCTACACACATCCATCAGCGAGTGATCGTTCCTTTTGAATGCAAGCTCCTTTTCCCATGTGGATTTTTGTAACTGGAGGATGGCCTCGATCTTTGGGTAGGTGGAGTCGTACATTGCAGGGAAGTTGGTGCATAGCTTCTTCATGCTCTCCAGAGATTGTTGTAGGTCCAAGAACTTGTTGGCTGTTCGAACAATCCAGCTAATACCCATGTTCCCGACGTACAGGACATGTCAGAACCAGCTCTCTGTAGTCTTGTCCAAGTTCTTGCTTCTCTCCAACTTGTCAATTTTTTCTTTGGATAATAGTTGGGGTGGAGTCGTGGATGTGGTAGGTAGGTCATCCACTAAGGACCATTGTTGAATGTAATCTGTCAAGGCGGCTACTTGTGCTTTAAGCTCATCCTTTGAAACCTTGTCCTATTTTATCAGGTGCACCACTGTAGCCACTAACTCCTCAAGATGCCTCACTTTCTGCTCTCTGGTAGTGGTCCCTAAGTCGATGGTGGAAATGTTGTAACTTACACCAGTCTGGCCTACCATGGGCATTGCTATCTGTGCAGTTCGGGACCTAGAAGCATCCATTGTTATTTTGGATCTCACTTTAGGCTTTTTCTCCTTCCTGGCTGAGCTTTACGCTTAGGCTAGGATAGCCTCTAGCCTTGCTCTTGGATCCTTAGGAGCGAGCGTCCTCTTCTCAAGTTGTCTCCCCAACCACTCAGGCATGGAAAAATCTTCTTTTGGTGGCTCTTGATTGCCTTCACCATTCTTTGTTAGGCCCTTCGTTTGTGCATCTTTCACCTTGGTGTTGTCTCCCTCCTCCTCATCAGAATCTAAGATGAATGTGAAGCATTTGATGGGAGGTTTAGTAATCAACCATCTTTGGGGACTCCCTTCTTCCTCAGTTTCCTTTTCCTTTATGTCTTCAGTTTGCCCATCTTTGTGCATGACCCCTTGGGCTGGTCCTCTTCCTTGTCCTTTTCTTCCATGGGAGGAAGCACAATCTCTAGTTGTTTTTCCTTGGCAGGGGTTTCCACAATTTCTGTTGTCTTGATGTCCTCCTCCCCTTCTCTGAGAGGAGACTCTTTTGTCTCTTCTTCATCATGTTTTAGTTGTCAGGCCATCTCTTCTTCAAAATCGTCATCAAACATTTGTATAATGACCCTACCACCGGCACCCTCCTCCTCATCCCCACTCTCAGAAGAGCCTATTCCCTCCTCTTCATAGGCCACCCTATCAATTGCATGGTGTTCATAATCCATGTGTTCATGGTATTCATCGATCTCCTCTTCAAATGGATTTGAGGCCTCTTGCTCCCATCACTCCCACTCCTCAAAGATTAACATGGTGGCTTCCATAGCCGGTGGTCCTACCGGAGGCTGTGAAGTTTTAGTAGTAGTGAGGACCTATGCTAGGGATGCCTAAAGAGTGGGGTCGATAAGGATCCAGGAGAGCTCAGAAGGGAGATTCTGCATGTGTTCAGAGAAGGCCTCAGGCAAGGCAGGAGCGGGCATTGGTACCGTCACTATAGCTAATGGGAGTGATGTGGTAGGTGACATGGCAGCAGAGGAAGGAGGAGTAGTTGAGGCGGAGGAAGAGTCAATCACTATTACAGGCTCGGCCAGAGGTGAAGGGGCAAGATGGAATGAGATGTCCACTGCCGGCAGGGATGTGGCGACCATGGCTAGGGAGGTAGATGATGGGGCAGTCGAAACAGGGAGAGCTGAAAGAGGTTTTAATTGATTTGTACTTTTTGCTTCTTCCTCTTGAATTATAGGCTGCTCCATGGTGCCTCCTATTAGCTTGAATCTTTTAGAGGGTGATCCCCCTAGATCTTTCCTTGTATATACTTTGGGATCTAGACACTGCTCCGTTTCCATTTATTTCCACTTCTTAGATCTGGTGATTGGAGGAGATTTGGATGTCCCTCCCGTTGAAGTTGTGGTGGCAACATCCTCGAAGGCATTGGGCTCACTCTTTAGCCCCTCATATGTCAGGATCACTCCCTGTTGCTTCAGCCGGCTCACTTTCCCTTTAACCCATTCTTCGGTTCGGGCCATAATGGGTTTGGTCACGATGTCAAGGTCATCAACCTCTTGTTCATCCCAGTCGATTGTGGGCAACGGTAAATTGGTGACTGCATTATACCGAGGATCAATGACGGTGCCTTCATTTTATTCTACTTGATGCAGAATGGGGAACAGTTGCACCCTTCTTACAAAGTATGCAGTCATCCTCATATAGTGCCTGGAATGCACCTCCTTGTAATCCTGGCAATTTTCCCAGAAATCCTCGACATTGTGTAAATGGGCATACTCTAGCCCTAGTGCTTTTCTTACATGCCCATACCGGTCCATTCATGGGCGAGGAGTGTATAGTTGAAAGTTGTATTCCACCAGCTCTTTTTCTGAATTCCCAGCGCACTAGGAATTTTCCAGTTTGTACATGCCCCAACTGAGGGTCAAGGGATAGGAGACCCCTGCCAAATGCTTATTCTTGAGGATGGTGTGCACATGCTACAGCTTCTGAGAGAGCTCCAGTAGTATAATCCAGTCATTGGGATACCGAGGCAACCTGTTCGGTCTTTCAGTGAAACCTTGGGCACGAATGTAAGTAAACTTGGGGAATTGAAGGAACAGGAAGGCATACTACTTCAGAAATGCCTGTGCACTATGGGAGACCCTCCTCTCAAAGTCCCCTCCAAGTAGCCAGATGATGTGGCCAATGAAGGCATCATTGACCCTACAATATTCCTTCTTAAAATTTCTAAATTGGAGCTGGGGATATCTGTCAGACTTTCAATTTTTGCCCTGGCTCCTCGTCGGGTGCTACAAACAGTCCACCATACTGCCTTTGGTCCACCAAGGAGTAGACCAAATAGGAGGTCATGTAGAACTTGGAGCTTTTCTTCATGTTCATGAACTGCTCATGGAAGCAGTCACTTATCATGCTCCCTAGTAGAACGAGGCCTTCGTGGTGACATCCTCGTTCCCACGGAGGATCTGCTCAACAAAGTAAACCATCCATTCCTGGAAGAATACAGCTGTGGGAAGGCCCATTACCCGGCTCAACATGGTGACCAAGTCATGGTAGTCTTCATGGAAATTGATGCAGAAGAGTTCTTGGGGAACCTTCACGGCGCTGCCCCTTTTTTCCTTGAGCCAATGCTAATTTATTAGTCTCTTGCAACCCATTGAGTTGTCGTCCCATGCTGCCTTACATTCCTCTATGGTGGGTATTTCCATTTCTTCAAAATTGGGAATGTGGAAGGTCTTTTTAATGCCCTCAGCTGACATATCCGCTAAAATATTACCATCTCTATCGACGATGGCCCTTGTCTCGGTTTGATAGGACTGCCAATAGGCCATGACTAGCTCATGGGTAATGAGAGATGGGGGGAAGCCCGCAACTTTTGTGATTCTGCTTTGCCTGATTAACCTAGTGTTGTTAGTCCTCGGGTGAATTCTAACCCTTTGTGTAAACTCATCAATATTGACTTGGCCAATAATGGTGTCTGTTATTTCTTTCTAGTCTGTGGTGATTCTTGATCATAGAGGTTCACCCTAGAACTGGACCTTCATCTGTTCTTTATCCTCCTTCCCACGAGGAGTCTTTTCTGACTTCTTTCCTTTGTCTGTAGTCCCCTCTGAGGGCCCTGCACCTGATTCTATATATCCTGCGAGCATGGACACAATGAGTACAACTGATTATAAAAGTATGAGCATTAGTTGAAATCCAATTCAGACAATATATGACTGATGAAATCAAATGTTTGCTTCAAGACACCATTAGCCATTTATTGGAGGAGTTTTGGACAATCCAGGCCTGGAGGGCCGGACTTCCTTGGCAGGAATGCTATTTTGAAAGGGAAAACGAGGCAGGACTATCCGGGTGATTTCTTCTGACTGAATTTTGATGGTGTAAAAGGTTGATGCGGGAGAAGGATCAATTTGAGCATGTGGGTCGAGATTAGATTTCAATTTTGAAGTCATTTGGATCATCTTGGGAGCCTCTGGAGGGACAAGGCCAGAAAGCCGTCAGGGATTGGCTGTTTGAAATGGCCAGAAATAAAGAGAATCCCAGGGACAGAATTCTGGGGTCTAGGACCTAGGGGGCCAGAAGGTGGCAGATGCCTTGCTTTCAAATTTTGAGGCGTTTGGGCTTGGAGAGCTGGTATGTTTCCCCACCTTCACCGTTCAAAATGGCGATCATCGGACGAAAGTTTGGAAGGAGCGACCCGGCAGGCCGGACCCAGCATCAAGGTTGGGCGTTAGATTTTCATATTAAGTTCTCACGGTGAGTAGGAGGGAGGAGCCCAAAGGTCAGAAAGATGGGTGTGTTTATCCCTTTGGGACGGCGGAGATGGGACGGAGTCTCGGTGGGAGGAGCCCAATGAGGGCGAGGACATCAAAATTCAAAGATTTCTGGTTTCGTGGCAATGAAATCTCAGGGTCTGGGAGGCGATGTGAGGTGGCGGCCATTTGAAACAGTGAATACCCCATAGAAGTCTGCAGACGGAAGTCTGTGGACTGGGACCCAATGAGATGATGGAAGGTCGGGTATGCGTGCAACATTGGACAACGAAAGGTAGGGCGGGATCCAGAGCTCGATTGGATGGGGTTCGTAAGCCGTTCGGGAATGGCGAAAACCACACGGAGTTCCAGACACGGAAGTTTGGAGGGTCTGGCCTGAGAAGCAGGAATGCAGGCCATTTTTAGAGGTCTTAAGTTTTCTATCTTGGTGGCAGACTACCGACGGAGGTCTGGGGCAGCGGGCCTGAGAGGGCATCCCACCGTTTTGAAAAAAGAGGGTTTGGTTTCTAAGTTTGACGGCCATCGAGAGACCCGGGCCCGAAGGGCATGAACGCCCCTAGGTGATGAATGGCCTCGACGAGG
This sequence comes from Sequoia sempervirens, assembly GCA_007258455.2. Classification (NCBI taxonomy): domain Eukaryota; kingdom Viridiplantae; phylum Streptophyta; class Pinopsida; order Cupressales; family Cupressaceae; genus Sequoia; species Sequoia sempervirens. The sequence continues at coordinate 461,780,274 of VDFB02058242.1, read as the reverse complement.
TGAAATTCTAGATCAATTTTGAGGGCGTTTTGGAAGTTTTTTGAAAATTCTAAGATGTGGGTTTTATGTGTTTTATCTAGTTTTATCAATTGAATGTGTTTTTAACCCATGTTATTCATCATTTTAGGTGTTAAAATCATAAAGACTTCTCGGGAGTGAAAACGGAAAACCTACCTCAGGAATCCAATGATTGGAGGTGTGCAATCCACTAAGGTTCAGCAAATGACAGCAATGGGTGTGAGGGCGACGATCGACGAAGGCAGTGATCTTCTCTGACAAGCACTCTGATCTCCCTCTGCAATCTTGACAAGTGAAAATGATAGGTCGGTGTCCAATATTTATACCCCCTACCATTAATGGCTTCATTAAATGCAAGTACGACAAACAAATTGGTTGGTGGATTTGAATTCACGGACGACGGCGGGAGGTTTGGTGTTCAGGGGCTGGAAAGACACGAGGTGGCGGCCGTTTGAAAATATTTTTGCAAACTGATAGCTAAGGGGATCTCAGGGCCCGAGGGGTGGAGTTCCGTAGGTGACTTGCCATCGAGAACGATGAAGTTTGCATGGAGTTCCGGGGGTGGAAGTCCGGATGGATGGTCCAAGAGGAGGCGAAGGCATCCCAAAAATATTTGCAAGTTTAACTGACAGCAAAGAGGAAGCTGGGTTCTGGGGTTTGGGAAGGCGGAAGCCTTCCGCTGTTCAGAATGGCGAACACCCCAGGGAAACCTGACTGGTGAAACCCGGCAAGGCGGGACCGCGAGGTCCCAAAGTCATTGGTAGAGGCAAACTGCCAAGGAGACTCCACAGGGCACAAGAATTTGACAAAATTGAAGGGGCGAAACATGGTCAACTCAAGATGAGACTTTGGAGGTACACTGACCACCTAGGGCACTAAAACAGAGGCACACAAAATGAGGCGGCGACAAAAACAACCCAGAAAGGCGAAAGAAAAGAGGGTTCCCGTTCTGAATGGGGCATGTGTGCTGAGGGCACAACAATTTCCAAATTATGTATTCATTGTTGTGAAGGATGCATTGAATATTATGAAAATCCTATGGGCCATAAAAATCATATTTTTGTCACAATAAGAAGTTTTAGATATTTCTAGTACAAAATACCTAGTGCTAGTTAATACATGTACAATGGTATCAGAATGAACAATGCTTGCAGATTTAGCTTTTGGGAAATGGTAGTGTAAATGTTATGGCTACATGATATTACTTGCTGCCCCTCTAAAAATATTTTTATGTTATAAATCAATTTATGAAGCTTAAGGTACAATCTCCCAAGTTGAGGTAATGTTCGGGCTTACTAGTGTGTATTTTAGCTATGTATATTTTAGTATTTTAGAGTTGGAGGTAGTTTGTTAATTCTCAAAGATGCAATTGTTGTTATAGAGGATGCAATAAATTTTATAATAATCCTAATAGCATCACAAAATATATTTACATTATTGTGAGAAGTTGCAAGTTTGATTTATTACATGCTAGCTCATATATTCAGTGGGAAGCATTTGGTAATTTTATAAAATTTCTTGGAGAATATGTCATCAAAAATTGGAACTGGAGTGAATATATCAAATATTTGAATGAATATTTTTGTTGTAATCATGATATTTTCACAAAGAAGTCTGAGGTATCAATTTTTCATAGTGTTCCATGTCAATAATTACAACATCTTGGGTGATCCCACAATAGTGGTTTACAATTTTTGACCAAACTGGACACTGAAATAATTTTTTTTAACTAAATATTCACATTCGGGCACATATAGCGGCTAAACTGTGAGGAATTTGAAGATGATGTAAAATAGAGCCTCATCACATTTTTTCTGTAGATTCTAAAAATATTTTTTTCAAAAATTTTGGAATTAGATTGCGCTTCTTTTTCCATCTCCTACAAAAGCTGGTTTTTTTTAGAAAACAACATTTTTAAAAAGTGACGCACAACGTGTAATGCATAATTTTTTTTCCATGAAGGATAAAATTCTAATTCTTTCAAATTTAGATTTGTAACTCCAATATCTAGTGCTTCCACCTAGTTAGATAGTTTTTTATTGAATATTTTTTCTTTAGTCAAGTTTCAAAGTCAAACCAAATACAATTCAGACATAGTGTAATGGTATAATGTGTAACTTTTTTTGTATATATCGAAATTCAATTTTTTTTTTTTTTGGATCAAAGACTTCAATATCTAGTGCACTCATATTTTTCAATTTTTTTTTGATAATCTGCCATTTTTCCACATGTGCAGAATAAAGACCTTCATTTTCAATGAAAAAACTATGTTTAATAAAACATAAAAAAAAACATAATAAAACCAAAACATATTAAAATTATATTCATTAGATAGCTTGTTATGAGGACTACCTGATTCTGGTCGAGTTCGTGAAGTCTCCTCCATTTTCATCCTCAACCCTAGCTTCGAAGAGAAAAAAAATTGGTTTTTTTGTGCAAGAGAGTAGGGATGTGGGGAAAGGGGGGTTTGAGAAAACTAGGGTTCATTTGAACCCCCTTTCAAAAGTGGGTTTTTTTTTTTGGCGGGATGGGGTCCACCTTGCATTTAACTGGTTTGCATGAACCAGGGTTCATTCAAACCCTTTTTTGGTTCGCTCGAACCCCAAAAACCAAAATTTTGGTATGGGTTCATTTTTTGCCACTTTTCCTTCCTCACTCAAATTGTAAACCACTTTTGTGGGTTTACCCTCTTACAGGTATTGGATCAAGACATTATGTGTATTATAACCTAATTTTGAAGTATCATGGTAGAAATTGCTTGAGGACAAGCGATCTTTGGGAAGAGAGGACTTGTAATGTCCCCTTTTTCTTAGAAAGAGTACTTACTAAAAATATTAAGTTTCCATTATCTCAAAATAACAGGTTGGAGGTATTAGAACAACATTATTATATAATATTATTTAATATTTATATTGTCTTAGTATAATTTTATCTAAAGGACAAATAAATATTAAATATTTAGTGGTGCCAACATAGGTGGCCATGTGTTTTGGAAAATAGTACTTTTACCTCATGTTGATACCTCAGAAAATACATTTTGAGCTGCCAAAAGATGCCTTGTAAGTGGTGTAATATAAAAAGATATATTTAGAGGTGTTATAATGCATTTTATGATTTTTGTAAGTTCCTAAAATTGGGGAGGAATATTTGGATGTGAATCTAATATTTGGTAGAAGTTTCTAGCTGATCAAGAGGCTATAAATATTGGTCATTTTACATATAGAAGGATCCTTTATGCATTCTTCAGGCTTATGTTTTCTTATTCAAAGGTTGAGAAACCATTGAAGAGTAATCTTCCAGCCTAATAAACTAGGGAGATAGAGACTTGTAGGCAGTGTGTTTATAGGTCTTCAGTGACAATTTCATTCGGAAGTTATAGTAGTGTTGAATGTTCAAGTTTTGGTTGTTCATTTCGTTAAATAGTTAGCAGGAGTAATGTAGTTTGGTTTGTTTAGTGTAGTTTATTATACCAATTTGGTTTTCTATTGTTAGAAAAATATATGTTCATCTAGAAAATTATTCTCTTATACTTTCTATCTAGAAAAACAACTTTCATTTTGGAGTTGTTGTGATTTGGGTTTCAATAGTAGCTTTTAGTTTGTAGTTTCTTTTGGGTTTGGTATAATAGATGTGTATTGTTGTTCACTATTATTACCAGTAGTAAATTGATGTGAATTCCATGTCCAAATCTATATCGGAGCATTCAATATCAGTTTTTATTGATTCAATATCAATTTTGGGTGATTTAATGCTTTTTCTCTCATACTCGATTTTCTCATTTCAAAGTTTTTGGTAGAAATAAAAATTTCTGATTTAAACCTGATTTTTTTATGAGGGATATTACATCTCCATTGATGGATCTATATGGGAATGAATCTCCTAGCTTCATTTATTTTATATTTTGTGATAGTAGATCCCCTCAAGTGAGGGATATGATGCAACTAAGTCAAGACATTTTAAAATCTTTGAAGGACAATTTTCATCATGCCCAAAATTAGCAAAATATGTGTGCTAGTCAGTAGCGAATAGAGTGTCCATTTAAGGTAGGGGATATGGTCTATTTGAGACTCCAGGCATATAGATAGTGCACTCTCAAGAAGAGTGGAGTAGGGAAGGTTAAGCCACATTTCTATGGGCCTTTCAGGATCACTAAGAGAGTTGGGGAGGTGGCTTATAGGTTGGAGCTATTGTAAGGTTCACAATGTCTTCCATGTGTCTCACCTCAAGAAGGTAGTTGGGCATAATGTTATTGAGCTCCCATTAATTTACCTTCATTGGATGAAGAAGGGAAGTTGGTTTTGGTGCTAGAAGTAGTCATTGATTTCAGAGAGTGTTCATTGAGGAGGAGGTCTATCAGAGAGTATTTGGTGAAGTGGAAGAATATTCCAGTTGAGGATGCTACTTGGGAGGATGAGCAGATTTTTGTAGCATCTAGATTTATGATTTCTTAGGGAAAGACAATCTTGGGGAGGGAGGACTGTAATGTACCCTTTTCATTCCTAAGGATTACTGTAATAATTAGTCCATTTTCGGAGACCCGTAAGCTACTCAGAGGTGACTTTAGGGTTTCCAATATTCTTGGAGATTTCTTGTTAGCTTTTCAAGAGGTTGTTGCAGGAGTTTTCCAAAGGGTTTTATGAGTCTTTCTAGGTTTTTTGATATCCTTGGCAAGTAGTCATTGCTATTTTTAGTACTTAATTTATGTTTAGTAAGTCACAACTATCTCAGAATGTGCTTATTTTGAGATTAGACACACTTACTATTATTATCAATATGCTATTTTTAGTAAGTACTATTTCTGGAAATGGTATTGTCAATAGTGCAGTACAGGATTACTATTTTTAGCAATGGAGACAATTGTTGTGGTTGGAATCTTTATGATTTTAGCAATTGGCTTCTCCACCATGTTTGGAGTTCAAATATGGAAAGGTTTGCAACTTAAGTTTATTTTAGAAAGTTAAAATTCACTTTTGACTCCCACACCTAGGATGCATAACATAAGTTATTTTTAAAAGGGGGGGAGTTGAGTTGGACACCAAGATGACACTTAAGTTGTTTTAAAAGTAATTTTTAAGCATAACCAAGGTGGACACCAAAGTGAAGATATTTGGTGATTTTAATAAAGTATTTTATTCCCTAAATGTGGCGTCCCATTTTGGAGGGAAAAGGATTCAAACTTCTAAGTCTCAAAAGCTATATAATGCCCTCACTTTCTCTCATTTGGATATGCTAATTTGTGATAACAAAGTGCTGCTAAAATGCAGGAAGATGTCCTTGGGATTTGAGGACAAAATACTTCTAAGTCAACTTTATATTTGGGATTGCTTGAGATATCTCCTAGTTGAATGGTGGTGTAGCTCCATTTCAGGGGTCACAGTTGAGCTTATACTTTTTATGGCTTGCTTGTTTTCTTTAGTTTTGGGTTGTTATGATGTCTTCTAGTTTTGTTTTAGTATGTTAACTCTTCTTGCAATATTTTGAAGGAATTTTATAGTGTTTTATCAAACTTGGGTGTTGTTCTATTTTATATGTTTTCATATCCTAGTTGATCCACCTTTTTGCTCATGTTGGTCAAAGAACTTAATATTATTTTGTGAGTGTTTGTTTGTTGCCTTTCTCATGCTTTGGCACACCTTTTTATGAGATTTGGTGATTTTTGAAGGAATGTTGAATTTTTTGGAGTGGTTTGACCTACCTAGGGAGCTCATACCATCCAACTTGAGGAGTTTGATGTGGGTTTGCTATTGTTCAATACCTTTTTGAGGTTACTTACTAGCTTACATTGGAAAGATTGCTTCATCACTTGCAAATTATTAGGGATGATTCTAGGGATGATTCTATCGAGTATCAGAGGAGTTATACTCATTTGATGGTTGGGGTTTTAGGCCTACTATTCGTGCATATTGGACTCTTGTCCAACATACTAGACCTATTGCAACATCTTATGTGACCTTTCATTGACCTCCAGTGGACATATATTGAGGTATACTTGTTATAGTTTATTGGGGGTGTTCTCATACTTTCATTGTAGCATCTTGTGGGGGCAGTTTTACCTTCTAATTCCTATTATTTTCATTCTATAATAGTAGCATATAATGGTTTAATATAATTTATGTTGAGCTTATTGTAACACCATCAGTAGTACCATTTGTGAATGCTCCTATATTTGGTTTTGATACTCACCCCATTGAACAAGTGGTTCTCCCATTGAATAAGTGGTCAAACTTTCCTTTATGTTACATGTTACTCCCACTAAACAAGTGGTCGAGTTCTTAATATCCTTTCTTGTTATGCCCACTCAACAAGTAAAGGATTGTGTGATTTGATTGGCTTTCCACCTAGTGCTATTTACTTTTTATACTTGTCGTTGATTAAGAGAATGTTTACTTTCATGCATTTTGATTTCTCTACTCCATTAAAAAACAGTAGCATAGAAGAATTCAGTTGTAAACCTTCTTGTTATATGCTCTCACCTTGCCCACATTAGGATCTGGGTGACCATAAAGTAGTTAGCTTGATTTTATTAATGCAAGATCTCCTTTCACTATATGCTTTCACCTTACCCACATCAGCGTTTGGGTGATCAAAAAGTGGAAGGTTACTATTCCATTTGTTATTATTGCATTTTGGCTAACTCTAATAGCTAAATCTTTTGGAAAAATTTGGGGTGGTTATTACATTAAAAGTGAAATCTACATGACCCATGTACTGAGACAGGGTACTAATTAGAAGCTCCTTACATATCGTTAATAGAAAAAATAATAGAAAAAACTAGATCTAGTGACAACAAACTGGGACTCTTGACAGCTATGCACAATTCTATTATTGACTTATTCATTTATGATGGAACATTAATTCCAAAAATCTTTTATATTGGTTTCAATTCTTTTGATAATTTTCTCTTTTGTTTCTCATAAGTAGCTCCCAAAGTGCTTATTATGTGAATGTTAGTGAATATTTTAAGTAGCTCCCAAAGTGCTTATTATGTGAATGCTAGTGAATATTTTTTTGTGGTATTGCCACTTGATGGTTCTTAGTGTTCATGTTAGGAAACATTTTCCTACTAGTGGCCTGGAATTCATATTTAACAAAAGTATATAGAGACACAATATACGCTAAAATATCAAATCTATAAAATTTATGAACTAGAATACTAGACTCACATTGAACAAAAGCTTTGATACTGCAAATGATTTTCTGCAAACTCTATGGATTGGGTATTTCGCTCATTTTCTTTCTGTAATGTTATTTGTTATTCACAAATGTTGTATCACATTCCATAAAATCAATCATGGGTTGGGAATATAAGCGTTTGTTATGGGTAGTTTATTTTTTTCTTAATACTACTACCATCAGAGATGGAATAAATAAAATTACTTAATTTTACTTTTTCACATCAAGTCAAAGAAACCCAAATTCCTAAACCAATCAATGGAAGTGTTGAAAATGGTAAGAGATAGATTGTTCTACTTCTTTTTCAAGCGATGTGTATGTTTGTTGTTGTCACTGTATTTCATGATAATTTAAGTTGCTTTCCTCTATTTTGAAATATTTTGCATGAATTCAGAGGGAGAGTAGTGGCTATTTCTATGCAACAAATGACAATGTGAAGAAAATCAGATTTCTGGTATGTTGGTTATTGATTTTTTTTAAATGAGTGGTCAAGAAGAACGGACTAATATGTATTGTAAGTTGATTCTTTTTTAAGTCAATCCTATCTATGCGACTGAGTTTAGTATTGCGTGATATATTTCAAAGAAAACATTGGGGAAAATTTTTAATTTTTAATTGAAGGAATTTTTGTATGATATGTAATTTAGTTTGAGATGTGAGAATTTCAGGAATATTAGTTGAGTTGTAAATTATACAATTGTAAAAATTGCGAAGAAAAATTAATTCTAAATAATTACATTTTGGATAAAACACACATTTATATTTTGAATTTTACATTGCAAAACATCTATAAATTGTGTTGCATCAGAACATGTGTATGCTCTTTTAAACCCTCATGGTATTATTTTGGCTTCTTTGAATCATAATGCTTTGTATAGGGGTTTACATTTAAGTGACTAGATGTTGGTTTTCTTGTGTATCTGATCCTCATTTTGATTTACATATACTTATTTCGCTATAAATTTTTTGCTCAATTACATGCACAAGTTTTTCATAGGTTTGTTGACATTTCTATGTGATTTTTTTTTCGTGTATTTGTGGGAATGTTGGCCATTTTTATGTCTGGATTTTAATATGTACTAGTTGATTTTTATTTATTTTTGATCGGTATATGTACTAGTTGATTTTATTGCTTATTTTGATTTACAAAATTTATGCCATCTTTGTTGGATTTTCTTCTTGTGGGATCATATACCCAATTCATATCCATGAACACGCTAAATATATAGTTGTAATTATTCTGCCATGGATTCCTTTAATTCCTTTAAGTTATCTTACAGGTAAAAATGGTGCGGTTAGACTTTTTATGATGATTGCATTTGTCATGGTTGTTGTAGTTGTACTATTTATACACTATGCACTTACAATCGAAGAAAGTTATAAGTTTGCACTTTAGATGTGATCATTGTGTATGCCTTGAAGGCCAGAGGGAGAGGAATTCAATCAAAAAAAAATAAAACTTTAAAAATATATTCAATCCAGAGCAGTTGCACACCAAATTTCTGTATGCTCACATTACCATTAAAAACTCAAAAGTAAATTACATAAAAAAAATAGGTAAAAGTTAAAAATCACGTGAAAAACATTCACAGAAGGGAGGGCGCGGAATAAAATTTATTACAAAATACCTAACTAACTTTTCCTGAACAAAACGTATTTGATAAAATGTGCTTTACATTAATATTAAAACTTAAATATCAAAATTTCTGTACTATGAAATATCCACTGGCAGAGGCAGCTTGGAAGAAGGTTCCCCGCGGTATCGCAATGGTTTATTGACTGCGTGGTTAATGGCTGGCGGTGAAGATGAAACAAAATGCTATGGGGGTCTCCTGTGGTATCGCAATGGTACAATTATTTATTGCGATATCGTGAGCAACGGCTGGAGGTGACGGCAGCAGTTGGGTTTATATTCCAACACTCCCCCTTAAACATAACTACACTGTCCACCATGCCCAATCTGTTTCTTTGAAAAATGAAATTATGCCTTCCCAGTGCCTTTGTGAAAATATCTGCACTTTGCTCTTCTGATCTGTAGAACTCTAAAAGTATATCACCATTGTTAAATTTTTGTTGCCTCCATTTTTTCATTTTGCAATTCTTTCAAAATTCTTCTCATCCATACTGCCTGGCATGCTGCACTTGTGGCTGCCACATATTCTACTTCAGCTGATGAAAGACAAACTATTGGCTGCTTCTTTGAAAACCATGAGACAACTCCAGTCCCAAAATTAAATACATAACCAGACGTACTTTTTCTATCATCAATGCTGCCAACACAGTCACTGTCTGTGTATCCTATGAGTTTGAACTCATCTGAACTTGAATACTTAATGCCAAAATTTCTTGTTTCACTTACATACCTTAAAATTTTCTTCCTAGCTTTCCAATGGGTGTCTTTTGGTGTTTCCATAAACCTGGAAATCAAACTTACTCCATACATAATGTCTGGCCTTGTGGCTGTGAGATACATGAGACTTCCAACAAGCCTCTTAAACAAAGTTGGATCAACATTAGACCCTCTATCATCCTTGCTTAGTTTCAGACCTGTCACTATAGGTGTTGGTGCTGGTTTGCACTTCATCATATTAAACCTTTTCAAAATGTAATTTACATATTTTGACTGTGAAATAAAAATACCATTTTCATTTTGATTCACTTCAATGCCCAAAAAATACTTCATCAGACCTAAGTCTGTCATTTCAAATTCTTTCTTCATGTCTTCTTTGAACAGATCAATTGATAAATTGCTAGTGAAGATTAAATCATCAACATATAAGCATACTATCAGTATTTCACCTTCTTCATTCATTTTTGTATATAGTGTGGGCTCACTGCTACATCTATTAAATCCATTCAGCAAAAGATAACTGTCTATTCTGTTGTACCAAACTCTTAGGGCTTGTTTCAATCCATACAGTGCCTTTTTCAATTTGTAAACTTTGTCTTCTTGACCCAGAATTTCATACCTAGGTGGCTGATCCAAATAAACTTCTTCTAAATAACCATTTAAAAAAGTTGACTTTACATCTATTTTAAATACAGACCACTTATTCTGAGCTGCTAAAGCTAAAATCATCCTTATAGTATCCAATCGTGCTACAGGTGCAAATGTCTCACTGTAATTAATTACAGGCTGTTGTGAATAACCCTTTACAACCAATCTTGCTTTAAGCTTTTGAACTTCATCTTTTTCATTCAATTTGGTTTTATAAACCAAATTCACTCCAATGACATCTTGGTCTTTTGGAAGACTAACTAGATCCCATGTCTGATTCTTTTCAATTACTTCAATTTCTTCATCCATAGCACTTACCCATTTATTATCTTTGACTGCATCTTCAAAATGAACTAGATCTTCTAGTTGAGAATAAAATGTAGAAAGAGAAATCTGATCTAAATTATTCTCACCTTCATTTTGCTCATATATATCTCTTATGCTTCTGATTTTCTGTCTTTTCAAACTTGCCAATGCAGGATTTGACATATCACTTGAACTTGTGGAATGTGGACCCGATGGTCCTACTGTAGATGGTGTTTGTTGTCCTCTTGTTGGACTACTTCCTTGAATGCATGAGGCTATTCTTACAGTTGATGCTAGTGTCACTTGTGGACTACTTTGTTGATCTTGAATGGGAGTGGTAGGAGTCACAATAGCTAGAATATTTGTTGATGTTGAAACTTCATTCTCCTCTTGAGGTATACTAGCTGAAATATTGACTGTCTTCTCTATGCTTCCATCCCATGCTTCATCTTCTACAAATTGTACATCTCTGTTGATTATAACTTTCTTTGTTGTTGGATTATAGAGCTTATAAGCTTTGGATTCTTCACTGTATCCAACAAATATACATTTTTCTTCTTTGTTATGTAGCTTCCTTCTCAATTCATCAGGCACATGTGCATATGCTACACATCCAAATACTCTCATGTGAGTAACACTGTGTTTTCTTCCTGTCCATGCTTCTTTAGGTACTATATTCATGAGACTTTTTTTTGGACACCTATTCATTATATAGGCTACACAAGATATTGCTTCTGCCCAATATTCATTTGACAAATGTTTGGCTTTCAACATGCTTCTAGCCATTTCCATGATTGTTCTGTTTTTCCTTTTAGCTACTCCATTTTGCTGAAGTGTGTATCTAGTTGTGAACTACTTGTGAATTCTATGATCTTTACAAAAATTAAAAAATTCTCTTGAAATATATTCACCACCTCTATCTGTTCTCAACACTTTGATATAATAACTACTTTGTTTTTCAACCAAATTCTTGAACTGACGAAATAGATCAAACACTTCAATTTTCTACTTTAGAAAATAAACCCATGTTTTTCTTGAATAATCATCAATGAATGTTAGAAAATAAAAGCTACCACCTATTGAAGGTGTTTGCATAGGTCCACACAAATCTAAATGTATAATTTCCAAAGGGGTTTTTGCTCTAGTTGACTTTCTAGCTGGAAATGATTCTCTATGTTGTTTTCCTAAGATGCACCCTTCACATACCCTTTTTGGTTTTTCTATTAAAGGTAGTCCCTTGACCATGCCTTTCCTATGAAGTAAATTTAAACCTTCAAAGTTGAGATGCCCAAATATCAGGTGCCATAACTAGTTTTCATCTTTTATCTCAGCTTGAAATATTGTCTGCACTACTGCTGTAGTTTCTTCTCTACCTACTTGTGAATTCATTAAGTGTTGTTTATCATTCTGACTTTTGCAATAAGCTGGTTGCTTGGGTATTTGTCTAAAATTGTGCACAGACCATTCTTGAAGGTTACTCTATACCCTTTTTGAACCAGTTTCCCTACACTCATTAAGTTATGTTTCAGATCAGGCACAAAATACACATCTGAAATATATTTTTTCTCCCCCTGTTTAGTTAAAATATTGACATCTCCTTTTCCCTTGACTGACACTTTGTTGTCATTACCCAATGTAACATCAGACTTTACATTCTCATCTAAACTTGAAAACATTTCTAGATTATCTATCATATGATTGCTACAGCCTGAATCTAAAAACTATACATCTTTTTCATTTGCTTGAGCAACATTACAAGCTAAAAACATTGTGCTTTTATCTGAATTTTGATTTTGACCTTCTCTTGAAAATTTTGCATTTTGTCTATTATTATCATACCGCTTCTTTCTACACTCATTCATATAATGCCCATATTTTTTACAGTAGTAACATTGGACTTGAGATTTATCATACCTTTGATTTTGTGACTAATTTTTGTGTTGGGTTTTGGCTTGAGCCTTGATTGCTGCCTCTTCCACTTGAACTTGATAGACTGTATCTTTCGCCTCTGTAAGAGTTTCTTCCTCTTCCTCTTGATCTACCTCTGCCTCTTCCTTGACTGACTGAAGCTTGAGTTTTGAAAGCATGCTCTAGTGATGTATCTGCTGACCTTTTCAGCTCGTGTTCATGAGAAATTAGAGATGCATATAACTCATCAACTGAGAATTGTGAGAGAGATTCTTTGTCTCCTCTATAGCAACTACAACTGGTATAAATTTTGTGGGAAAACTCCTTAAAATCTTTTCAACAATTCTGGTATCTTCTAGATTCTCTCCATGAGACCTAATTTGATTAACCACCCCAATGACTTGGGTGTAGAATGAATCTACATATTCATTGTCTTTCATACATATTGTTTCAAAATCTCTTCTCAGCATTTGTAGCTTTGTTGTTTTAACTTTTGTCATGCCTTGATAGGCTGTTTGAAGTATGTCCCATGCTTGTTTGGACTTTGTTGCTGCTAAAATCCTTGAAAAAATGCTCTCATGTACAACTTGAAATAGATAAAATAAAGCCTTTGAATCTTTCTGCCTTGTGTCTTTTAATAAGTCTTTCTCTACTTGTGTTAAAACATTGTATGCTACTGCATCTACTGGCTCTGGAAATCCATTCTCTACTAAATCCCATATATCTTGTGAGCTAAATAGTGTTTTCATGGTAATTGAACAGTACTCATAATTCTTCCCATTAAACTGAGGAATTTGTGGGTTTGTCAAGCTTGTGCTTGCTGCCATTTTTGAAATTTACCCAGATAATCTGCTTTGATAAAATTGGCTCTGATAATCGATCTAGCTCTGATACCACGTGAAGGCCAGAGGCAGAGGAATTCAACAGAAAAAAAAAATACATTCAATCCAGAGCAGCTGCACACCAAATTTCTATATGCTCACATTACCATTAAAAACTCAAAAGTAAATTACATAAAAAAGGTAAAAGTTTAAAATCACGTGAAAAACATTCACGGAAGGGAGGGCGCGAAATAAAATTTATTACAAAATACCTTACTAACTTTTCCCGAACAAAATGTATTTAATAAAATGTCCTTTACATTAATATTAAAACTTAAATATCAAATTTTTTATATTACAAAATATCCACTAGCGGAGGCGGCTTGGAAGAAGGTTCCCCATGGTATCGCAATGGTTTGTTGACTACGCGGTTAACGGCTGGCGGTGAAGATGAAACAAAATGCTACAGGGTCTCCCGCGGTATCGCGATGGTACGATTATTTATTGCGATATCGCAGGCAGCGGCTGGAGGTGACGGCAGCAGTTGGGTTTATATTCCAACATGCCTCCCCATTATATCTATAACCTTTTCATTGTTATGTGTTACCTGATCAAAACTTAGGAAAAGGAATACTCATAGCACAAGTTGACTATAAGCATCATATTGAGTCAGTTTTCAATATCTTTGTTGTGCAAAGCTAAACATAAAGTGTTCACTAGTGCTATGTTGGTAATGAATTTAAAATATTAGTTATTTCTTTTTATATCCATTGTAGATGAATCAAGTTCATCATGTGTAGGATGAAGGCCAATAAAAGGAGCTAAAATGTTCCATGTCCTTCACAACTTCATCTTCTTCTTGTGTTGATTTCAATTTTCATAGGATTTTTTTTTTTTTGAGTATGCAAAGAGAATTTTTTCTTTTGTACAACATGTTAATAATAAAATTAAAAATCTATTTGTAATTAGAAATAAAATAATTATATTTTACAATTTTCTCACTAAATCAATAGAAAAAGAAAGAAATAATAGTTTTAAAATAATTTTAAATTATAAAAAATAATTATCAATTATAAAATTGTAGTTATGTTGTTTAAATTCTTATGATGGTTGATTTGTCAATCAAAACAAATTAACTTTGAAATAAAGAACATAGATAAACAAAAGAATTAATAAAATGATAGATATTGATGTAAAACTATGCACATGATCTGAAGAAAGAAAAGATGAAAAAACAAAAATTAATGAATAATGATATTGAGATGACATCCTTTTCAAGGATTCTGTTGTGCACACCCTTCTCCCTACTTGCAAATTTCAAGTATAAATTCCATAACTGCAATATTCCATAAGAAAAATGGGTAACCAAACAAGATGTTTTTGTCATGGGCGAACTCCTGTTTATGAAGCAGTTAAAGCCTATTCCACTTTGTTATATAAGATTCCATTGTATATAGCAGATAGCCTTCTCATAGGATCAATGAATTCTAAAGTGTATGTGAGGAAACCAGACGGCGCTTCATAAAGCCACTAAAGGTGGGCATGCGGATACCATAAAAGTAATCCTCTTTTCGAAAGAGATTGTGATGGGAGAATGGTATTTTACTATTTTGCTCAAACACTGTTAACTGGACAGGATGGAAAAGAAGTTGCCGAATTACTGTTAAATAAGTGTGGATCCGATGAAAAGAAATCATTTTTGCTATGGGTATCCGCTACAGGGTTAGGCACTGCCTTTCTCTGCTCTCGGTTACACCGATATCTGTTGGGACTGTTGGGAGAAAAAGAGAACAGTTAGGATCACCGAATGGGCTATCCCTTATCTTTTTATGAGATAAGGGATAGTCATTTGGTGATCCTACCCTCTTGTCTGGTATTTTTCGTTTGACGTTATTAAGGTTAAATAGTTTTATAGTGAATTTGGAACTGGCTCGATTTGCTATGACAGATGGATGCTTTTTGAGTTCAGTGGATTCTTTTGAGTACTTTTATGAATCTTAGAATTTTAATTTTGTTGATGTTATTATTGCAGCTTATAAATTCTATTTTCAATTTTTGTCCAATTTTGAAAAGGTTTTGCATTCTCTCATGGATTGGGAATTTTAATTTTTCTAAAGTAGAAGGTTTAAATGTGAAATCTGCATGACCCGTGTATTGAAACAGGGTACTAATTAGAAGCTCCTTACATATACTTTACATGGGTTTCACTTCTTTTGCTAATTTTGCTGGTTTTTTCTTTCGTTTTTCATAGAGCTGCCAAAGTGCTTATTACAGTGGACAATTTCAGTAAATATTTTTTGGTGGTATTGCCACTTGACTCTTCTTAATGTTCATGTTGGGCAGTATTTTTCTACTAGTGGCCCAGAGTTCATGTTGCACAAAACTGAATAGAGACGCAATACAAGCTAAAATGTCGAATCTACAAAATTTATGAACTGGAATACTGGACTCACGTTGAACAGAAGCTTTGATACTGTCCTTTGCATATTTTATTTTCTTTAATTGTTTTTGTTGGTTTTCATTTGAAATATGTATCTAATGCTAGATCTCCCAGAGTACTTATGAGTTATGAGAATGGAAATTCAATGCCTCCAGGAGAGTGCTTCTTTATCCAAGAGGATGTAAGGGCCAGGGCGATCAGGTGTCAGTCTTACTAGAGCTTTCTCAAGGGGATATTGACATGACAAATGGATGGTCAATATTTGTCCATTGCTACTTTGGAGTGTTTAATCACAAGGAACAAAAACTCGCTTTTATAGTCTTTTGATATACCATTAAGTTGGTTTCCCAATTCCCTTAGTTATCATTGTTAAGCAATATAGGGTCTTCAATCAGTAGCTTATAACGCTTTTGAAGCACATATATTTGGTCTTGAAAACTTTTATGGTTATTTTATAGAGATACACATACTTTGTAGCAGGGGTGTGTTAGCCCATGTTCAATAACTATTATAGACAGGAAAGAAATTACTGTGGCTTGGGGTGTTTTCTTGGTTTGAATTTTTTGGTTACTCTGAGACAATTAATTCTGGCCTTGGTTATCAAGATTGAAAATTAATTTTGTTATTGCTGTTTGGATTGCTACAGAATACAGACATCAGCTTTCTGTCTATGGATTGGGGATTTCGTGCATTTGCTTCCTGTAATGTTATTTGTGATCCTGCAAATGGTTTTATATGTGATGATGCTTTAACTGTGATAGCAAGGGTAACTATTTGGCCTTAAAAATCAAGGAGCAAGACGCTGTTTGAATTCATTGCAGCAAATGTCGTATCGTATTCCATATTTCAGAAGGGTAACTGTACTTCAGAAACTGAAACTCTGATGCATAGCATGTGATCCAACAATAGCTCAGTTAACATGATATGATTACTTAACTTGAAATGTCTGCAGGCAGTGGAAAATATTTTATCTTCAAGCGGAATTCCTCTCGCTTTGCAGCCCCTGTTTTATAATATGCAGAGTAGCAGTGATAGTGTATCGGCAACAGAACTTACATGATCATTTGGATGGAGTCTATTTGACACATACCAGCAGCGTGATGTGCAAGAGTTCAACAGAATATTGTGTAACAAGTTAGAAGAGACAATGAAATTACGTTACCTAGTTGTAATTTTATCCCTTTCATAAATTGCTGGATAGGTATTGTAATGTGTTGAGTGGCACAGTTAAACTGTTTCCCTTAATTTGCAGGAACTGTAGTTGAAGGAACTAATAAAACATTATTTGAAGGAACTAATAAATTAAGTTAGAATTTGTTTTTTATATTTGCATTTTTGTTTTTAGTTTCTCCTTTCTGTTCTTACCATGGTTACAAAAAGAAGAGAAGATTTTTGTTTTTTGTTTCTCCTTTCTGTTCTTATCACGATTACAAAAAGGAAAAGAAGATTTTTGTTTTTGCTGCTAGTGGAATAGAATGGACATGTTTTTTTGGTGTTGCCCTACAATTAAAGCAAGTAGTGAAATCATCCTAATTAAATCCAACAAAATTAAACATAATAAATATAGAACATGTCTCCATAGAATAAAATGTGGTAATTAATTTTTATTTATTTTTAACCTTGTGCCTGAAAGGAATTGATAAATCTTGCAATTCTGAGATCTATGATTTCCCTTTAACATTTCACCATGTTCAAACTTCTCTTTCATTTACAAGTTTCCCAAAACCTGCTAGAAATTGCGAGGTTTTTACAAAGGAGAAACTAAGGAAGCTGACTAGAGGGAGGGAAATGAGGTGGGCAACTAATGGGTTTATTGGGTGAGGATGCTTCCAAATGATTGATCAAATGATAGTTAAAATACTTAAACAAAAGATTTTCATAAGAACACACAAGTGGGCAGAGGCATGGAAGGTTTATTTGCCAAGTCTAGACGATAAAATATGAGTGGCAAGGAGCAGTTTAGACATGTCCATAAGAACACACAAGTGGCCAGAGGAATGGAAGGTTTTTTGTTTTGATGGTTTTTAATATGAACGGTGGTCCCTAGGCTGTTTCCAATGGCTTTGAGTGAATCAAATGACCAATAAATGGGAGGGAGAGCACCTACCTCAAATATAGATTTGTGCTCAATATGTACTTGATGTTGTGTCAATATGATGGTCCCATTTCTGAAGGAAGATCTCTCCATGAAAATACCATGAATTTTAGAGCAGTACCACATCCTTGTTGGATTCAAATTTGTTAGAAACCAAAGGAAGTGTCTCGGGAGATACCTAATATTAGATCAGATAGCAATAAGCTAGTCAACAACTCTTGCGCCGCCGACTATCTATGAGGTACTGTGCATATCAAACCTGTATATAAGAGATGGTTTAGATCATCATCCATGTATTCAGAAACTACGTGGTTTACTCTCGAAAGCAGGTCTGCAGCCGTCATATGATCTTGTGGTAGTAGCTTTTTCAACCCTCTTTTCTTTAAGATCATAGTAATAGGAGGGACACTCCAAGTTTCTTGTCTCACATATTATTCTTTCCCTTTTCAATCCCGATGTTCCTTCCCTCATCATGTGCTCGTATTTGAATGGTCTGAGTAGGAGGTCCTTGGATTTGCGAAAAAATTGATTCCTGCATGTTTTTGGGATTTATAAGTGAGGCCTCCAAGTGAAAGAGGTTTTTTGTTTCTTCATCTTGGGGTCTAAAAGAGTCAGGATTAGGATAATAATGCACCTCTGAGATCTTTAAAACTGCAATTTCCTGATGTCGCCGTGTCTTAAACAGCAAGCAATATTGCCCATACAATCGACATAACTATCAACAAGACACTTGTTTGCAGAGTACCAACACTGGCACAGATGGTAAAGGGTGGTTCTAGCTTTTCATTTATCATTTGAATTTTCTTAAAAGTTTCAGAAGATTAAAGAGCAAGCGAAATTAGAGCTATTTAGCATTGATTGCCTTCCAGACCACAAATTAGTGAAGCTATTCATAGAAGAAACATGTAGCTTCATGAAGATGATCACTGAACATGTTCCTTCGAAGTAGACCTTGCAGCCCCCCCATGGAATCCGACCCTTAACCAGCACACTCTAAGGCTCTGACTTTTCTATCTCATTTCTGTTTCGGTTTTCCCATTTTCTCGTGGCGGTCACAGTTATCACTGTCACGGTTAAGTTTTAAAGTTTTTCAAAATTCTTTCTCCCACCCAACGAACAGTCACCATCATATTCTCTCACGTACTGTCACCAGTTCGAGTTTAGCACCAACTTTGTGTGACTTCATTGTAGAGTATGCAGGGCAAGATCACCCATCACCTTCTGCCGCTACTTAGAAAGGTTGCTACTGCTAAACAGCTGGGGAGAGTAAGCTGGATAAGGTTTACCTCATTCATCACTTTAATGGTTCGATTTGCCTAGGTTGTGGAAGGAGGACATCGAGATGTCCATTGATGATAGCTCACGAGCTATCATCAGTGGACATCTCAAACAGTTCGTGAGCTGTCATCAATGGACATTTTGATAGTTGCAACTACTTTGGTGGACATATATGCAACGCATGGAAGCATAGACAGGGCATGCGAACTGTTTGAGAAAATGCCTAAAAAAAAAGTGGTTTCATGGAATGCCGTGATTGCAAGATATGCACAAAATGGATTTGTGAATTCATGGTATAGTGTAGAGCCATTGCAATCGAGTGAGCAGCAGAAACTTCAATATGTGCACAAGAATTACATGATTTATGATTACCGTTCGGATACTAAAAGCAAGTTGTGTTTTCATTTTTGGCAAGATAGATAGAGAGTTATGATATTGCTATTAGGATTCAACTGTGTAGTTTCGAGTCAAACTCATTGACTCATGTTTCATGAGTAATGGTTCAACAAGAACCCATCTCTCATGATATCGAATGGTCCACTTAGCACTCATTGCATCTAGGTGATGCTCACAAAGGTGAAGCACTGGTCTGTCCCGGGAGGTCACCCATTCCAGTACTGCTCCAGCTCAAGCGCGCTTAACCAGGGAGTTTTCTCCAAGGTTAAGCCCGCTTGAGTTGTTACCCCATTTGCAAAACCTTCAGCAAGTGTTGTGCCTTATGAACCATTCATAATAGAGCCCTTTAGCTCATCAATTGATAAGTAGGAGGTATTTTTCCACAGCCAAATTATGATATTGCTATCAGGATTCAATTGTGTAGTTTCGAGTCAAACTCATTGACCCATGTTTCATGAGTAGTGGTTCAACAAGAACCCATCTCTCATGATATCGAATGGTCCACTTAGCACTCATTGCATCTAGGTGATGTCAGAGGTGAAGGTCCGGAGGTCACCCATCCTCTTTCACCAAGCCAAACTAGGAGTTTTTTCTCCAAGTTAAAGCCCGCTGAGTTGTTTACCCCATTTGCAAAACCTTCAAGTGTTGTGCCTTATGAACCATTCATAATAGAGCCCTTTAGCTCATCAATTGATAAGTAGGAGGTTATTTTTCCACATGTCAAATTATGATATTGCTATCAGGATTCAACCGTGTAGTTTCGAGTCAAACTCATTGACCCATGTTTCATGAGTAGTGGTTCAACAAGAACCCATCTCTCATGATATCGAATGGTCCACTTAGCACTCAAGATAGAGAGTTCCAAATATTCTCTTCTTATTTTTTCTCCCCTGTAATTTATCTAAATGTCTTTTTTATATGAACTTTGTCTAGTAAAGTAATTTACTTTTGTTCTTTTGAAGTTTGTATTATATTTGTTTCAAATAATGTCAAGTTTAGTTGTTATAGTAATGGTTGCATATATTTACATGAGAGTGTGAGTAACATATACACCTCTTTGTGTGGGTGTGTTGGTGTGTTCATGAGAGATTAGTTTAGATTAAAATTTTCATTAGATAATTGTGTTTTAAAATGATAATTCTCTATGATTTTATCATTATATTCCAATCAGTTTTGTTATATCTATTAGAAAAGCAAGATCATTTAATAAATGAATTAATATCTTTTTAATGCATTTGACCAATATAACTAGTATTCACTTATGGAGCATCCATTTGAAACTTAATAAATATATTTGTGAGTCTCCCAAGCATTGGGGAGCTAACATCTCTTTCTAGAGAGCACTTATTTTCCCCACACATTGGTGGGTCAAAAAGAAATAAATAGATACACGGTCCACATGGGCGTAAGTTCATGCGATGTTCTAACAATAAAATTTCCAAAGAGCACTTATTTGCCCCACATGATGGTGGGGTAAAAGGAAAATCCATAGATACACCCACATGGGCATAAGTTCATGTGATGTTCTACCAATACAAACACCTATGACAAGGTTTCTAATAAGTTCACATGTAAAATACTTTACTCTTTTGATATAATTTTCCTTTAAAAAATGAAGCTTCTTGTTATAAACTTAAAATAGCCTTAAAGGATACTATGGCTTCATAATTTGCAATTCACCACCTTGAATAAGGATGGTCATGATAACTCATGCATTTTGCTTTCCCCACATTTATGTTCTTCCACTATTTCTTTGGGATAGAGTTAAACCAACATGTTGTGTGGAATATGTTGGACACTGATGGTCATGTGGCTAGCATTATTGATGTGGATGCACCAAATAATGAGCCAATAAGAATATATTATGGAGATGGCTATCTCACAACCTAGCACCCCTTTCTAATTGGCTCATCTATGATGACTTTAATTTTGTGGATTTAATTGCGGATAAAGAGGGAGGTCTATTGAAGAAATAGTTCATTATTGAGTAAGAAGCTTGGCTTTATTTTAATAATCATTGAATGTTGTCAAACCCAATTTTTTTGGTGGTGGCATGATAAGGCGGATCCTTTATTTAAAGAAAGGAGTTGGTTCTCAACTCTTGAGATTAGCATTTGTAGCTTGTTGGTCAACATTTATGGTGTTAGGAAGGTATAGTATAATGTTCATATTTTTTTCTCTTTTATTGGTTATGATGGGGTTTTTGTATTTTGGGTGTAGTTCCCTTGACATCCCTAGTGATATCAATGATGTTCCTAGGGATATTGAGAGGCTACTTCTAAGAAATACATTAAAACTTTGTAAGATCATTTAAGGAGTTTGGGTATAATGCGCGACGATATTGCATGTAATTTGTTTGTTTCTTCACTATTTGATGAATCAATGTCTTGGTAATAAATATTTTCTCCTAGCTTAATTCATACATGGAAAGAGATCCGATATTCTTTTATATAAATTTGTTAGATTCATTCATTTGTAAGTGCATTTTAGATTTTAAAAAGATGTTAAACAAACTTGTTTTCTCATTTATGATTCTTAATTCCATTGATTTGTGAATTTTTCTAAATTCTCTCATGTGTTTGACTATAATATTCATTACAATGGCTCCCAAGGTGAAACCATTAGAAGATGCCTTCAAAGAGGAAATTTCTCTTGTTTAAAATCTTATTCCTCAATGATGTAATTGTGCATGTCCCCCCATGAATTTTAATTTAAACATAGGTCTTATTTTGATTTTTTGACTCCTCTAGTTTATCAAAGTTTTAATTTGAATCATATATATTTTTGTTAGCTTGTATATTAATTATGCACATCTATAGTTCATAAATTCACTACTACTTCTTATTTTTTATGTGTATCTAATGTATATAATTTGACCATGACCTCCCTAAGTTATATGAGTTTCTAGTGAAGCATCATGTGTAATAGATTTTAAAATAGATGATGCCAAGAATGAGAAGGTTTTAGTCTCCTTACAACCTATTACAATTAGTTAAATGAGTGGACTAGGTATTCTAGGTGAATATTGTGTTATTTCATGCCTATATTCCCTCATGACATGCAATCTTTAGGTTCTTCCATTATAGATGTGTAAAATGTTTGATGTTTCATCATATGTGAGTGAATTGGATTATGTTAAGGAAGTTGAGATCTTAATTCCCTTGTTTTGAAAAAAAAAAATCCCTCGTACTAAACATTTCTCATCAAATTGGAATGAATTCATTTTTTAAATAAGCTAATAAGGATTTTAAGTTGTTTCATGAAACTAATAATTTTAGTCTATGCAATCCTTTTTCTGTATTGTGTAGTGATTCACATGATGACATAGAATGAATCATTTCAAATCAACCACCCAATGGGGATATTCTGGAAGAATTATTTTCTAGTTTTTTATTTTGATTTTGTTAAGAATATATAATAAAACAAGCAAAAAAAAAATTGTCACAAGTAATGCCACCCATATTTTTCTTATATTCAAGTAAAGAAGTAGATGATTCCTTTAGTTTCAACAACATCAACGATATTACTTATGACTAGTTAAATGAGTGGACTAGGTATTCTAGGTGAATATTGTGTTATTTCATGCCTATATTCCCCCATGACATGCAATCTTTAGGTTCTCCTATTATAGATATGTGTAAAATGTTTGATGTTTCATCATATGTGAGTGACTTGGATGATGTTAGGGAAGTTGAGATCTTAATTCCCTTGTTTCTCATCAAAATAAAATCCCTTGTGCTAAACTTTTCTCATCAAATTGGCATTCAAATTCATTTTATAACCAAGCTAATCAAAATTTTAAGTTGTTTCACGAGACTAATAATTTTAGTCTATGCAATCCTTTTTCTATATTGTTTAGTGATTCACATGATGACATAGAATGAATCATTTCAAATTGACCACCCAATGGGGATATTCTGGAAGAATTATTTTCTAGTTTTTATTTTGATATTGTCACAAGTAATGCCACCCATAATTTTCTTATATTCAAGTAAAGAAGTAGATGATTCCTTTAGTTTCAACAACATCGACGATATTACTTCCAATAATCATAGTTATATTTCTATCTCTAAGTACACACTAATAATTCTAGACTAAACCATTGATAGAATCTAAGAAGACATTGATTTAACAAAGAGACATCATTTTCTAAGTACAAACTAGTATAAATCCATAATTTATGTTGTTAGCAGGTAAACCCACAAAAGTGGTTTACAATTCAAGTGAAGAAGGAAAATTTGCAAAAAATGACCCCATGCAAAAAAAATTGGTTTTTGGGGTTCGAACAAACTTTTTGGTTCGAGCAAACCAAAAGAGGATTCACTAGAACCTTGGTTCAAGTGAACCCATTAAATGCAAGGTCCCACCATTCCCATAAAAAGTTTAGAAAGAAAACCTTTTTTGAAAGGGGGTTCGCTCAAACCCCCCCTGGTTCGCTTAAACCCACCTTTTCCCACCTTCTCACCCTCTAGCACCAAAAAACTCCAGAATTTTTCCCTTTGAAGCTCAAGTTGAGGAAGAAAATAGAGGATACTTCATAGACCCAACCAGATGATGGTAGTCCTTGGAACGAGCTATCCAATGAATATAATTTTAATATGTTTTGGTTTTATTATGTATTTTTTTTTTTAGTTTTATTAAACATAGGTTTTTCACCGAAAATCAAGCTCTCTATTTTGCACATGTGGAAAAATATTAGATTATGAATTTTTATTTTTTGAAAAATATGATTGCACCAAATATTGGAGTCCTTGATCCAACAAAAAAAATTTGAATTTCGATACATACAAAAATAGTTACATTGTATATGGTCTGCCTATGCCTGAATTGTAATTGGTTTGACTTCGAAACTTGATTAAGGAAAAAATATTCAATAAAACACTATGAAACCAATTGGAAGCACTAGATATCATAGTTACAAATCTAAATTTGAAAAAAATAGAATTTTATCCTTCATGGAAAAAAGTTATGTTGTATACGGTGAGCGTCACTCCTTAAAAATGATTTTTACTGAAAATAACTAGTTTTTTAAGAAGATGGAAAAATAAGTGCAATCTGATTCCAAAAAGTTTGAAAAAAATATATTTAGAATCCATAGACAAAATGTCACAAATCACTAGTTTGCATCATCTTCAAATTCCTCATGGTTTAACTGCTATAGGTGTCCAAAAGTGAAGATTTAGTTAGAAAAAAATATTTTAGTGTCCAGTTTGGCCAAAAATTGTAAACTAGTATTGTGGGATCACCCTAGCCCATACTTTCTTGATAACAAATCTAAATATTTCCCTCCATATTTACATTCCTTATTTAGCTATTATAAAATATAATTTTATTAGTGCTAGCTATACTTATTTAATCTAAGCTGATTTGTGCTTATTTTCTCAGTTACTTAATTAGCTTAGGTTAACCCATATGGAAAGCTTATTTTCCATCATAATTTTGGATGGGTCTTACATGAAACAATCTTCTCTCTAGGGATTTTTATATAATAAGCATATTTAGATCTGCACTTTTTTTATATTTATATTTTATTTTCATATTTGAAACTCCTTAATTTTTTTTGGATCAATGATTACTTTTACATTTTTATATATTTTAAATTAGGGGTTTTTATCTATATTTTACTTTCACAATGTAGTCCTAAGTTTATGCACCAAGAAAATAAGGAACCTTGTTTTGACCAAATTCTATGTGCATAGTATAGTGTAATTGAGAAAGAAAAGGAAAGATAAGATGAGTTCAAATGAATATACTTAATATAGTGAGTAAAATAGTAATGTGGAAAGACAAGGAGTGAATTTCTTAACATGAATGCTCTAGAAAATTAGTCATTATTTAGTTTGGGATTTTGAGAGTGGGGGAAAAGACAAGTATATATAGAATTAGGAAATGGAGAAATGAATCTGGAAATTTCAAAGAAATGATCCAATATCGGGCCATGTAGAATAATAGAAAGGGATATCTAAGGAACTCTAGATCAAGAGTTTGAACCTAGAGTGACCTATAGGGAAGATCAGTAAAAAGGGAAAAGGATAAGGAAATCTTAATCAAGTAGAGTGAATATGATTTTTTGATGGATTTATTTACTTCAATTTTCTTTTGGTTTGATGGACGAGAGAAATATATTTCAACTTATATGATTTATCTATGGAATCTTTTACTTTTGTTTTTGATAGTGACATGTCAACCCCATGCAACTAGGAAGATGCATGGGCTCATCACTAAATTTTAGACTAAGCGAGTATGGAGATCATGAATGTGGAGTAATGGTACATGATATGTGTTTTTTTTAAAATGCAACATTTGATGAGAGGAAAGAAATAATTGATTTTGTTATAAGTATCTATGAGTCACTAATGATATCAAATTTTATGAAATCTATTTACATATGGTATTTGAAAGGAAACTTTAAATGAATAAACATCACAAATAATTTTCTTAATAGCCAAGGTTGACTATCAAATTTAGGCCCTAATATTGTGAAAATCAAATGTAGGCCCTAAAATATAATAAAAAGGTGTGTTATTTCAATGGATATGAGTAGATACTTTGGATTTTGTTAGGTATTATTAGTTTGTTTTATTATCTACAATCTTCGACAGTGTTGCAATATGGCGTCACCAAAAAATTATCCCTTCTACTTTTCTTGGCTTGTTTGGGCACTCCTTGTGAGTTAGACTTGATATTGCCTTGATCTAGTGTTGTGATGAGTTTTGCACATCCACATTAGGTCTTGGGCCCTTTTAAAGCTAAATAAACTTAACCTTTCATTAATTTAATGTTGTAAAGTGTATTTATTTATGCCTTCATATTAAATTTAAGAGGCTTGTAAACTAAAGTGGACCTAATCTAGTGTTGTAATGTGTTCACATTCACATTGGATTTAGGGCCCTTCTAAGCCAAATAGACCCAATTTCCCCTTAATTTAGTGTTGTAAAGTGTATTTATTTACACTTTCAAATTGGATTTTGGGCCCTCTTGCATTTATGACCTTAATATCATCATTAATAGGCCCCTTTGACCCCATATTGTCCATCCCAAGGTATATTTTGATCAAAAACCTGACAAGATCAATACATAAGCTTAATTTATTGATTCCCTAACATCTTAGCTAGAAAAATAGCCCCTATGGGACCCATTCACCACTTTGGACTAATGAGTCTCGTCTAGGTGGGACTCATTCATCTAGCTTGGCGAATGAGTCCCATTTGGCCTATTTTTGAGGTTTGAGCAGGAAAAACTGGGTTTTAAGGTCAAATTTCTCCTATGTCAGCCTTGGGGATCAAGTTAATAGTCATGTGAGTGGTTACCTATACAAATAAGCTCTCAAATAATTATTTCATCATGCATTCATGTTATCAAGTCAAGCATTCCAGAGTTAAGCATTTGAGGACTTGACAAGATCATCTAAAGAGCATTCAAGATCATTTATAAGGCATTCAAGGAAAAAATTCATCAATTATTGTAGCAATTCAAGATCCATCATAATTTCAAGCATATCAAACATAAAGCATGTTATTGAGATAGTGTTGTGATTTAGCATTGAAGATCCAAGATTAAGCATTATTCTACACCTATTGTCAAGATCAAGATCTACATCCTTCATGGTCATTTTATGTTGAGTTGTAGACTTATAAGACATCATTTACAAGACATAATTCAAGGTATCATTTTTCATGTTTCATATCCTATGTTTCATGTTTCATGTCTTTATTTCATTGTTTCATCATTTGGTTTAATTACCTAAAAGGGGTTTGACCAAGGCAAACCCCTATTCACTAATAATCAACAAGTTTTCTCCTCTTTACATGTGGGATTGTAGATCTAGGTTTCTTGGATCTTGAAAGATAATTGAATATTAGGTTACAAGCTTGTTGGAGTTGTTTCCCCATTCAGAAGGTCATAATCTTCACTAAAAGGTCATCTACAACCCCAAAATTAGAGTTTTGGATCTAGAAACTTGGAGGAGTAGATTGAGAAGAGTAGATTCAAACTTTGAATTTAAAAAAAAACTAAACTAGACTCATTCACCACAAGTGGTGAATAAGTCCACTATAGGTTTTTTTCAGAGATCTTTACATATTTGAATGCCCATTTGCTTGAAACATGCTCCTATGCAGATATGTAGAACTGGGATTGATTCACCTAGAATGGTGAATGAGTCCCAATAGGAAAAAATTTCAAGATTTGTAGAATTTCTAGTCTCCATTCAAGTCTCTACAAGTTTTTGGGTGAACACATTTTGTTTTGCAACATTTTGTTTTGTTTTACATACTTTTCTAGGTCATTTTGTAAGTCATTACATGAAATTAGGGTTTATGT
Source organism: Sequoia sempervirens (assembly GCA_007258455.2). NCBI lineage: Eukaryota > Viridiplantae > Streptophyta > Pinopsida > Cupressales > Cupressaceae > Sequoia > Sequoia sempervirens. The sequence goes on along the minus strand of VDFB02058242.1, from coordinate 461,752,519 downwards.
TGCATCTTACATTGCATTGGTCTTTCCAAGTTCTTACTTGGTGGTGAACCCTTCTTGTAATCTAAAATCATATCCTAGGATACCTTATTATCAGATCTCTCCCCCCATTCTTTATTGGATTGAGATCTCTAAGGTGTCCTTGAGTGTAGCAAGTATGAAATAGGAACCCTATCCTTGTGCTTTATTCCTCCTAGTTGTAGTGTACTATTTCCATTTGGTTCCATTTTGGTGAACCTACATTTAGAACACCTTCTTTGCTAATTTGGAGTCCATCATCATTCTAGATCTAGAAAGCATTGACTTTTCATTAGGATTTGCATTTGTTAATTGGCATCTAGGGTTTCAAAATTGTTGCATTAGTGACAGGTCATATAGGTCAAGCATTTTTGCATCTCAAATCATTGAAAATCATCTGAAAATTGCATTTGCATTTAGTATATAGATCATACAAACCAAAAAGCATAAAAATCAATTGGAAATTTTTGAATTTTTTTAAAAAATCCCTACTAGGACTGATTCACCCAAGGTGGCGAATGAGTCCTAATAGGGACTCATTTGCCACCTTGGGCGAATCAGTCCCAATGCACATTTGAGGTATAACTTTGGTATGGTTTGAATGGGAAGCTCGATTGAGGCATGACTTTCCCCATAACCACTCGCATGTGTGTGAGCATATACGAGCCATGAGTGTATGTGTCTCACCTTCTAGGACTTCTCACCCAGCAGACAACCAAGAGTTACATTGCCTCAGAGCGAGAATGCACTTTTTAGACAAACAACTTAGATCTCATCCACATTGTGTTGGAAAAATGGTTGAGGCTTGATCCAACTTTTCTTAAATTTTCACTTGTTTGTGTATTTCTTTCTTTTAGTTATTGACATTGCATGATCGTGTATCTTGATGTTGCATATTATACATCTTGTGTGTGTTTCCCTTTGTGCTTATGCATGTTTGACCTAGGATCTTGGGTCCTGGGGGCTTGATCGCCTCCTCAATCTTTGTTATCCAAGACCATCCACATCCATGCACTAGAAACCCTCTTGAATGTCTACTTTAGTATGATTTTCAAGCAACTTCATCCTCTCACTAAAGTGGGGGCTAAATGGAGTAAGTGAAAAAGTATCCCTTCTACTTTTCCTGGCTTGTTTGGGCCCTCCTTGTGAGTTAGACTTGATATCGCCTTGGTCTAGTGTTGTGATGAGTTTTACACATCCACATTAGGTCTTGGGCCGTTTTAAAGCTAAACAAACTTAACCTTTCCTTAATTTAATGTTGTAAAGTGTATTTATTTTTGTGTTCACATTAAACTTAAGAGGCTTGCAAACTAAAGTGAACCTAATATAGTGTTGTAATGTGTTCTACACATTCACATTGGATTTAGGGCCCTTCTAAGCTAAATATACTCAATTTTTCCTTAATTTAGCGTTGTAAAGTGCATTTATTTACATTTTCACATTGGATTTTGGGCCCTCTTGCATTTATGACCTTAATATCATCATTAATAAGCTCCTATGAACCCATATTATGCATCCCAAGGCATATTTTGATCAACTACCCAACAAGATCAATGTATAAGCTTAACTTCTTGACTCCCTGACATCTTAACAGGCAAAATAGCCCTAGTGGGACCCATTCACCACTGTTGGTGAACGAGTCCCATCTAGGTGGGAGTCATTTAGCCAACTTGGTGAATGAGTCCCATTTGGCTTATTTTCAAGGTTTAAGTGGGAAAAACTGGGTTTTAAGTTCAAATTTCTCCTATGTCAGCCTTGGGGATAAAATTAATAGTCATGTTAGTGGATTTCCTATATAAATGATCTCTCAAATCATTATTTCATCATGCATTCATGTTATCAAGTCAAGCATTCAAAAGTTAAGCATTCCAGGGCTTCACAAGATCATCTAGAGAGCATTCAAGATCATTTCTAAGGCATTCAAGAGCAGAATTATTCATCAATTGTTGTGAAAATTAAAGATCCATCATCATGTAAATCATATAAAGCATCAAGCATGTTATTGAGCTAGTGTTGTGATGTAGTATTGAAGATCCAAGATCAAACAATTTTCTACACCTATTGTCAAGATCAAGATCTACATCCTTCATGGCCATTTCATGTTGAGTTGCAGACTTATAAGACATCATTTAACTTGGAGATATCATCATATCATGACACAACAACCTAAATTGATTTTAAAAATATGAATTTGAGACAAAATGACTCTACAACATGGATGAATTATTCGATTACAAGTAACTATGATAAAAACATATTAAATTGATTTGCAAGTTGAAACTCTGTAGTTTGGGTAAATGCACTCCTTTACATTTTCACACTTTGTGTGGGCTGGTGGTGTTGAAGGAACTGAGTTCGTAGAAGGACCAAGAGTATTACCAATTCCAGTGCTATTTGCTGCTGCTAAGGGGATGGGTGCTTCCGATTTTTCCAAGTTGTTGTAATGGAAATAGATTCAACTATTGATCTTGTCAAAGAGAAGACATTGTTAGAGGAAAACAAATAATAAAATGGAGGCTGGGAATATTTGTAGGCTGCATACAATTTTTGCTTCAATTTTCTCAAATGTTGACTGAAAGAAACTCAAACCTCATTCTGCTTTGTTCCAGCCAGATCGATAAGATGCAACTTCACATGTTTTGAGTACTGTTTTACTTCCTCCTTGCTGCTACTATATTTACAATTCTACTTTTGTGTGGCTCCCAGTTCTCTCTACTGGTTTGCCTCCTATTTGTATGATTGATTTTTTAAATTAATAAAATATGTTTTTCCAATAAAAAATATATATTATAATATAATATAAATTTGTATTTAAATATGATTATGTAATGTTAATTTTTTCAATTTCCATACCTTGACTTTCCTATGGACATTTTCCTTAAACCTCCCATGAATGCAAGTGCTAGTATATCTTGATTGGAGACTTAGCAGGAAATAAGGGTCCCACAAATTTGAAATATTACCATGTTTTAAAAATATCAAACGAAAAAACGGATGAAAAAAACTGACAAGAACGAATGGTGACGATTGATCGTCTTGCATTCCTTCTCCAACAGTCTGCACCGTTGATAATGAATACAGCTGGACATTGTTCAAATAGCTAACGTATTCCTTTTAAAAATAAACATAAACATAAAAACATAAAAGAGATAAGATTTTATAGACTTCTGTCCAATTTATTACAAACGGCATAACCGTTTTAAATATTCTGTCCAATAAGTAAAGCAATTTATAGTAATTTATAGAAATATTTGGGAAGTGTGAGAAAGAAGAAAGGATAAACGAAGAAATATTCTGTCATATGCGTGTGTAATCATCTCACAAATTTTGTTATCCATCACATTATCTCATAGACTTTGATCTTCTGTTTGCTTTCATTATCATCTTTATTTCCGTCGCCATTTCATTTTCCCTTTTTCTGCTGTTTTAGTGAAAATATTTGTTTGCAGTCGTATTCATGGAAGTTACATGTTTGTCAGCAAAGTTGTTTATTAAATAAAAAAATATGCAATAAATTCCTCAATTAACTATTTAATAAATCAATTTCTCACATATAAATAACAGAAATACCATTAAATTAAATCCACTCTTTGATTTTCAGATATATTGATATGGCAACCACGAAAGTTTCTGCTGTAGTGCAGTTTGCTGCTGTTTTGATAATGCTTACTTTCTCTGCAGTTTTTTCTCAAGCTATTCGAAATCCCGCAGCAGGAGTTATATCAAAAAATAATAACAATAACAGCACAGATTCAATTCAATTCTCAAATGTTTCAAAGGCGGCGCGTGGATCTTCGTACAGCGGAAGAGGGAAACCCAAATCTTCTGTCAGTTCAGGTTATGGATCTTCGTACAGACGATCTCCGAACAGTTATGGATCTTCTGGGGGTTATGTTCACAAAAGTATGAGTTCCCCACTTTTTCTTACTCACCCATCTCTGCAGGCTATATTTCTGGTTTTCTCCTCTGCCTCGTTTCTTTTTATCGCTTTCAGCTCTTGAAAGGGTTTCACTTCAAATCTGGAATTTAGCCTTGGAATTCCACAAGTCTCGTCCCCTGTTTTGAGGTTTTTAATGTTTCAGTTGTTTTAATGTATGGTTTTCAAATTTTTGTTTAGGGTTGTAAAGTATTTATCTAAATTCTAAATTTCGTTTTGATGTGTTTAGCAATATTTCTAAATTCTAAATTGCCTTCAAAATTAATCTACATCTTTGAATCATCCAACCTTCTCAATGTCCTTAAACATTGAATTGATGCAATGTGTACTATATAGTTCTGAAAATGAGCTCCTTATGATTACATATGCAATTGTACTATTTGTGGAAACTCAAATGACATTTTTCATACCCATCTATAGACCATCTCTTCTAACAATTTGCATAAAGGTTTATGTTATGATTATGTAAGGTGGATCAATGGACTTAAAAACCATCAATGTCTCATTAAAATTCACTAGAAAGTTAATTGGGTTGTATTCATGTCATGATTTAATCACTAGATAAGATATTATTGCAGTCCTTTTTTAATGATCTTTTGATCTTTATTATTATTTGTGCAATGTTAATCATTTGCTCTAGTATTGGTCCATTAAAATTGTGTAAACTTGATGTCTTAAATCATATAGTGGCAATAATTTTAATGCATTATCCTTATATTTCAATATATGCTTACCACATTTAATGTGTAAAATCCATAACCCAATCATGGAAAAAACTAAGTAAAATACAACAAACATTTAAATGAAGCACTACATGTGATCTATACACATTGGTGTCATTGTCACATGCAACTCCACCTTACATCGAACATGTGGAAGATCATATTAGCAATGAAAATGGGATAGGAGAAAATAAAGAACGTGCATGTATGGGAGACACATCCCCATACGACATGTCGTACATTATGAAAGCATACTAGAAGATGAATTGCATCAACACACATGATTCCAACAAGGGGGAATATCGCCCTCATGATGACCAATCCTCTAAGGTAGTAAATGAAAAGAGGTAGAGAAGTGTGCTTTCCACTCACTTTAATTCGATAAAACACTAGTGTTTAATCAATTGAAGTGGGAATAATATAACATAACTAGTTTGAAATGCAACATAATATAAAAATTCACTTATCCCATTCTCTAATTCTTGCTTACACTAAATTTTTAAATTAATCAAGAGATGCGGATAAATTTCCATTATGTAATATTCATTAATCTTTCATTTCCTTAACACAACTTATTCTTAACTAGCATATTGGCATTATCAACTATATTCATTCACCTACTATGGAATCAAGATTTATGAGGATTCACTGTTAATTTTCTAAGGTATAAGCAATCAATTCATTTCGTAGATTCAATAAGAGGGAATGATTATTTAAAATTTTCTTATAGAATAAGGACAATCTCTTTTAAAGAACACTAACAATAAGGTAGAAGGGAGAGAAGAGACATACAAATTTTTTCCATTCATTTAATTCAATATATGAGCAATGAAGGCATACACATTTCACATAAGGAGCATTCTTAAATTGCCTGATTATATCAAGTCACACTTCTTTTATTAATTAATATCATGAAAATACATAAAGGATGATAATCACAATAAAGGCACCAAAATTTTTCAATCCACCAAAAATTATAGTGTAAGGATCATAAAAACATTAGAATCATTAGATAATTAATAGACATGATAAATACTAGATTTTAAGGCTCATTTTGACTGTAAGTTCACCACTTTGCCACATGTGTTGGACTTTAAGATGTTGTGGTGGATAGTTTTTTTATTGTTGTCACGATATTTATAATCATGGTGAACTTTTGTTCTCCACTAGTATTAGATTTTTTACCACAATAAGCATGACATTTATTGTGGAGAATGACAACCAACATTTA
>VDFB02058242.1:461721431-461746514 GCA_007258455.2 Sequoia sempervirens | reverse complement strand
ATGAAGATATCCTGTGATGTCAAGTTTGAAAAATTGAATGTGTCATGATGAATGATGATAGTGGAAGCCTTAATCAATGATTCTGGACAAGGAATCACTAAATGTGAAGGGACACCAATAGTATTTGATGGAGAAGAAGCACCTAAAGGAACCTTACCAACCTGTTTGGAAGATTCAAGGCAATCAACTTCTTGCACAACAATACCATCATGGGGAATTTGATCTGAAGAATGACATTATGAATCTTGACCATTGGGTAAGGGTGGAGTGTCTGGACCTCCATATATCTCCCAAATCTTAGCCCAAAGGATATGAGGACAATCACAATGATCAATAGATCTCAAAACATCATAATCAACTTGCATTGAAATGATCTCCAAGACAGTGTATTTGCTGCAACTCCAAGCAAATTTATGAATACCTTCACTTGGATGGGGAACTTTACCAAACAGATGTGGCAATAAATCAAGTGATTGGAGATGGTGTGCGATCCCATCTCGCCATTGTTGATAGTTTCGCTTGTGCAACATAACTAGAGAAGGAGAATATGCAAGTCCCACAATGAAATTTCTCCAAAAATTACAAAGACAAATGACCTTCAATAGAAAATAAAGACTTCCAAGGATGATGTGCAATTGAAGTGATGCTACCCAAATCAAGAAATCTTTTCCCAAGCTTCAGGATATCCAAGTTATTGAACAAATGCACCAAATTGAAAAAATAAATGCAAGAGTACCTAGAGCTGAAACTAATCAAGGGGTTTGGATTGATGAAAAAAGCTCTAAAAATACTTCCTGATGCCATTGGAATCACTGAAATCTGATGAATGGTTGCAAAGTTATGAGCCTTTATGTCCAAATTAGGGTTTGTACTTCAGTTGATTATAGATTTTTTTGCAAGAAAAATTTCATAGAACTAATGTCACCACTAGAAAGTAGACGAAATTCTCTTTTTGACGGTATCTCGTTTACTGATTTTCAATACCCTGGTGAAAAGTTATGATAAAATGAAAAAAATTCCTATATTAGGCACTCAACATGCTAAACAGGTGCAAAATTATAGCACCTCGAGCAAAAAAATTCCCACACTTTGTCCTTGATGTGACCGCAGGCTAAAGTATGGCAAAAAAAAAAGAGCACTTGTTTTGGCGGGCCCCTTGGTCATTGATGGGACGAAGGTCTTCGGGGGTGGAGGAGGTAGAATGTGGGTCGATGGATATCGGTGAGAAACTACTGGCAGTGTTGATGGGCTGGTTGATGGACTATGCCGACGGCAAGACTTCGTCGGTAATAGGATGACATACATGCCGATGAGAAGGGATCCAATGGCTGGCAGTAGGATGAGCATGAGCCGGTGGATGTGGCATACACAAATGGGGCCCCAATGATGAATGACCAGTGGTCAGAGCACAGATCTAGAAGAGGTGATATCGACAACATTGAATGAAAGGCCAACAAGACAAGCACTCCTCCCTACAAAACCTTAAATGTTGTCAACCAACAAATATTTCTGCAAACTTGCAAATAGCTAATGAGAGATTTTATTTTGATTTTTAATAATGCTAAGGCAATTAAAAATTAAAAAATCTTTAATATAGATATGCCAACTAGTGAATATTATAAGCCATAGAAAATAAAAATATTAAACCCCTTATGATAGATTGATGCTGATAGAAAAAATATATGCCCAATCAAATCTACTATGCTGACAGGAGAAAAATTTCATATGTCGACTAAGTATTCTAATATGCAGTCGATGTGATTTTTTTGCAAACTATATAAATTTCCCCAATAATAATTTTTTGCCAAACAAATAGAAAAAAAACCTTGATTTTTCTAAAAATGAAAATGGCCTGCACCTAAATTTTTTTTCCTCAAAGAACAATTGACAGGTAAGGTTTTTTTACTACAAATTTGTATGGATTGTATCAGTTGATTTTGCAAACACAAATACCTCTGATGGCTCCTGGGTTGATGTATCTGATTTTGATGAATTGGTAGGTGATCCTAGGGTTTCAAGGCCTTCTGAAGACAATGGGGAGCTCATATTTGACTCTATCTACTTCAAAAATTAGCTTGGTCCTTGGGTGGAGTCAAGTAGCATTTAATGGAAACCTTCAGCCTGCGAAGAATCTCACACACCAACTTTTTTGATCAAGGGTTGATGTTTCATTGGAAAAACTTTGATACCATGTCAGGATTATGGATGCATAGAGTCCCTGAAGCTGTAGTATTCAATGGAGGACCTTTTCCAGGAAAGATAATCAACCACACAAAAAGTGTTGCAACTAGGCATGCACAATGGAGATTCTATATTGATGATATGATTGCTATGTTACAAATGAACAAAATTCCTGATTATATAGGCAAAAGAGAAAACCTAAGATGCATGAGATGTTGCCATGTGTCATGATCTAATAACATGTGAACCCTAGCTAGAAAATTATTAAATGTTGAGATAAGTTCTAGAAGGACAACTCATCTTCTAGAAAGAATCTTATCCCTACAAACAAGGAAGGGAATATTATCCCATTTATTAAATGATTTATTAAAATCTAACCTAGGACTAAATGATGCATGACCTGCGTTAACTTATGCTAGTGTAATAATTAATTAATTACACTAACATGGGTAAGGACCCATTCGTGTAGGTAACAGTAATCCAAGGCTAACCATTGTATTGAGGGGGTTCACTAGCTATCACTAAGGGCACCAAAGTGACTAATGCTAACCTAGTGTTACCCAAGATTGTGAAGAAGCTAACCAACATTTCATTAAGGTTACAAGCTGGTATATATCAGGAGTTACTTCTTCTTGTGTGAAAATAATTGTTGTTGGTAGCCTGTAGGCGATTGAAGTCAGAATCCACCGAGCTATGGTAGGTTCACTACTTGGGGAAACCCTTGGGATGGTGGATGAACCCGCAGTGTAGTATGGGATGAAATAAATCCCCTTCCTAGTTGTTAGACTATATACCTAGCCTTGTGGGGTTGAGGATGGACCGACAGTGTAGTATGGGATGCACTGAATCCTCTTCCCTTTTTTCCAATGGTGCAGAAGACAGAAGGAAAGGATAGGACTCACGGTGTAGTGTGTGATGCACTAATATTCTTTCTATCTAGGATGCATTATGGACATGTTTTAGCCATTTTGATCTATTAATTAGCCATTGTGGATGTGATGTATGTTGGATCTCATCATGCTATATGTATGTGATGTATGTTGGAGCTTTTTGTTGTGTATGTGATGCATGTTGGAGCTCATCACTATGCATTTGTGATATATGTTGGCATTCATTATTGTATATTTGTGTGTTTGGTGGAGCTCGTCACTATGTATATGTGATGTATGTGGGATCTTAACATTGTGTATTTGTAATATATGTTCTAGAGCCATTTATTGATACAAATGGGTATGTGCAGGATCATCATGGAAAAAATAGGCCCTTAAGTGACGAAAAATTCAAAAAAATCAGAGTTAGGAAACTTGATGTAATTTTTTTAATAAGCTATCTATATTATTTCAAAAATATGTAAGAATAGAATATGTAGCAAATTGAATGTAGTTTCTAAACTACTAGGTTTATTTTAAAAAAATATATCTATTTGGTGAAAATTTGAAATTTCAATATAGTAGTACTTAAATTTTAGGGAAAAAATAAGAAGTAGGTGTCTATCTGACCACCCTAACCACAATAAAATGATAATATTTTTTTATAAGATTTTAGATATCAGTATAGGATTCATGTCCCAATGTGATGCACATTTTTTTGTAATTTTTTTCCAAGTAAATAATTAATTATGAATTTTTTATTACAACTTTTAAAAAATATAAAAACTTGTATGTCTAACCACCTTAACTTGGTCAAAGATTCATGAAACTCATTTTTTTATTAATCCTATAGTATGTGAAGCATAGAATGTGATGCATGTTTCAGATTCAAAAAATGTGATATTGTTTGAAAGTTATAGATGTTTTTCAATCTACCTATCAATCAAGACTTTAGTCATAATTCAAATAGAAAATGAATAATAATTATTTAAATTAAATTAAGAGTAAAGCATAATTTATATTGGTGGAAAGCTGAGAATCTCCTTTAAAAACCCTTTTTGTTTCATCAATTTTGGGTTAAAAAAAAGTCGTTAGCCACATACTCTACACATACCCATCATATCGCCACTTTTTGGCCCATCATGATCCTGCAGATGCCCAAATGTGATATGCATAAGAGACTATAGTTGTTGTAATTTTGATGTACATATGAGTTAATCACCATTATACTTATTATTTGTGTATGATCTAGTCACTATTATACTAGTGATGTGTATGAGCTAGTTAGCTTGTGTATATGGAGGTATGCTCATGATTTACATTGTGTATGACCTTTGGGATTATGGTATGGTATGTGCCTTGTGAATATTGTGAATGTGTGTACACTAAAATTTGGTAATGTTTGGTATGGACCAAACACTTGATGGCAATCTATTATTATCATTATATTATAATGGACTATGTTGATAGCTTACATGTACTAAATTAATAGTTACATGGGTTAAGGTGAGATAATTGATCTCACACAAGAGGAGAGATTGAAATCACTTTGTCATTATGGGGAAAACTATGAATCTTATAATTTCCAAGAATGGGATACGTAGGCAGGGTCATCACAAACCCTCGAGGCTTAGGCTGTAGGTCTAGGAAATACCTTAACCTTGGTACCTTACACTCTTTCTGCAAGCATAAAATTGGAAATAATGAGTTGATGCCACCATGGGAATGGAAAAGTATTAAAGTTAACACTATTAAACTTCATGGAAGATGCTTAATAATTTACGTTGGTAGATCTTTTGAATGCAAAAAAAAAATTGTAATGTTTGAGGGGTGGATTTTACATTGGTATTAGAGCAACCAGGTTCAAACATTGGACCTATGAAGCTCACTTGACCCTGGATAAAGTATGTTGTCTTACACTACCAGCTGAAAAAAAATAATTTGGCCACTTAATATCTATGGAGTTGATTTTCATCTTAAATTGACTCTTAACCTGGTGGGAATGTGTGGTTAGTCCTAACCAAGGGAACTTGAATAAGTGAAAGAAAATAAATTGGATATAAAAAATGTAAATGAAAATCAGAGTGCATAGTGGAAGGTTAGGTATTGATAATTACTATTTCCCCTAACCCACTTGTTATATATGATCTTACCCCTTGTCACATGGTACCTATCATGGCATATTTAAATGTAATTTTAAAATAATTGGTGTAGTTGACTACTAAGAGTGTTCTTTATACATGGTTCTTGGGCACCTTCAAAGGGTCAATTGGTAAATATGTGTGCTCATTAGTACAAAATTAACCACTCTTAAAGAAAACAACCCATAAATTCAAACTAAACGGTTGAGTTAACTAAGAATGCTTACTCAAGGGTATATATATTAGTATGCATCCTCTTGAATCTAATAAAAATACTTCCAAAATTGTCAAATTAGAGAAAAGGGAACCACTTGAGAGCCAAGGATAAGGCGTTCAAAGGTAGTTAAATTGGCTAATAACCTAAAATTATAAAGAAATTTATAAATGTAACCTCCTAATAAGTCAGGGCGACTTATTCCAAGGGCAGAAGCATGTCACATCCCTGTCAATGTCTGTACAATGGATATTAGAGAGCAAATAAATAATAAAAACAAATAAGGGAAAGAACATAGTAAATGCCCCATTTAATGAGGCATGAGTTACGATATGGGCTTGTTGTGCAAGTATTAAATTGGAGAGGACAAGAGGAATGGTGATATTCAAAGAAGGGCGAAGACAATGCATTTAGTGAGGCATGGAACCCTTTACCTCCCCCCCATTTTCCATTTGATTTTCCACTAGAAAATGGAAGCAAGGGAAAGTATTGTGCAAAAAGGAGGCACATAATAGTCTTTAAACCCCCATGACCCCTCATTCTACAAATTCAAGTTTGGTTTAGAAGGCAGAGAGGGGAATGTGTGGGAAAAAGAAATGCAAAGGAAGATTAGTTATACAACACACATAGATGAGGGAAGAAATCATGAAGGGGAGAAGAAAATAGATGGTAAGGCAGATGAGAAGGCATTAATAGAGGTGTGTGTGCTATTTTGGAGGGGAATGAATACAAGAGAGATTGGTTGGATGAAGGGAAAGAGACAAATAGAAAATGCAAATGGAGAGAGAAAGGAGAGGAACGAAAAGTAGGGTAAGAAAGAGGAGGGAGGGGAATACTAGTTTCATGGGGCAAAGAGTGAATATGGAGGAGTGTGTGAATAAAGGAAGGCTTTATTTGGGAGTTTTATGGGGACAAAATAGAGGGATTCAAAAGGTTAAAAGGAAGAGGCAAGATATGGGTGGATGTGAAAACTGACATAGTGACAACATCATTAGATATGTCACCCCTCCCTAGTGACTAGCCTTAAGGTTCAAGGTATGACTCTCTAGACACCCATGGTAAATTTGAATGCAAAATGGAAGCATAGAAAAATTACATGAGAGGAGGAGTTCAAATAATGGTGTGAGTTAGATAGAATAGAAAAAAAGGTAGAGAGACAGGTGAATGGAGGGGTTGAAAGATGTGGGAAAAAAAATAGAAAGAAAATGGATAATGAGGGAATGCAGGGAAAAAGAGGTGAGTAGTAACCTTAAAAAATGTGAGTTGGGAAAATTAAGGCCTAAAAGAGAAACTAGGTTGAAGAAAAGTAAAAATAAAACACAAAGGATCTTTGATACGCCTCAAGCATCTACCTAGTTGAAAGTTGAACAATTTTGACCAAATTGATGCTTCCCACGAAGGGATTTTTGGATGATTTTTTTTTTCTCCCATCACAGAGATGAGGGTGAGCAATGGAAGGAACTTTGACTATTGTTTTATCAGTGCACACTCATGTAGCCATGAGAGCACCAACATATCATTCTTGGAGAGGCCAACATGGAGCTAGTTAAGTATATTTATATAGTTACATCAAAATATATTTACCTAGAGATGAGTACCCTCCACCATTACTTTCATAAGATAATATTTAACTCTAAATTATTTAATCTTGCAACTAAGATAAATGGATCTATTTGATTTGGGTTTGTCTAAATGAAGCATTAGATAATTTTTTCCATTCTTTGGGCATGTTCTACCTTTATGTATTTTTTTCAATAGTCTAGGTGTCTTGTCTAAGCACATATATTGTTGTTATAAGAAATATTTGAGAATTTTATGATAGTTGAAATATGTAGCGTATCAAAATATTAATCTTGTACTGAGGAATTTAGATTTATCTTAATCAATAAGTCATATATACATATAATTTTTCATTGCATCATCACTTAGGTTGGTATTGAGAATACCATTATCATGTCTCAAAACATATGGATTATTATAATGCAGAATTTATAATATGATGAAATATCTTAGTGAATAATTCATCCTAAATGTAGTGTCGAAAAATGTGACCGTTGGGGACATTTTCACACTTGTTTGGGCCATCCTTGTAAAATTGAGCTTAATGATGCCTTGATTTAGTGTTGTAATGTGTTTGAAATATTCACATTAGGTCTTGGGCCCTTGTTAACTAATGAACATGAATGGTGCATTGCTAAAGTGTTGTGAAACTTGTTGTAACACACTTTCAGACTTTTGTAAGGTTTTATTAATTAATTAAATCTAATAAACTTCTTTTTAACCTTTAATATCGCCTTATTTTGAGTGTTGTAAAGTGTTGTCACACACTTTCACACTTTTCTAGGGTTGTAATTAATAATTAGGCTTCTTTATATGCTTTTATTGGCCTTATTTTGCATCCACAAGCCTCATTTAATGCATCTTTTCAAGGATAATCCTGACAAAAATCATTACCCAATCATAATTTAGGTGTTTTAGGTTGAATGGTCCCAGATTTAGTGATTTGGGACTCATTTGCCAGCTTGGGTGAATGAGTCCCACCTAGGTTTTTAGGTCTTGAACCTAGTTTCACAGATTTCTAATCATTTTTAAATTTGGTCCCATACATTATGCCTAATGGGACTCATTCACCACCTTGGGCGAATTAGTCTCATGTGGCCTAAAATCAAAATTAATTCCAAATTTTGGTAATATTTTATCTTCCTAGATCTGATGTTGGTGTGTAGTGTTGTAATTTCAAGAATATTTGTATAATTGAGTATAAATACAAGGTTCTGTCACTCATTTTCAACTCCAAAAATTCAAGTATTCATCCTTATAGCAAGTCTGAGTTCACAAGTGAATTCAATTCTTTACAAGAGAATTTAAGAGTCTTCAAGGGTAGATTATGAAGCATTTTAGAGCAACATTCAAGCATCAATCATCATGTCAAAGACTTCATATGTGCATCATGTTTTTTTTTGGAGCTAACAATTGTGATGTAGGCTTTCTATGATTCAAGCTAGCATTCAATTCAAGATCTATCCTATTCGAGCAAGAGTCACGATCTACATCCATTGGAGCCATCTAACACATGTTTGTAACATCTTATTGATAGGTTTTGGTGAGTTGCAAGGTCATATTTTATTCATTCATCATTCTCCATTCCTATTTCATTCTATTTCAAGGTTTGATTACCAAAATGGGATTTGACCAAGGAAAACCCTATCCACTAAAAAACAATATTTTTCCCTCTCTTTAGTGTATGATTTGTAGGTTTAGATTGAAGAAACATTAAAGAGCAAGGCTGGAGAAAGTTTTCAAAGTGCATAAAGTTGTCAAAGTTGTTATCAAGCATTGGAGAACATTGGAGAACACCTACAAGTTGATTTACAGAGATTCAAATATGAAAACTTGCAGAAGCAGATTGAGCAGACTAAGAAGAGCAGATTCAAACCTTGAATTTCTAGAAAACCTTAATTGGACTAATTCGCCACTTCATCTAAATGAGTCCGAGTTTTGGTCAAAATTCATTTTTTTATAGATTCAGATACCCATTTGGCAGATTCCTATTTTGGCACAAAAACCCAAATTTTGGGCTGATTCATCCAGGTCGGTGAATGAGTCCCACTCAACATAAAAGGTAGAAATTCTTGTGTTTCAGACCTCCTAGTTATCTTCAGATTCCCAAGTGCACACATTCCATTCTATAGCTTTCTATTTTGTTTCATTTGCATCTTTAGATCATTTAGTAAGTCATTGCATCAAACTAGGTTTAAGCATTCCATCTTACATTACATTTGTCTTTCCAAGTCTTAACTTGGTGGTGAACCCCTCATTAGTTTATATTTAGCCCCTAGGGAAACCCTCTTGTAAGATCTCTTTCCCCTTCTCATTAAGATCTCAAGGGTTTGTTCTTGAATGAGAGAGAATGGAGATTGTCATTCTATGTCCTAAACCCTAGAAAAGCACACAATTTTCCACCTTTCATTTTGGTGAACCTTCATTTATAACATCATAATTCTGATTTGGAGTGCATTATCATTCTATATTTGTCTTGCATTAACATTGCATTAGGGTTTTCATCAGTTAATTGGAATTCTAGGGTTTCTAATTTTGCATTAGTGAATGTTCATATAGCTTGCATTTTTGCATCTCATTTCATTTAAAATAAAAAAAATCTGCACTTGCACTTAGAATTCAGATCATACAACATAAAAAACATAAAAATCAAGTGAAATTTTTTGAAATTTTTGAAAAAAATCCCTATTGGGACTCATTCGCCACCTTGGGTGAATCAGTCCCCATGCACATTTTACACTACATTTTTTGGCATTTAAAGCTCTATTTTTGAGCTTCTATTTATTGTTATTACCTTTCTATTCTCGTTTGCAAATCTTCTATTTCATTCAATTCATTGCATATAGTTTAAACTCGTTCATCTTGTGCATTGCTTAAATTCAAAATTGCATCTAGAATGTTTCATTTCACATTATTGCATATTTTAGAATCTAATATCTGCATCATGGATATGTGCTTTGGTATGCTTTGGATGTCCTTGAAATCCTTAATGGATGTGTCAAGTTGTACTTTTTGAAATGATCCTAATGAAATTGAACTGTCTCATACTCCCAACTCCTAATGCATGTCTTCCTCGTGATGTTGTCATTATTGATGAAGATTATGACATCACATATAAGTTCCTAAATGATTGTCTTAACAACCTTGAAGCTAATACATCCTTTTATCCATCAATGAAACGCCAACACCCCCTACAATGCCACCTATTGAGATGTTTAGTTATTTACATCCTGAAGTTGAGACAAAAGTTGAACCTAATTCCTCTAAGCAAGCAAATACTCAACCATTCTATGTTAACAACGTAAGAGACACTCCCATCAATCTAGAAGAAACGTATGGAAAATGATTCACAATCTTGAGTAAACAAGGATGCGATCAACAAGTGAACATGAAATTCATCAACTCTTAGAGAAAATTCCAATTGAAAATATAGAAGGGTTAGGATATCAAGTTCCCCCTCTCAACCTAAGTGCTTCCAAAGAATACCTAATTCTTCGTAGTGATAGTATGGTTGTCTTAGAACCTCCTCTCAATATGAATGTCCTTGCTAGAGAACAACTAATGATTCATAATGATGAAAAGGATGATAGGATAACCTTAGGTCCTCTTGCTCAACCTCCAGCTCAAGAAATTGGTGAATCTAGCAAATGCAAAAGACCATACAAATTAAAGAAATTAAAATTCCCTTGTCCACCACTTGAAAGTGAAAAAAAATTACAAATACTTCTGAACCAAATAATTATACTATTGCCTCCTACGAAAGAAAAGAAAAGATTATATCCTAAAGGTGCAAGTGTTCCAAATTGCTGATACCATAAAACCCTTGAATAAAATACCGATGATTTTCATGCATTCAAAATCATCTTGAGATATCACTTTGATAACGATAATTGTTATCTAGTGATTGCATAGCATACCATTTTCACCCTTCAACATGTAATAGTTGTATAATATTGTATTCTCACCATTACATGATCTCTCCCATCACTTATCTCGACTCATTCTTGTCCTAAAAATAGTGGGGGCAAGAAATAGATAGCCTTGTCCTAGTAATGCACTTGTCCTTGTCCCTTTAGCTAGGTTGACTTGCATGTTCCTTACTAGTCTTTTGCATTATTTCTTTTTCATTTTATTTTGCATGATTGCATGTGTGTAATGTGATCCCTCGCGATTTTCCATTTGAAGTATCTCTCTCTCTTTGTGACATTCCTCTATTTGTACCTTTATTCTTCTCTATGTTGTAAATATTTTATCCTTTCATTTCTCTTGTGTTTTCCTTTTGGGGATGATGCAAGGTGTTGAGACATTCATGTCTCTTCCATGTTGACCCAAAAGGATTTTCCTTTGCTTTATCTTTTTCATTTGTCTTTTTTTTTTCCTTTTGGGGATCACACAAAGTGTTGAGACATTCATGTCTCTTCCATGTTGACCCAAAAGGCATTTCCTTTGTTTTTTCTTTTTCATTTTTCTTGTGTTTTCCTTTTGGAGATGATGCAAGGCATCAAGACATTCTTGTCTCTTCCATGTTGACCCAATTTAAAGCTTTCCATTTTCTTTATCTATTTCATTTGTCTTGTGTTTTCCTTTTGGGGATAACATAAGACGTTGAGACATTCATGTCTCTTTCATGTTGACTTGAAAGGTTTTTCTTTATTTTCATTCTCTTTGTGTCATTCTTCTAGTTCTATGAGTATGTGGGGAATGATGATAGTTCTGAGCTCTATAATAACATTGTAACAAAAACATACTAACACCAAATCCATAGATCCCTTGTATGTGTGGATTTTCACTTTTGGGGGCAACCCCTTTTCTCTTTTTCCTATGCATGACATAGCTTTTACTTAGAAACATATGACTTGGCATAGGGCTTTCCAAGTTAGCTCTTTTATCTTCTTTATTGTTAGCATTTATCATTTGATACTTTAATGTAATTTCTCACAACACGGTGTTTAACAATTTCTTTAAAGTGGGGGCATACATTGGCATTATTATTTTGAACTTTTCTTTCTCATGGTTCATGGTGCAATCTTCTTACTTTATACGATGTGTTTTTCGTGTTGCGGATGACATTGGGTGTGATGTATTTTAAGAGAGTGATTTATCTTAGCATATTACATTCCTCTTAGTGGCTTGATGTGACACACTGCATCCCCTAAGTTGTGAATCTTTTATTCTTTGATTGGTCCTCTCTTGGAGACATTAGGCACAATGTTCCCTAAGTTAAAGATCTCACATAAACTAAGCAAGGCTGCTTTGAACATTCCCTATTGTTGTATTTTTTGTTATATGGCCACCTTGCATGCTTGTAGATCCATCTTGTTGTTCATGAGTTCCAAGCATATGAAGTTTTTCTTGCCTCATGAAGCTTGAAGTTCATTATTCATGAGCTCCAAGCATACAAAGTTTTTCTTGTCACATGAAGCTCAAAGGTTATTTTTGCATGGCGCCTTATTAAATTTATCAAGAGGTATGACTTTGGTATGGTTTTTGATGGGAATCCTGACCAAGGCATGACTTTCTGTTATCCACATGTGTGTGAGTGTGAGCTCATGCTAGCTATGTGTGTATGTGTCTCACCTCTTTTAGATCCTCATCTAGTGGACAACCTAAAGTTCTATTGCCTCAAAGTGAGCTTACATTTTTTCGGACAAACAACCTAGATATGATCCACATCACAATGGAAAAATGGTCGAAGCTTGATTTGATGTTTTTAAATTTATTTTACTTTTCTTTCCTTATTTTACATTGCATGCTTGTGCCTTTGTGATGCACTTTATATCATTTTCATGTGTGTCCTTTTGCACCTATGTTGGTTTGTCATGGGACCATGATACTGGGGGATTGATCACCCCTCTTGATTGTTGTCATCTCATCTTACCAACATTGGTACACTTGGACCCCTCTTGATGTGTGTTTGTCTACTTTAGTGTGAGTTTGAAGTGGGTTCATGCTCTCACTAAAGTGGGGGCTAAATGTAGTGTCAAAAAATGTCATTAGGGACATTTTCACACTTGTTTGGGCCCTCCTTGTAAAATTGAGCTTAATGATGCCTTGATTTAGTGTTGTAATGTGTTTTACACATTCACATTAGGTATTGGGCCCTTATGAACTAATGAACATGAATGGTACCTTTCTAAACTATTGTGAAGTGTTGTAACACACTTTCACACTTTTGTAAGGTTTTATTAATTAATTAAATCTAATAACCTCTTTCTAACCTTTAATCCTACCTTATTTGGAGTGTTGTAAAGTGTTTTCACACACTTTCACACTTTCTATGGTTGTCATTAATAATTAGGCTTCTTTATGCTTTTATTGGCCTTATTTTGCATCCACAAGCCTCATTAAATGTATCTTTTCAAGGATAATCTCGAAATCATTACCCAATCATAATTCAGGTGTTTTAGATTCAATGGACCCATATTTAGTGATTTGGGACTCATTTTCCATCTTGGGCGAATGAGTCCCAACTAGGTTTTTCGGTCTTGAACCTCATTTCACACATTTCTAAGAATTTTTAAATTTGGTCCCATACATTATGCCTACTGGGACTTATTCATCACCTTGGGTGAATGAGTCCCATGTGGCCTAAAATCAAAATTAATTCAAATTTTTGGCAGGATTTTATCCTCCTTGATTTGATATTGGCTTGTAGTGTTGTAATTTTGGTAATTTTTGCATAATTGAGTCTAAATACAAGGTTCTTTCACTCATTTTCAACCCCAAGTTCACAAGAGCATTCAAGTGTTTACAAGAGAATTCAAAAGTCTTCAAGGGAAGATTATCAAGCATTTTAGGGCAGTAGTCAAGCATCAATCATCATGTCAAAGACTTCATGCATCATGTTTTTTTTGGAGCTAACAATTGTGATGTAGGGATTTTATGATTCAAGCTAGCATTCAATTCAAGATCTATCCTATTCAAGCAAGAGTCAATATCTACATCTATTGGAGCAATCTCACACATGTTTGCAACACCTTATTAATAGGGTTCGGTGAGTTGCAACACCATATTTTTTTCATTCATCATTCTCCATTCCTATTTTAAGGTTTGATTTCCAAAACCGCGTTTGACTAGGGAAAACCCCTATCCATTAATAAAAAACATTTTCCCCTCTCTTTAGTGTGTGATTTGCAGGTTTAGATTGAAGAAAAATTGAAGAGAAAGGTTGGAGAAAGCTTTCGAAGTGCATAAAGTTGTCAAAGTTGTCATCAAGCATTGGAGAACATTGGAGAACACCTACAGGTTGATTTATATAGATTCGGATATGGAAACTTGCAAAAGAAAATTGTGCAAACTGAGAAGTGTAGATTTAGACCTTGAAGTTGTAGAAAACCCTAACTAGAAGTTGATTCACCACTTATAGTGAATGAGTCCCATTTTTGGTCAAAAGTTAGGTTTTTACAAATTCAGATGCCCATTTGGGATATTCCTATTCTTGCATAGAAACCCAAGTTTTGGATTGATTCTCCTAGCTTGGGGAATGAGTCCCACTCAACATTAAAGGCATAATTTCTAGTGTTTTAGACCTCCTTCTAGTCATCTTCAGATTCCCAGGTGTACACATTCCATTATGTAGCTTTTTGTTTTGTTTCATTTGCATCTTTATATTATTTAGTAAGTCATCGCATCAAACTAGGTTTAAGCATTCCATCTTGCATTAAATTTATCTTTCCAAGTCTTAACTTGGTGGTCAACCCCTAATCAGTTTACAATCAGCCCCTAGGACAACCCTCTTGCAATATCTCTTTCCCCTTCACATTGAGATCTCAAGGGTTTTTTCTTGAATGAGAGAGTGTGAAGATTGTCTTTCTAGGTCCCAAACCCTAGAAAAGCACACAATTTTCCACCTTTCAATAAATAAGTCATATATACATATAATTGTTCATTACATGATCACTTAGGATGGTAATGATAATACCATTATCATGTCTCAGGGAAGTATGATGAAATATACAATTTATAATATGATGAAATATCTTAGTGAATAATTCATCCTAAATAACTAGATTTGGATAGGGAGGCTTGTCTTAGGGAAGTATGTTAACCTATATATTTGTAGAATTTGTATTGTCTTTTGACTATTAGAATTACCAAATTTATTCAAGGGTACACATTTACATGATGATCTAATAGATACATTGTTTTTTCCATCTTAAGCATGACTTAGGTATCAATTGGGATTTTTATAATTATTGTGTATGCTTTCATATGGTTAGATATATTATACCCTAGATTCCATAGTGCATTTATCTTGGAGACAATAATTTCAAAGACTATGTCAATGCTATATGATATGAAGTTGTTTAATAAGTCCAAGTATCGGTTAGTGGATGAATTTAAACATGACTTTATTATATTTGGTAATTATATCAAAGAACATAAATTATGATATGGTCAATATTGTAGCATGTTGGTTAATGTAATTATAAGAAGTATTTAGCTATAAGTGATAAGTGCAAATATTATCTAGTCCATAAACTAAACATATCTTTGACATTGAAACTCAATACTTTAGATAATCCATGATACCATGGTAAACATCTTATATGGTTGTATGATGTCTATCAATCTCTTAGATATGAGAACCTTGATATTGAAATTATTATTAAACTTATACTGAACTTCTATATAAATTGTATACCAATTGGAAGGAAACTATCATTTAATTTGACAATGTAGTTGAGGTTAAGTTATGAGATAAATCCTACATAGTATCTTTTGATATATGTTACTAATGACCATTAAGGTTAGGTGTAGACTGAATGTCAAGTATAAATAAATTATATAGTCTATTAAATAGACTATCATAATAATGTGGGGTTGTACCATAAGGTAAAGAAATTTAGAATCTATCAAGAATGATATTAATAATATTATTAATGGTCCATTTTGTTTTCACACAATTGTCTAATGGAAATAGTGTTTCCAACCATATTAGGTAGGATTCAAGCAATGATTATAAATTAAAACAAGTTTATAAATACTATTGGTTATCCTTCAAAAGATATCTATTGACCCCTTGAGTACAAGAACCTAAATATTGAATCTAATACGAAAATTTTGAATTGAAGTGCTTTCCTATGGGTTTGTGAGAACCAAGGTAAATTCATATTGAGTAAGAAGACTAATCCCTATATTGATCAGATGAACTCGAGGACATTCAAGTTGGTTTATAAGTAATATCCAATCAAGTTTAATTTCACACCTTGATATCCTTAAAGTGAAGTGTTATAATATGTGTTGCTAAATCATATACTTGATTATGTCCTCCTAACTACTGCCAAGCATTAATAATGGAAGATAAATAGTAACAGAACCTTGGGATTTCCAAGTTGGATAAGGAATAATAATGATGGTGAGGTTCAATCTTGACTTGCTTGGATGGAAGTTTTGAGGTATAGGTCACTAAACAGGGAACCAATGCGTAGGTATCCTTGAGAGATCTTGTAAGGAGAACTACATGTGTGAATTTGATCCATTTGGAAGCAGGTACGTAGGTGGTCCTTGGATGAAGGATTCCTCTGTGACCTCAAGTCCATAGGGGGAGATTCTAGGGGGGATAATTCCTAGATGTCAGGATTGTTCCTACATTGTTTGACCTTTCCTCCATAAGATTTAGTTTTAGGCTAAAATGGGTACCAAATGGGTATGATCAAGCTAAGATAAATTAATAACTTATATTCAATACATAATAGGCTTCTATTAAAAAAAATGAAGTAAGAGATTTAACTACTTTATAAAAGGGGGTTGATCCCACATTAGTGGTTTACACTTTTTGGGTCAGTCTGAGTTTTGTTGAAATCATATATTTTTAGAAAATATAATGATTTAAACCTTGAAAAGTTCCATTTAAAGGATTCTAATTAAAGAGGGTTTGAACAAACCACCTTAGATCAAACCCCCTTGGATAGAACCTCACTAGTTTTAAACCATACCTATAATGGAGTCTCCTTTACACCTATCAAAATGCTGATAAAAAACTAGTTTTGATTTGCCTTTTGGGAGATCAAATGAATTCATTTCTAAAATTTATTTTTTGTAAGTATATAGTTCTTATCATAAGCTTCCCAAAAAGTATAGTTTTAAATATATTTAATTTGATTATTATATTTATTTTTTATTTCTTGTGAATGTAGGTTTTTCACCAAAAATCAAGCTCTTTGTTTTGCACGTGTAGAAAAATAGTAGATTATAAAAATAAAAATAAAAAATATCAGTGCACTAGATATTGATGTCCAACAAAAAATTAAATTGAATTTTGATACATACAAAAAAATTTGTCTTAGCTAGTAAATCATATCTGAATTATAACTGGTTTGACTTTGAAATTGAATTAAGAAAAAAATATTCAATCAAATGAGCTATGAAACCAATTCCATGCACTAGATATCATAGTTAAAAATCTAAATTCAAAAAAAAAAGAATTTTATCCTTCATAGAAAAAAATTTGTGTTAGCCAATAGCATCACTCTTTAAAAATGGTGTTTACTATTAAAAACTAGTTTTCTAAGGAAATGGAAAAATAAGTGCAATATGATTCCAAAATTTTGAAAAAAATATATATATTTAGAATCTACAGACAAAATGTCACAAATCACTAGTTTGCACCATCTTCAAATTCCTCATGGTTTAGCCGCTATAGGTGCCCAAAAGTGAAGATTTAGTTAATTTTTTTATTTTTTTTAGACTTGAATCGGGTATACGACCCTATAAACGTCTTTGGTAAAATTTTTAACGACCGGGTATGGGCCCCCTCTGAGTTAAAAAAAAATAATAAGAAAAAAAAAAAAAATTAGTTCAATGTCTAGTTTGGCCAAAAATTATAAACCAGTATTGTGGAATCACCCCGGGGTAAGTGCAAAAAGATGGGGGTCCAAAAAGGGGCTTAAGTGGCCACTCTTTTTTTGAAATCAGGAAATATTGACCTTGGACATGAAATTGAGGATAATTACACTCAAAATTTTGAGATGCAACAAAAACAAAGATTGTAGTGCTCCAAGTCTACTTTCTAAACTACTAATTTATTTTGAAAATGGTTGAGATTAAAGGGTTCAAAACAGGGGACCAAAAAAATTGGTGCTACTTTTGTCAGAAAAAACATAACATAACAACTTTTGTGGGTACCTAGTGCTGGCAAGAAGTTGAGTCCACTTTTTGGCCAAAAAGTGGAAGTGTTTTCCCTAATTTTTAGAATTTGTCACATTTGACCTTAAAATTTGAAGCACTTAAAGATGGAATATAAAAAGTCACTAATCATAAAATGTAGTACTTGGAGTCTAGTTTCCAAATATGTAATTTATTTTAATACCCAAATGACACAAATTTATTTTCAATAGGAATTTCTAAAAACCACTATTTAAAAGTCACTTTTTTTTATAGTACCATGCACGTGTACATTATCCATATTTTGACCTAAATAATCATATTTTTCTAAATCCTTTTGTGAAAATATTTGTAATTCACTTATGCATGTTTTCCCTTATTTTAATATTTTTATTGAATATTTGTTTTTTTGTTAGTTTTTTACTGGCCATATTTGGTGTTTTGAAAATTTGTCATGTACATCACGCATAAGATGACTTAAACATATCATTTTTTGATGATTTTTTTTTCAAATTGAAAAGAATTTTCCAAAGTATGTTTTTGTAAAAAAAAATTGCAAAAAATTATTTTAATAAAAAGTTATTAAAATACTAAAAAGCTTGATAATTCTAGTTTATGGACATATTTCATAAAAAATTAATTGAAAATTAAAAAATAATCCAATTGGAAGAAAAAAATACATATTTAGAATCTACACAATCTCATCTAAAATGAGTTTTAATTTCATAAAATAATAATTCTAAAAAAAACCCCGTTAGCTATATTGACATAGTCAACTTTTAGAATCTACACAATCTCATCTAAAATGGGTTTTAATTTCATAAAATAATAATTCTAAAAAAAAATCCGTTAGCTATATTGACATAGTTTTTTTTCTCTCGATATTGTCATGAACTTGTACTTGTAGGTCTAAGGATGAGGGTTAGTTTACCATGCATTTTCTAAGACTAAATCCAAATGAGAAACATGGATAGTAATTTTCAAACCTTTTGGAATGAGTACCCACTTTATAATGGATACGTGTTCTAAAAAAAGAATGACTACCTATTTTAAAGCTGAAAAATGACACTTCCAATAGAAGTGGACTCAACTTCTTGTACTTTTTTAGCATAGTGATTTTTTTTTAATATTTGAAAAATTGCTTTAGTGAGAAATTAGTTAATAGTATGTAGTTTATGCTCAATTTTTCTGATAATTTTTTAATAAATATTTAATTTTTTACTAATTTTGAAAGTAGAAACTTCTTGAAAAATAGAATTTTGGCCTTGCTACCCCTATTAATTTTGGAAAATAATGTGTAGAATGGAGTCTAGTTTCTATAAATGTAATTTATTTGAAATTTTGATGAATGGTTAATTTATAACAAAAAAACACCAAACATTGGTTTTTGCCAAAAAATGGACACACAAACAAAAGAAATTTTATAGATCAAATAATTAAAATTTTCAAAATGTGAAAAAATTACATTGTTAGATAGCTAAGAGAGAGTCTAACATTACCCAAGTGTTCAATTTTTTTGACCTTGAAACACATGCAAACCTGACAGTGAGCACGAACGAGATTATGTGAAATTTAGTAGAATATGCAAAAATGAATCTTTGGATGTTGGGAAGGCCCTCCAAGCCTTTGGGTTGGAAATCCAAAGCAAATACAAGCCAAAGGCTTGGGGATTCTCAAAGCAAGACAAAACATGAGCACGTTATAACACACTCACATTATTTGAATGCACTGACAAAACGCAAGGGCGTTATAACACACTCGTGTTTTGGTCTACATTGATTTTTTTCTTCTTGTTATCTTTGAGGGAAACTATATACATATGGATGTTTAATTTCTTATACTTTAAGTTATATTTCATGTATATAGTTTCAGGATGTTTGAGAGTGGTTTTAGATCTCTAGGAGTTATAATGCAAATTCTAGTTTTTGGAAGATCTCACAAATTTTAGGCTTAGTCAAATTTCAGTAATTAGGAGGTCAAATTTCAATAATGAGCAAGTTTTATTATTTCTCTCTCTATGTCACTCATTTTTTATCCCTTACACTCTAGACCTCTCTCTCACTACCTCCATCCCTTTATTTGACTCTCTCCCTTGATCTCAAGAACTCTCTCTCTCTCTCTCCTCTCTCTCTCTCTCTCTCTCTCTCTCTCTCTCCTCTTTCTCTCTACCTACCTCTCCCTCCATCACTCCCTACCACTCTCTCTATTTCTCTACCTCACCTCTCTCTCAGCTCCCTCTCACCCTCCATACTTGTCTCTCCCTCTCTTCTTCCCTACCTACTCTCTATCTCCCAATGCCTCTCTCTACCTACCTCTACATCCATCATACCCTACCACTCTATCTCTAAACCTCTCTATCTCACCTTTCTCTCCCTCCCTACCTCTCCCTCCCTCCATTCCCTCTCTACTTCTCTCTATCTCTCCTCTCTCTACCACTCCTTCCCTCTCTACTTATCTTTATCTCCTCTCTCCCTCTCTACCTACCTCTCCTTCCACCACACTCTATTTCTCTCTATCTCACCTCTCTCTCCCTCACTACATCTCCCTCCCTCCCTCTCTATTTATCTATATCTCCCCTCTCCCTCTCTACCTACTTCTCCATCCATCACATCCTACCACACTCTCTCTATTACTCTCTATCTCACCTCCCACTCTCTCCATCCATACCTCTCCCTATCCTTCCCTCTCTACCTACCTCTCCATCCATCACTCCCTACCTCTCTCTCTACACTTCTCTATCTCACTTCTCTCCCTCCCTCCCTCATTCCCTCTCTACTTTTATCTCTCTACTTCTCCTTCCCTATCTAATTATCTTTATCTCCCCCCTCTCTCTCTCTCTCACTCACTAGATGTATCTCTCCCTACCTTTCCCCCTATC
The DNA here is from genome assembly GCA_007258455.2 of Sequoia sempervirens. Lineage (NCBI taxonomy): Eukaryota > Viridiplantae > Streptophyta > Pinopsida > Cupressales > Cupressaceae > Sequoia > Sequoia sempervirens. The sequence continues at coordinate 461,725,565 of VDFB02058242.1, read as the reverse complement.
TACTCTCTATCTCTCCTCTCCCTTCCTCTACCTCTCTCTCTCACTCTCTCTCCCTCCTCCCTCACCATCTTTCTCGCTTACTCTCTCCTCTCTATCTTACCATTCTCTTTTTCCCTCTATGTAACTCTCTCCTCTATATATCACCATTCTCTCTCTAATTATCTTTATCTCACTTATCCATCTTTACATCTCACTTCCTCACCTCTCTCACCCACCCTCCCTCCTTCCCTCTATCTCTCTCTACTTCTCTCTATCTCACCTATCCCTCTCTACCCACATATCCCTCCATCACTCCCTACCACACTCTCTATTTCTCTCTATCTCACCTCCCTCTCTCTCTTCCTACATACCTCTACCTCCATCTATCCTTCCTTATCTACTCTTAATCTCTCATGTCTCTCTACCTTTCCTTCCCTCTTTGGGTATGTGTAGGATCATGATGGGCCAAAAAGTGGCAATATGATGGGTATTTGTAGGGTATGTAGCTGACGACTTTTTTTAAACCCAAAATTGATGAAATGAAAAGAAGTTTTAAAGGAGATTCTCAGCTTTCCACCAATATAAATTATGCTTTAATTTGCATTTAATAAATAATTATTATTTATTTTCTATTTGAATTATGACTAAAGTCCTGATTGATAAGCCGATTAAAAAACATCTATAGCTTTCAAACAGTATCACATTTTTGGAATCCAAAACATGCATCACATTTTATGCTTCACATACTATAAGATTAAAAAAATAAAAATTGAATTTCATGAAGTTTTGACCATGTTAAGGTGGTCAAACACACGAGTTTTTACATTTTTTAAAAGTTGCAATAAAAAATTCATAATTAATTATTTACTTGGAAAAAATTTACAAAATTATGCATCACATCTAGACATGATTCCTCTACTTATGTCTAAAATATTATAAAAAAATATTATCATTTTATTGTGGTTAGGGTGGTCAGACAAACACCTACTTCTTATTTTTTCCTTGAAATTTAAGTACTACTGCATTGAAATTTTAAATTTTCACGATATAGATTTAAAAAAAAAAAAACCAAGTAGTTTAGAAACTGCATTCAATTTTCTACAAATTCTATTCTTACATATTTTTTAAATAATATAGATAACTTATTCAAATTTTTATGTCAAGTTTCCTAACTCTGATTTTTTTGAATTTTTTGCCACTTAAGGGCCTGTTTTTTCCATAATGATCCTGCACATACCCCTCTACTTATCTTTATCTCCCCTTTCCCTCCCAACCTCTCTCTCTCTCTCTCCATCGCTCTCTCTCTGTAATCCCTCACTCCCCTTCTTTCTCACTCCCCTTATTAGGGTTGAGGGTGTAAGGTTTATTGTTTAAGGTATAGGGTTGAGGTTACAGGCTTAAGTGTATAGGGTATAGGGATTATCGTTTAGGATATTAGGTATAAAGTTGAGGGTATAGGGTATAAGGATGAGGTATAAGGGATGAGGGTTTAGGGTTTAGGTTTTAAGGTATAGGGTTGAGGGTTGAGGGATAGTGTTTAGGGTTGAGGGTATATGGTTAAGTGTATAGGGTATATGGATTAGGGTTTAGGATATTGGGTATATGGTTGAGGGTATTGGGTTGAGGATATTAGGTTTAGGGTTGAGGGTTTAGGGTTTAGGACTTATGTATAATTTTGAGGGTTGAGGTATAATGTTTAGGGTTGAGGGTATAAGGTTAAGTGTATAGGGTATAGGGAATAGGGTTTAGGATATTATGTATAGGGTTTAGGGTGTAGGGTTTAGGGTATAAGGTATAGGGTTAAGGCTTAAGAGTGTAGGGTTTGTCATTTAAGTATCGGGATGAGGGATAATATTTAGGGTTTAGGGTATAAGTTTGAGGGTATAGGGTGTTGAATAGGACAACTCAGAGGGGAGTTGTCACATATTTTCCTTTAATTTAATCACCAGAACTAATACTTAAAACTACTTAAATGATTAATTATCAAATATCAATGAAAAAAATAAAATCCAGCACAATAACACTAGATTTACGTGGAAAACCCAATGAAGTAAAAACCACAGTGAGGATTAACTCACATATATAGGATATAAAAACCAATTATAAAAAGGCTCACTACCTGAAACATGGCTAACTACCTGGCATAAGGCTCACTGCCTGAAACAAGGACTCACTATCCACAGGGATACAACTTGGAGGGCTCACTGCCATAGAGATGCAAAGAAGACAAAGAAGACTTGCTACTGAGAGACTACAATATCAATGCAACAAAGGATTCCACCATAGTTACTTGATCAACTTGCATGAATGATAGAGTTTGCCTTCTGCTCACTACATCTGAAAACTCAGTATGAAGCTTCGCACTGATTTGGCACACACACACCTCACACACACTTTCTAAATAGTATCAAATTCTTTTTTTCTCTTTCAATTATCTTCCTTATTTTCTTTAGTATGATTTTCATTACTAGCTCCTCCTATATTTCTACTATATACAACCTTCAAAAAGATACAAAGTCAGCCATCCAACTTCAAATCCAAATTAGGTCAATGCCAAACATCCTAGGGTGGAATTAGAATGAGGGTGACCCAAACACATGCTTCATCGAGACCCAAAATAGTTTCAACATGCTTCATCAACTTCGAAGATAATGCTTAACAAACGGTCGACCAAGCTAGTGTAAAACACATAGAACAATCAAGTTTGGAACTTCCATAAACCAAAAATATCTTCAATGCAATCTGAACATCTTAATTGTAGAACCACAAGTCAAAAGACTTCATCAAAGAGAAATCTAGACCAACAACTTTTCTCTTGGACCTCAACCAAAACAAAGAAAAAATGTAGTTCACAACTAGTGAACACAACTCAATCTTCACAACAAACCAATAGCCACAAATCTGGATATAACAACCTTCAACAACTATGACCAACATATCTGAACCGCGCAAACACAGGGGAAAATACTAGATCAACAACTGAATGCAATTTTCTCAATATCCTCAACATATACAACCAACAACAACTAGTAGATAACCAGTTGACTAGTTGACATCAATGACAACACCTTCATTAATTTCTTCATTCTTGCAATATAGAGTATAGGGATAAAGGTTGAGGATGTATGGTTTAGGGCTTAAGGTATAGAGTTGAGGGTTGAGGGATAGTGTTCAAGGTTGAGGGTATAGGGCTAAGTGTATAGGGTATATGAATTAGGGTTTAGAATAGTGGGTATAGGATTGAGGGTGTTTTGTTTAGGATTGAGGGTTTAGGGTTTAGCGTACAAGGTTGAATGTAGGGTTTAGGGTCTAATTATAGGGTTGAGGGATGATGTTCAGGTTTTAGGTTATAAGGTTGCAGGTATAGGTATAGGGATGAGGGTTGAAGGTTTAGGTTTTATGGTTTAAGGTATAGGGTTGAGGACCGAGGTATAGTGTTCAGGGTTGAGGTTATAGGGTTAAGTGTATAGGGTATATGGATTAGGGTTTAGGATATTGGGTATAGGGTTGAGGTTATTAGTTTTAGGGTTTAATTAAATGGTTAAGGGTTGAGGGATAATGTTTAGGTTTTAGGGTATAAGGATGAGGGTTGATGGTGTAGGATTTAGGGTTTAAGGTATAGGATTGATGGTTGAGGGATAGTGTTCAGGGGTTCAAGTGTATAAGGTTAATTGCATAAGGTATATGGATTAGGGTTTAGGATATGGTTATAGGGTTTAGGGATTAGGGTGTGGGGTACAAGGTTAAATGTAGGGTTTAGGGTTTAACTATAGGGTTGATGGATAATGTTTAGGGTTAAGGGTATAAGGTTGAGGTATAGGTTATAGGGATGAGGGATGAGGGATGAGGGTTTAGGGTTGAGGGTTTAACGTATAGGCTTGAGGGTTGAGGGATAGTGTTTAGGGTTGAGGGTATAGGGTTAAGTGTATAGGGTATAGGGATTAGGGTTTAGGATATTTGGTATAGGGTTGAGGGTATTGGGTTTAGGGTTGAGGGTTTAAGTATGGGGTTGAGGGTTGAGGGTTGAGGGTATAAGGTTAAAGTGAATAGGGTATAGGGATTAGGATTTAGGATATTGGGTATAGGATTTAGGGTGTATCATTTAGGGTATAAGGTATAGGGTTAAGGGTTGAGAGTGTAGGGTTTAGGGTTTAA
>VDFB02058242.1:461701540-461713439 GCA_007258455.2 Sequoia sempervirens | reverse complement strand
GGAGAAAAATAAACAACATGCATTTATGGGAGACACATCCCCATATGACATGTCATATATTATGAAAGCATACTAGAAGATAAATTGCATCAACACATGATTCCAACAAGGAGGAATATCACCCTCATGATGATCAATCCTCTAATGTAGTAAATGTAAAGAGGTAGAGAAGTGTGCTTTCCACTCACTTTAATTCGATAAAATACTAGTGTTTAATCAATTCAAGTGGGAATAATATAACATAACTAGTTTGAAATGCAATATAATATAAAAATTCACTTATCCCATTCTCTAATTCTTGCCTACACTAACTTCACAAATTAATCAAGACATGCAAATAAATGATTTCCATTATGTAATATTCATTAAAATTTCTTTTCCTTAACATAACTTATTCTTAACTAGCATGTTGGAATTAATGACTATATTCGTTCACCTTCCATGGAATCAAGATTTATAAGATTCATTGTGAATTTCTAAGGTATAAGCAATTGATTTATTTAGTAGATTCACTAAGAGGGAATGATTGTTTAAAATTATTTTTAAAGCACACCAACAATAAGGTATAAGGGCGAGAAGAGACATACAACTTTTTTTCCATTTATTTAACTCAATATATAAGCAATGAAGGCATACACATCATTTCACATAAGGAACATTCTTAAATTGCCTAATTATATCAAGTCACACTTATTTTATTAATTAATATCATGAAAATGCATAAAGGATGATAATCACAATAGAGGTGCCAACATTTTCATTCTACCAAAAATTATAGTGTAAGGATCATAAAAATATAAAAGAATCATTAGATAATTAATAGACATGAAAAATAGTAGATTTTAAGGCTCATTTTGACAAGTTCGCCACTTTGCCACATGTGTTGAACTTTAAGGTGATGTGATGGATAGTTATTTTTATTGTTGTCACAATATTTATAATCATGGTAAACTTTTTTTCTCCACTAGCATTAGAGTTGTTACCACAATAAGCCTTACATTTGTTGTGGAGAATGGAAAAACCAACATTTACCATGGTAGGGCCTCTAAATATTGTGGCAAACTTGTGCTCATTGTGGAGAACCCTCTAATCTCCATGGTGAAGTCATATTGTGAACCTTCCAACCTCTATGAAAAACAAACATACACTACATATGATAGTAGATAATTTTTTGTCGTGCAATGAACCCTATATTCACTATGAAGAATTCCTATTTGCTGTGGCAAACCAACATTTTCTATAGTGGGTCCTTCAAACACCATGGTGAATTAATGTTCATTGTAGAGGACTCTTTCGCCTCTATGGTGAACTTATATTTTGGTGGAGAACCGTTCGACTTCTATAGCAACCATGCATTTGTAGTATATTTTTGTCATAAGTTTTGAGAGTTTTAAAAATAGATTTTCTTCTTCTTAACTTAAACATTTGAATCTACTTTTTTTCTATGAAGAGATCTATCCTAAAATTCAATTCTGCATGTGCCCAACACATAATATTGAAAGAAAAACAATATACACAAGGATTTAAAACTAGATTGAATTCCAAGTGAACTACTTCATTTATTTTCCCAAGACCAATTTTTTTCATAACTTTCAAAATTTAAGCACTAGTTTTTGTAGATTCATCCAACAACACATAGAAAAAACCTCCAAATATTCAAACTAACTTTTAACAGAACATTGTAGCTCATTTTGAATTGGATAAACAAGTGAATAGTGTCCATTTCTATCTTACTCAAAAACAACAAGAATATAACTTACAATAATCATGGAGAAGATCTCAATCTTCATCCAAACAAAATAATATATTATCATAACATTTATATAAATATACTTGGGATTTGTTGTTGTGCCTCACAATTGATCTCAAATTGACCATTTAGCAATAACTTAGGTGATCATAGAAAAGGATCAAGTTGGGGAGACATGAATCCAAAATTTTTGCCTCTATGGTGGAGTGGGGTGAAATGACTCCAAAACTTCATTGTTAGGAGTCCTTGTATGACATATGAATGAGATACTTCTATATTTTATGCTTAAATGGAGGTTGGGAATAGATGCCAGTTAGGGGTAGATGGAAGAGGGGGAGCAGTGGGATGATTAGGATTATGGATTGGAGAATGAGGATTAGATGTTGGGTTCAAAATGAACAAAGGAATAAGAGTAGACCTGGAGGATCAATATTAGTGGAGGTTTAAAATTATATGGAGGATGGAAGTATGGTGGGTTGGAGGATTAACATATGAGGGATTAGAAGGTGAAGTGAGATAGGAGAGAATGTATGGTGGATTGAGGTAGGAGGAAGTGGATGGTGGGTTGAGATAGGAGGATGTGGATGGTGGATTGAGATATAAATATGTGGATGGTGGATTAAGATATTGTAAAATATTAGGAGTAGATGGTGGATTGTGATCGTGGATAAGAGGATTAGGATTATAGATTGGGATATGATTTGGGGGCTAATGAGATGGTGGGTTTGGACTAGGGATGATGTAGAAAGGGTGGAAAACCTTAAAAAATCTCAAATAATCAAACTTTCAAAGTTTCAAACGCCAAAAGGTGGAACTTTGTGACAAGCCTTCATTCTTCTAGTAGCCTTTCACAAATGGTTTTTCAATCATAACTTGCAAGGTAAGCATGAACTTCAAAATGTAAAGACATTTTCAGATACCCTTTTGGGCTTTACAACACATACCAAGAAATCATAGGGCTCCTTTGTACGAAAGGGCTCAAAATTTAATTGTCCCCTTTCTTACTAGGCCTAAAAGAGCAGCAAATCAACCTTTTTGGTCATAACTTTTGATTCATAACTGATATTTAAAATGTAAGTCCAATTTTGGATACCCTTTTAACCCTTACAACATATATCTAAAAATGGGTTGGGTTTGTTTTAGAACACAGGGCTCAAATTTTGACTGTCCTATTGCCAATTAGGCCTAAAAAAAGCAATTTAGGCTTGGTTCCAACTAGGGTCTGATTGCAAAATGCATTCCAAAAGACACACCAACCACTCCTTGTCTTAGACAGGGTCCCCACACATCTACCAGCATCCTCCACCTACCATCCAACCCTTCCTTGTCTTCCTTAATGCAAATTTACAAATTTTCATGGGTTCTTCAGCGTAATACATGAGAATATCAGGCAATCATTGCACCATAGCATGTGGGTGAAGCCACAATAGTGGTTTACAATTCAAGTGAGGAGAAAACTCACAAAATGGCCCCCAAAGCAAAAAAGTCATTTTGGGGGTTTGTCACGAACCCTCTTGGTTGACCCGAACCCATTAGGGGTTCACCCGAACTAGGGTTCAAACGAACCCCTTTGAATTTTTTCCGCAAAAAAAAAACCCAAATGCATAGCAAGGGGGTTCGGCCGAACCCCCTTGAAGTGGTTCGCTCAAACTAGGGTTTGGCTGAACCATGGTTCAAGCGAACCCCTTTGGGTTCGGCCGAACTCCTAGGGATTCGTTTGAACCCCCCTTGCCCCTCATCCCCCTGCCAAGACACAGAAAAAGTCAAATTTTTTACGCTTCAGAGCTCGGGTTGAGGATGAAAATGGAGGAGTCTTTAGAAACCCATTTGGAATCAGGTAGGTCTCGGAATGAGCTATCCAACGAATATAATATTAATATCTTTTGATTTTATTATGTATTTGTTTTTTTAGTTTTATTAAACATTGGTTCTTCACCGAAAATGAAGGTCTCTATTCTACACATGTGGAAAAATAGCATATTATCAATTTTTTTTAAAAAAATATGCGCGCATCAGATATTGAAGTCCTTGATCCAACAAAAAATAAAATTGAATTTAGATATATACAAAAAGTTATCGTTATCTTGTTGAGTTCTTAATAATGCGAGATTGTAATTGGTTTGACTTCAAAACTTGATTAAAGAAAAAATATTCAATAAACAACTATCTAACTAGGTGGAAGCACTAGATATCAAAGTTACAAATCTAAATTTGAAATAATTATAATTTTATCCTTCATGGAAAAAAAATTATGCATTATACGGTGTGCGTCACTTTTTGAAAATGTTGTTTTCTGGAAAAAACTAGTTTTTGTGAGAGATGGAAAAAGGAATGCAATATGATTCCAAAAAAATTGAAAAAAATATTTTTAGAATCTACAAAAGAAAATGTGTGTGAGACTCTAGTTTGCATCATCTTCAAATTAAAATCCTGGTTTAAATTTTGGAATTGCCCGAAGATGTGAGGAATTTAGTTAAAATAATAATTTGATTGTCGGTTGGCCCAAAAATTATGAAAACCACTATTCTTGGGATCACCCATGTACCAAAACACTCTTAAATCTTGAAACTTTGGGAAAAAAAACTAGCCTACTTCTAGCCATTCAAGGGTGGGTTTGAGGCCTTTTCACTAGTGGAAAAGTGAGATATGCATTTTTTCGCCTCAAGGCCAACCCTACCTAGGGTTTCAGGTTGCCCAGGGAAAATGGCTCTAAATTGCTTGAAATGTAATGAATTTGAGTGCTAAAAAAAGGATAATAAAGAAGATTCACAACACCACCAATTTAAATAGGTTTGAGGCCATGATGAGGTTGTACAAGTTTGTACTATTCACCAGATTAGAGAAAAACGTTGTGAAACTACATAAAACAAAGAATTCTTTATTGCTCTCACTTCAAACTTCAAAAATCAATCAAAAACCTTTAAGCTCGATGAAACAAGGCTTATTAAATATTTTAAAATAGTTACCAATCATTAGACTTCCCTTTCCAATGTTACATTTTCCTTTTACAAGAAGAATACCAAAAGTTGCATGTAACATACAATAACTTGACAAGATTTTTGCATGTTCTTGCATTATAACTCCAACCAACAACTAAGACCTCTAATTGGACCCCAAAAGACATGAAATGGTCTTTCTAGACCTTATTACATGAAAGAACATCAAACAAAACCAAAATTAGAATTTTGAACCTACTAAACATAGGGTGCTCCTACACCATACTCCTGGGGAAGAAAGATTCAAGCTCCACTTGAATGGGAGGTAGAAACATGAGAACTATAATTGAAAGCTCCTGCCTAATGTCTTTAAATCCTGGCTTATTATCTTCTTTGAAATAATCCCATGCTATTTTCATCTTCACCTTAGGTTTCTTGAACATTTGGAAAAGGTAGCTAAATAAACTATGTTGCAACTCACCTTCCAGAGATACCTTGTACAATGACAGATGAAATTGATCAATCTTCCCATCAGATGGATGATAATCTTCCTCCTCCACTTGGATGATAATTATGGAAACATTATCCTTTGAAAATATTTGTTTAACACCATCACCAACTATGCCTTCCTTGCCTTGCTTTTTACACTCTTTTAATGACCCTTCCAACATAACAACATCCGACTGTAGTATCTTATTCTACAAATCCACAATAACAACTTGATCTTCCCCCTTAACATCCCTCTCTACTATCCTAGTAGCAAAAAAAAATCTCTTTTCATCCTCAAACTCAAATGGTAAATGTGTACCATGGTGGACTAAATGGAAAGTTTTGTCCTTGCATTCAAATAACTGAAAATATGAACCCTGCAACTCACTTTGCTCAATTTACACATTAGACTCAAATGCACTCTTGTCAAAGAATTGTAAATGATTGATACTTGGCATTGGGAATAAATAATGTGAAGACTCATCCACAACTATGTCTATACCATCCTTCAACATGCTTTAGATCTCCCATGGCAAATCAGATATGTCAATTGCTATCATGATAGTCCGGGGTCTAATATTGATTTCAAAATCCGCCTTGTCCTCCGTCATGGACTTTAGGAACTCCTTTTGACTCATTAACATCATCCTTGACCTCACCTTTGGATCTTTGTCTTCCTTCTCTATGGTTTGGACAAACTCCTTTACACTCACCGACATATCACTAGAATCCACTTGTGATTCAAGACTTACCTCTTTCTTAGATGGATGTTGCTCTTCCTTCATCAAAAAAGATTATTCAATGTCTAGTTCTACTGTCCCCTCATGCCTTCTTCTCTTCTGCATGATCTCCTTGATAGGCCATTTGAGTCTCTTTCTTATTGGAAAATGCAACCATTTGCTTTTTGTACCTTCTCAAGACACTATTGTATCTCAAGTTTCATTATTTCTTGCATATTTTCTTGGATTTCTTTCATTTTCTCCAATGCTTGTCTCAAATCTATTATCTTTTGTTGCATGTTTATTTGTTCTTCTTTCTCATTTTTCTTCTTCATCTCACTTTTCTCTTTTTTTTTTCTCTTATTTCTTTCTTGGTACCTCCTTACTCTGCAAGTATCAATGGACGAATCTTCTCAAAATTTTCATTTCTTCTTTCTCAAAAAATTCTCTTTCACCTTGCTTCTTCTTGTCTTCATGATACCTCACCTAGGTTTCCTCTTTTCTTCACTACCTAATCCTTTGGAATCCAGGTTCTTGCTTCAACTTGCAAAAAGACAACATATAAACTCCAAAAGTTTTCTTGCGAGATCTTTGGGCTTGATATAATCGATCACGAGAATAGGGAATTGGACAACCTTAATTTCAAACAATTAAACTTTCACAGTTTCAAACACCAAAAAGGGGGTTTTGCTTGACAAGCCTTGATTCTTCTAGTAGCATTTCACAAATGGTTTTTCAATCATAACTTGCAAGGTAGGCATGACCTTCAAAATGTAAAGATATTTTATATAACTTTTTGGGCTTTACAACACATACCAAGAAATCAGATAGGACTCCTTTGTATGGAAGGGCTCAAAATTTAACTGTCCCCATTCCTACTAGGTCTAAAAGAGCAGCAAATCAATATTTTTAGTCATAACTTTTGATGAAAGACTGATATTCAAAATGTAAGGCTAGTTTGGGATACCCTTTTCACCCTTACAACACATATCTAAAAATGGGGTAGGGTTGTTTTGGAACACTGGGGTCAAAAATTGACTGTCCTACTTGTGATTAGGCATAAAAATGATTTAGGCTTGGTTCCAACTAGGATCACGATTGCAAAATGCATTCCAAAGACTTTTAACCTCCTTGGCTCATATAGAGTCCCCGCCTCTACCATTATCCTCCACCTACCATTCCAACCCTCATGTCTTCCTTAATGTAAATTTACAATTTTCATGGGTTCTTTAGCCTAATACATGAGAATATCAGACAATCATTGCACCATAGCACACACCAAAACACTCCCTTGCTCCTGCAACTTTGGGAAAATAAAAACTATCCCACTCCTATCCATTCCACTGAGTTTGAGGTCTTTTCACAAGTGGAATGGTGAGATATGCATGTTTTCACTTAAAGCCAACCCTACCTAGGGTTTCAGGTAGTTTTTAGTAAAATGGCTCTAACTATCTTCAAACAAAATGAAATCAAGTGCTACAAAAAGGAGAATTTAGAATATTCACTCCTCTACAAGTTCCAACAAATTTCATACCATGAGGAGGCCTTACGAATCTGTACTGTTCACCAGTTCAGAAAAAAATGTAAAACTCTAAAAAAACAAAGAATTCTTTATTGCTTTCACTTCAAACTTCATAAATTCAATCAACAACCTCTGAGATAGATGGAACAAGGCTTATTAAACCTTTTCCATTAGTTACCAATCTTTATATTTCCATACCAACATTACATTTTCCTTTTACAAGAAGAAGACCAAAAGTTGCATGTAACATATAGCAACTTGACAAGATTTTTACATGTTTTTGCATTATAACTCCAACCAACGACTAAGACCTCTAATTGGACCCCAAAAGACATGAAATGGTCTTCTAGACCTTATTACATGAAAGAGCATCAAAGAAAACCAAAATTCCAATTTTGAACCTACTAAACCTAGGGTGCTCTTGCACCAAGGGAGGAAGGTGACAGTGTTGTTGTACAAAGATGGAGGTTGAGATATGATTATGTGAGAAGATGGAGGTATGGATACTGGGTGAGAGGGATATGTGGGTGGTAGATAAAAGGGAGATGTGGATGGGGGATAGTATGGAGATGTGGATGGGGGATAATATGGAGATGTGGATAGATAATATGGAGATGTGGATTGGGGAGCTAATAAATTTTGCTTGTCAAAGACCTAGCATAAGGATTGCTAATAAGTGTGGATGGAGGAATTATTAAATTGCTTTGATGAGTTATTGGATTTTTTAAGATGCTTGGAGAAATATTGATAGCAATGATGGAATCAAAGGGGTCTATTTTGTACTCATCTTGATCAACAAGACTTTCATCATCATCCTCATTGTAATTGGGATCTCTCTTGATTACTATTTTTGGTATTGTTGAAGGAGGATAAGGATTTGTGATATTATATTGGATGGGAATGGATGGAAGAGATGGGATGAGATGATTAGAAGGTAAATGGAATCGACTTGAAGAATGTGGAAGAATGGATCTTAAGATTTGTTTTGATATCAGAAGACCTTAGATGTGGATGTACTAAAGCTCAAAATTCAGAATTAGATTAATCTCATATTAGTATTTGGGAACTAGCTGGGTTAGGATAATTTTGATGATATGGTGGGAGGGTCTCCTAAGTTCCGGGATGCATTAATAAAATAGAATTGATTGTTGGGATGGATGGTTGATTGTATCCTCTCAATTGTGGTTGAGATCATATGTAAAAAACTGATTGGATGGATTTCCTACTTAAGATAAGTATTCAAACAAGAGAAGATATCGATAAAAACTATACCTCTGGATTGATGAGATAGAGTATGTGTAGGGTATTTACTAACTTTGCATAGACTAAGTTCCCAAGAAATCATTATGATGGATTATTGATTTAGGATTTAGGATCTCAATTAAGTATCTAAAGTTAGATGTGTGATGCTAGGTGGCCTAGATGATTAGGTATGTTTAATTGACTCCTTGTTCAAAGGAGATGATGTTTTAATTGACTCCTTTACCTAAGAATTTTTTGTTTCATTGCTTATTCTCATGTTAAAAGATGCACTCAAAAAGAAATTGGATGATAAGGCATAAAAATGTATCTTGTTGGATACAGTGAAGAATCAAAGACATACAAATTACACAATCTAGAGACAAAAAATTTGGTGACAAGTAGAGATGCAAAGTTTCTTGGAGATTAGGAGTGGTGTTGGAAATTGAAAGAGAAATATTAGCAAGTTAAGATTGAAAATGAAGCTGCAAAACAACAAAAAAAATCACTTGTTAACAACATAGAAGCTAGTAGTTGTAGCATTCAACGTTACAACGTCAACCTTACAAGAAGAAGCTCTTTTTATTATCAAAAAGTAGAATAACCTCCACCAAGTAGTAGATTTTGTTTTCACCATCAAGTAGTAGAATCAAATCTTCATCAACCACCTCAAGATCTCTACAAAGAAGGAAAAATACAACGAGCTTGTATGACATATATCAATAAAAATAGAGGTAAATGAAGATATTTGTTATTTTGCATTTTTTTGCTAATTGTGATCTTATTATATTTGAAGAAGCAATAAATTATGAGATAAATGGATTAAAGCTATGAATGAAGAAATTGTAGTCATTGAGAAGAATCAAACTAGGGAACTTGCAGACCTCCCAGAGCATAAGAAGCCAATTTGTGTAAAGTAGGTGTATAAACAAAGTGTAATGAGCAAGGTAAAATGAATAAATACATAGCTAGGTTGGTAGTGAAAGGCTACAAGAAAAGATCAGGTATTTATTATAATAAAGTTGTTGCACTTGTTGCTAGAATGGATACTATTCACATGATTTTACCTTTTTCTTAGCACAAAAGGGTTGGATACTTTTTCAGATGGATGTAAAATCAACATTCTTGAATGGTGTACATTGGAGGAAGAAATGTACATACAACAATCACCTAGTTTTGAGATAAAATTTTATAAAGGTAAAGTTCTTAAACTAAAGAAAGATTTGTATGGTTTATAGAAAGCACCTAGAGTTTGGTATGAAAGGATTGAATCATAATTTTAAAAAATGGTTATGAACAATGACCTTGTGATCACACCTTTTAAAAAAATAAAAAATAAACAAGGAGATGTTATGATAGTTTGTATTTATGTTAATGATTTGATTTATACTATGAATAATGAAAACATTCTTATAGAATTTTTCAATGGTAATGAAGAGTGAATTTGAGATGACTAATCTTGGTTTGTTGCATTATTATCTTGAGTGTGAAGTAACTCAAAATAATGAGTGGGATTTTTTCCATTTCAAGAAAATTATGTAAATGATATATTGAAAAGGTTCAGATGGAAAAAAATAGCAATTACATATATTTCCATGGGTGTGAAGTTGAAAAAAGAATAAACAAAAGGTAGATTCTACTTTGTATAAGTTTGGTTGAAAGTTTAATATATAACTACAACAAAGATAGTATCGTGCATGTAATAAGCTTGATAAGAAATTTCTTAGGTGATCCACATGATACTCATCTACAAGTAGGTAAAATACTACTCAAGTATGTGAAAGGGACTACAAATATGGGATGTTTTTATGAAAATAAGGATATTTTGAAGTTAACTGGTTATACAGATAATGATTGGGAAGGAAACCAAGATGATAGGAGAAGTACTTTAGGATATTATTTCATTATTGATTCAAGTTTAATTTCATGATCTTCAAAAAAGAAACCCATTGTTGCATTGTCCTTAGCAAAAACAAAATATGTGGTAGTGACATCAACAAGTTTTCAAGCCTAGCTTGGTTATGAAGGATTCTTGGTTATGTAGTCCCAAATAGAGGAAGCGATTTTATTGTGTGATAATCAATAGACCATTGCACTTTATAAAAATCCATTCCATGAAAGAAGCAAGACCATATACCTCAAATTTCACTTTATCAAAGAACTTGTTAAATATAAAGAAATCGAGCTTTCTTATTATAGTTCCAAAGATTGGGTTGCTGACATTCTAAAAAAGACTCTGAAGGAAGAAGATTTCAATAAACTAAAGAATCTTTTAGTGATGAGAGACTTTCCCACAAACTAGATTTTAGGGAGAATGTTTTTTTTTTTTTTGAAACTGCTAGTTAGTTGTAACTATTCATCCAACATACCATTTAAATAAGGTGTATATTTAGACAATTTAGAAAAAAAAATTACAATTCTTTGCCTCTCTTGGGTGATGATCACATTTCTGGTTTATTTAACTGTTTATTGTAATTTTTAGCATTCATTTTCTTTTATTTTTCTAGCCCAACGTATTAAATATCTCAAAAATAAATCATGCGCTATTGATTTTCTATCAAATGTTTGTACTCATTTATTGAAGGTGGAAAATGTCACCACATAATTGAATATTTATACTCATAATTATCTATTGAAGGTTGAAAATGCTACCACAACATTCAATATTTGTACTATTGAAAGTTTAAAATGTTATCGAAACATTTAATTTTTGTAGTCAAAATTATTTATTGAAGGCTAAAATGCTACTGTAGCACTCTAAATGATTTTACTTAATATATATTTATAAAGGATAAAATATCAATCTGCATTAAAGAGTTGAATAAAAAAATATGTGACACATGTAAATGTATTTGCTAAAATTCACTCTCGTGTGAAATATAGGAAAATTCACGTTCAAATTAATACTATGAAATAAAAGCAATAGACTTCGAAAACAATAATTTCATATTAGGAAAAAATAAATGTATTTATAGGAATAAAATAATTATATTTTGCAATTTTTACTCTAAGTCAATAGAAAAAGAAAGAAAAATAGTTTTAGAATTATTAAATCATAAAATAATTTTGAATTATAGAATTGTAGTTGTGTTCTTTAAATTTCTGTAATCATTGATTTGTCATCAAAACAAATTAACTTTGAAATAAAGAACATAGATAAACACAAGAATTAGTAAAATGATAGATATTGATGTAAAACTATGCACATGATCTGACAGAAAGAAAAGATGAAAAAACAAAAATT
>VDFB02058242.1:461512830-461701440 GCA_007258455.2 Sequoia sempervirens | reverse complement strand
AGCACTTTGTGGAAAAAAGGTAAAGAAAATATGGTTTACAAGCTACAAAAATCTCTGTATGGTTTAAAATAATTGCCTAGAATGTGGTACTAGAAGTTTGACACATTTGTGCTGTCATTAGGGTTTGTAAGATCAAAATATGATCATTGTGCAGGTACTACAAAGCTGCAAAAATGATCATGTTCTTATATATTGCTCTCTAGATGTTGATGATATGTTGTCTATGGCAGGAAATAGTGTTGAATGACTTTGATCCCTAAAATAATACGGTTCCGCGAAAGCTTGAAACGAAGATATCTTGGTGCGCCCGGTATATATTTTGGGAACGGAAATAACCGTACCGATAGGAAGAGTAGAAAAAATTTAACTCACCGAGTAATTATATTAATACTATTCCCCAAAGAGATTTTGTATGATTGATTGGTAAAGCAGCCGCTGCTCCAGCTTTCACAGGAACGGCTATCTATTGAAGACTATCCAAAATCTCCCATCGATATGATATGACCAGAGTGTCTATGCTAGAAGTGCTTTGCTTCGTACTGTATGTAATGGTCCGCATAAGGCCGTATTACTGCCCGCTATAATTCAGGAGTACTTAGTCATTTTATGGAAAATCCCGGAAGGACACATTGAGATGCTGTGAAAAGGGTGTTTAGATATCTGCAGGGAACTTCATAATATGCTTTGTGTTACCATGGGAATTTGGTTGAATCACAAAGGACTCTCAAAATTTGAGGCTATGTGGATTTTGATTGGGTCGGGGACATTGACAGTAGAAGATCCACGAGTGGATATATTTTCATGTTGAATGAAGTGGTGTAGTTAGTTGGATGAGTAGTTTAATGATCGAGTCACTTTGTCCACTGCTAAAGGCAGAAGCATGGCGGTAGCAACACATGCCCGTAGCGAAATTGTCAAAACATTTGTGTTCTAACATTGGGTTTGATGCAGGGAAAATTACAATTTACTGTGACAGTTAGAGTGCTATTTGTTTGGCGAAAAATCCTACTTTCCATGCCAGGATTAAACATATTGATGTGCAGTATCATTTTGTACAAGATATGGTGGAGGATGGAAAAGTCTCTATAGAAAATCTGGATACTCTGGAAAATGTTGCAGATGCATTGACATTTGAAACCAGTGAGCATAGACAAGTTCAGGTGGTGTGCTAGTTCAATGGGCTTAGTGCCCATGAATTTCAATAGTTTTGTTGTGCTTTGGAGGTGTTAGTAAGATCTTCATCAACTGGGAGATTGTTGGAAAATGTGCCTCAAGCTTACTAACATGAAACTCCTAAAAGAGAAAAATCGGTGAGACTCTCAAAATGTCTTACCAACCAGCAGTTGTGTTCAAAAGATAAAAGTCCCTAAGACTCTGGAACTGTCTTGCCAATGGGATTCATTGGTAAGACATGGCTATCGCTGTGAAAATTCCTATCTCTTTCCATCTGGGCAGACCTCTTGCCGACGGGTTGGTTCTTGGTGATCATTAGGGAGACTCTTGGCAACGAGTGGCATCGTGGAGAGATGTGAACCTTTGGAGTGACTCATTGCGATAGAGTATGTCTCGCCGATGGTTTTACACATGGTTGTCATCGAGGTGACATGAAGGCTCGATAAGAGTCTAAGTGACAGTGGAGGTCTCGCTGATAGGTATATCTTCAATGAGAACTCTTGCCGATCGATGTTTCTCTTGCCGACACATTTGCATTCGGTATGATCTCCTACCGATGGTTGTTCTCTCGCCGACAGGTATACATTCGGTGTGATCTCTTGCCAACAATGTTGGTCTCACCAAAAAATTTACATTCGATATGATCTTTTGCTAATGGATGTTTCTCTCACCGACAGGAAGGAGCATTCGATATGACCTCTTGCTGATAGTATTCCTCTCGCTGATGGTTTTGTGTTAACTATGAGCTCTCACTAATAGTGATGGTCTTGTCGATAGAGCTACATGCAATGAACATCAATGTTACATAAAGGTTCTATAAGACTCTTAGTGACAACGATGGTCTTGCTGATAGTTCTACAATGGACATTGGTGAGAAGTCTTGCCAATAGAGTGAGTCTAGGCAATAGGTTTGAACTCGATATGACTCTTGCCGATGGTGGTAACTCTTGCCGATAAGGGTCTAGTCAGGCATTTAGGCATCGGGGAGACACGGTCTAGTGTCTCACCGACATGTGAGACAGTTGAACTTTTTGACTGAATGTCTGTCCTATGTGGTGTGTTCTGAGCCAATGAGAGAAGCAAAATGTGAACCATTGGTAGTTGAACTGTTGCAACCGTTCTTGTGTGGAAGATGAACAGACTATGAGAAAAATGACTATGCTCTGAAATGGTTGATAATGGTGAATAGTTCGATGGTGTAGACTTGTTCGATTCTAAACACGATTTGATCAGTGTGAATGAATTCAATTCTGAGCTCGCATTGTAACGTTAATATTCTATACAAGATTGATTAGTGAATGTTCCTACTATAAATTGACATCAGAAAGTTAAGTCTGATCTTTATATGTAATTTTCTTTACTATAATACAAAGGGGATTTTCTTGGTATGGTGGATTTTTCTCCCATAAGGGTTTTCCCACATAAATCTAGTGTCCAATTGTGTAAGTGGTAATTTTCTCTTTTCTATTATTCTTTTCATGTGCATCTTATTGGACTGTAATTGAAAAAAATTTAAAGTCACCTCTACATTCTTCCCTAAGGTTTTGGCGTTAGGAGAGTTTTTTCTGCACCTAAGCTTCTCTTACATTGCACCTTAGTCAAGCCCATGATGAATTCCATGGAGATACTTTCCCACTTTTTTATTAGGATTTGGAAAGGTCTACAACAAACTAGCAGGAAAGGTGTGCTCATTTTTGTTTTATTGGCATATAGTTGACACTCCTTAACATAGCAAAGGACCTCATCTTAAGTGCTTTCCATAAAAATATCTCTGTAATCTACCTATATGTTTTAAAATAACCTTGGTGACAAACCAAGGGAACATCATGAAATAATTGGAGCACCTTCAATTTGAACTTTGATTTTAGCACCAAGAAGATTTTATCCTTGTATAATATCAAATCATCAACCAATTTGTTCCTTTCATCATCTATGTTGGAAGAAAAAGAATTTGTAGCATACTCTATAATAATCTACTCCTTCCAATAAACTATAAATGAGCCATCAAATAACTAAAATGTGGCCTTCTTGACAAGGCATCGACCACTATGTTATTCTTTTATTTGAGATACTCAATGTCAAAAGCATAAGCTTGGAGCTTACTCGCCAACTTTTTCTACCTATCATTGAGATCATTCTAATGCAAGAAGTGCTTGAGACTGTTGCGATTAGTCTTCAAAATAAACTTGTCTCCAACCAAACACTGCCTAAATTTTTCCAAGGAATGCATGATAGAAAACATCTCTTTGTCATAAATGGAGTATGTCCTCTCTACACCACTCAATTTTATTCTATCAAAGATAATAGGATGTTTTTCTTGCATTAGGACAACACCAACACCTTCTCCAAAACAATCACACTGCAACTCAAAAGGCTTAGAGAAGTTTGGTATATAGCCAAAATAGGAAATGAACTCATTAGGTGCTTCAACTAATCAAAGGCCTTCTATGCATTTATTGACCTAGTAAATGCCCTCCTTTTGGTAAGATTTGTGAGAGGAGCAGCGATCTGAGAATAACCCTTCAAAAACCTTCTAGAGAATCCTCAAAGACCCAAAAACCCCTTTAGCTGTGTGAGGTTTTCTGGTGGTGGCCAATCCAAGATTTCCTTAATCTTCTCTTGATCCATGTTGACCCTCTTAGATCTAATCACATGACCATGATAGAGAAACCCACTCATTCCAAACTTGTATTTGGATTCTTTAACAAAAAAGGATTTAAACTCCAAAATGCTAAGCACCTCCTCCAAGTGCTTCAAATGGTCTTCCAACATTCTACTATAAATTAGGATATCATCAAAAAATATTAGCACAAACTTTCTCAACTAGGTTAGTGTAGGATCATGGGGGTTCAAACTAGGCCCCTAAGTGGCAATGAAAATTTAGAAAAACAAAGTTAGGCAACTTTACATAAAAATTTCAATAGGTTATTAACATAATTTTAAAAATATTTAAGAACAAAATTTGTAACAAATTGAATGTAGTTTCTAAGATACTGGTCCATTTTTGAAAAAAAGTAAATCTATTTGTGAAACTTGAAATTTCAATGCATTAGTATTATTTTCAAGAAAAAAAAAAGTTGGTGTATGTCTGACCAACCTAAGTACAAGAAAAAAACAACATTTTTTTGAAAATTTTAATATAAGTAGAGGACACATGCTCGGATGTGCCATATTTTTTGTAATTTTTTTACAAGTAAATAGTTAGTTATAATTTTTTTATCAGAACTTTTCAAAATTATTAAAACATGTTTGTCTAACCATCATAACTTGGTCAAAAATCTATGAAATTCAATTTTCCTTTTTTTTATCCTATAATATGAGAATCATAGAATGTGATGCATCTTTCGAATTCGAAAAATGTGAAATAGTTTGAAAATTATAGAAGTTTTTTAATCAACCTATCAATCAAGACTTTAGTCATAATGTATGCAAAAACAAATAATAATTATCTATTAGATTCAAAATAAGGCATATCTAATATTGGTGGAAAGTTGACAATTTTTTTAATCCATTTCATCAAATTCTGATAAAGAAAGGTTGTCAGCCACAAGGGTGAACTGTGGAAAAAAAAAAATTCTAAACATGTTTTTTTAGTTGACTTTCCAAGTATGAAACTCCCAAGCCAAACCTCGAGGAAAATCTTCAGCCTACTGATTTATCAGAAAAAATGGATATCCATTTAGAAAGGATATCCATTTAAAATGGATATTCGTTATGATTAGTCTTTATAATATTTTGTATTAGTATTTATAAAACAAATTTGTAGCTAAAATGATCTTTGTTCTCTTCAAAAGTGTTTGGTTTCTAATTTTCAACAAGTAGAATGAATGCAACATATTTAACAAGCACAGTGAATATTTATAAATGTTATAGGCTTCACATCTCAACATATTGACTATAAATTCAAACTATATAATTATGTATTAGAATTTGTAATGTATATATTGACTAAAGTGGTCTACACATAGACATTGTGTATATTAATTCAATTTTATGCATTCATACTCATGTAATAATTATTATATGTAAATATCATTCACAAACAACATGTTACATGTTTTATGATAGGAATTAGATGCAATACATCTCTTGTTTCAATATCAAGTTTTTTGAAGTTGATAAATCAATGATCATACAAAATTAACTATCATTCTTATGATTTAATAATTCTAAAACTATTTTTCTTTCTTTTTCTATTGACTTAGAGTAAAAATTGCAAAATATAATTATTTTTTCCTAATATAAAATTATTGTTTTCAAAGTCTATTGCTTTTATTTCACAGTACTAATATGAAAGTGAATTTTCCTATATTTAACATGAGAGTGAATTTTAGCAAATACATTTACATGTGTCACATATTTTTTTATTCAACTCTTCAATGCATATTGATATTTTATCCTTCATAAATATATATTAAGTAAAAAAAATTAGAGTGCTATAGTAACATTTTCAGCCTTCAATAAATAATTTTGACTACAAAAATTAAATATTGCGATAACATTTTAAACTTTTAATAATACAAAGATTGAATGTTGTGGTAGCATTTTCAACCTTCAATAGATAATTATGAGTATAAATATTCAATGATGTCGTGACATTTTCCACCTTCAATAAATGAGTACAAACATTTGATAGACAATCAATAACACATGATTGTTTTTGAGATATTTAATATGTTGGGCTAGAAAAATAAAAGAAAATGAATACTAAAAATTACAATAAATAGTTAAATAAATCATAAATGTGATCATCACCCAAGAGAGGCAAAGAATTATAATTTTTTTTGTCTAAATTGTCTAAATATACACCTTATTTAAATGGTATGTTGGATGAATAGTTACAACTAACTAGTAGTTTCAAAAAAAAAAAATTAACATTCTCCCTAAAATCTAGTTTGTGGGAAAGTCTCTCATCACTAAAAGGTTCTTTAGTTTATTGAAATCTTCTTCCTTCAGAGTCCTTTTTAGAATGTCAGCAACCCAATCTTTGGACCTATAATAGGAAAGCTTGATTTCTTTATATTTAACAAGTTCTCTGATAAAGTGAAATTTGAGGTATATGGTCTTGCTTCTTTCATGGAATGGATTTTTAGAAAGTGCAATGGTCTATTGATTATCACACAATAAAATTGCTTCTTCTATTTGGGACTACATCAATTATTCAAGAATCCTTCATAACCATGCTACGCTTGAAAACTTATTGATGTCACTACCACATATTTTGTTTTTGCTAAGGACAATGCAACAATGGGTTTCTTTTTTAAAGATCATGAAATTAAACTTGAATCAAGAATGAAATAATATCCTAAAGTACTTCTCCTATCATCTTGGTTTCCTTCCCAATCATTATCTATATAACTAGTTAACTTTAAAATATCATTATTTTCATTAAAAAAAATCCCATATTTGTAGTCCCTTTCACATACTTGAGTAGTCTTTTACCTGCTTGTAGATGAGTATCATGGGGATTATCTAAGAAATTTCTTATCAATCTTATTACATGCACGATACTATCTTTGTTGCATTTAAGTATATTAAACTTCCAACCAAACTTTTATAGAAAGTAGAGTCTACTTTTTTGCTTTCATCTTTTTTTCTCAACTTCACACCCATGGAATTGTGTAATCGCTATTTTTTCCATATTGAACCTTTTCAAAATATCATTTGCATGCTTTCCTTGTGAAATAAAAATTCCATCATTATTTTAAGTTACTTCAAGACCAAGATAATAATGTAGCAAACCTTGAGATTAGTCATCTCAAATTCACTCTTTATTTCCAATGAAAATCCTTTAAGAATGTTTTCATTATTCCCACTATAAATCAAATCATTAATATAAATATAGACTATATCATAACATCTTCTTGTTTATTTTATTTTTTTAAATAAGGTGTGTTCACAAAGATATTTTTTAGAACCATTTTAAAAAAATTATGATTCAATCATTTCATACAAAACTCTAGGTGATTTTTATAAATCATACAAAGCTTTCTTTAGTTTAAGAACTTTACCTTTATGAACTTTTATCTCCAAACTAGGTGATTGTTGTATATAGATTTCTTCCTTCAATACATCATTCAAGAATGTTAATTTTACATCCATCTGAAAGAGTCTCCAACCTGTTTGTGCTAAGAAAGGTAAAATCATGCAAATAGGATCTATTCTAGTAACAAGTACAAAAAAATTATATTATATCAAAAAAAATATTAAGATATCCATTCTTCCATGTTCTTCAAATCCATTTCATTTACCTTCTAATCATCTCATCCCATCCCTTCCATCCATTCACATCCAATATAATATCACAAATCCTTATCCTTCCTCAACAATACTAAAAATAATAATCAAGGGAGATCCCAATTACATTGAGGATGATGATGAAAGTCTTGTTGATCAAGATGAGTACAAAATAGACCCCTTTGATGTCATCATTGCTAGAAAGAATTCTCCAAGTGTCTTCAAAAATACAATAACTCATCCAATCTATTCCATAATGCCTCCATCCACACCCATTATCAATACATATGTGACCTTTGACAAGAAAATTTTAGTAGCTCCCCAATCCACATCTCCATATTATCCATCCACATATCCATATTATCCCCCATCCACATCTCCCTTTTATCTATCACTCACATATCCCTCTCACCTAGTATCCATACCTCCATCTTTGCACAACAACACTATCACCTTCATCCCTAGTCCAAATCCACCATCTCATTATCCTCCAAATTATATCCCAATCTATAATCCTAATCCTCTGATCCATGACCACAATCCTCCATCTAATCCTAATATTTTATCCTACTTAATCCACCATCTAGGTCCTTCTTTCTCAAACCACCATCCACATCCTCCTATCTCAACCCACCATCCACTTCCTCCTACCTCAATCCACCATCTATGCTCTCCTATCTCGCCTCACCTTCCAATCCTGATATGTTAATCCTTCCTCCAATCCATCATACTTTCATCCTCCATCTAATCTTGATCCCCCCACTAATACTAATCCTCCACCTACTCTTAGTCATTCGTTCATTCCCAACCCTTGACATCTAATCCTCATTCTCCAATGCATATTCCTAATCATCACACTACTCCCCCTCTTCAATCTACCCCTAATCCTTTATCTATTCCCAACCCTTAATCTAATTCTAAAATATACAAGTATCTCATTTTGTATTTCATACAAGGACTCCTAACAAAGAAGTCATCACCAAATCCACATCCTAAAGTTTTGGAGTCATGTCTCCCTAACTTGATCTTTTTCTATGATCACCTTTGTTGTTATATAGTTAATTTGAGATCAATTGTGAGGCACAACAACAAATCCCAAACATACTTATACATGTTATGATGATATATTATTTTGTTTGGATGATGATTGAGATCTTATCCATGAGTATTGTAAGTTATATTCTTGTAGTTTTAGAGTAAGCTAGAAATGGACACTATTCACTTTTTTATCCAATTCAAAATGAACTACAATGTTTTATTAAATGTTAGTTTGAATATTTGGAGGTGTTTTCTATGTGTTGTTGGATGAACCTACAAAAACTAATGCTTAAAGTTTGAAATGAAAAAAAATTGGTCTTGGGAAAAGAAATCAAGTACTTTCCCTTGGAATTCAATATAGTTTTAAATCCTTATGTATATTATTTTCCTTTCAATCTTATGTGTTGGGTACATGGAAAATTTAATTTTAGCATAGATCTCTTCTTAGAAAAAAATAGATTCAAATGTTTAAGTTAAGAAGAAAAAAATATATTTTTAAAACTCTCAAACTTATGATAAAAATATACAATAAATGCATGGTTGCTATAGAGGTCGAAGTGTTCTCCACAAAAAATATGAGTTCACCATAGAGGCCAAAGAGTTCTCTACAATGAACATTAATTCACCATGATGTCTGAAGGCCCTACTATAGAAAATGTTGGTTTGCCACAACAAATAGGAATTCTTCATAGTGAATATAAGGTTCATTGCACGATAAAAAATTATCTACTATCACATGTAGCACGTATGTGTGTTTGTCATAGAGGTTGGAAGTTTCACAATATGACTTCACCATGGAGATTAGAGGGTTCTCCACAATGAGCAAATGTTTGACACAATATTTAGAGCCCCTACCAAGTAAATGTTGGTTGTCATTCTCCACAATAAATGTCATGCTTATTGTGGTAAAAAATCTAATACTAGTGGAGAACAAAAGTTCACCATGATTATAAATATCGTGACAACAATAAAAAAACTATCCACCACAACATCTTAAAGTCCAACACATGTGGCAAAGTGGTGAACTTACAGTCAAAATGAGCCTTAAAATCTAGTATTTATCATGTCTATTAATTATCTAATGATTCTAATGTTTTTATGATCCTTACACTATAATTTTTGGTGGATTGAAAAATTTTGGTGCCTTTATTGTGATTATCATCCTTTATGTATTTTCATGATATTAATTAATAAAAGAAGTGTGACTTGATATAATCAGGCAATTTAAGAATGCTCCTTATGTGAAATGTGTATGCCTTCATTGCTCATATATTGAATTAAATGAATGGAAAAAATTTGTATGTCTCTTCTCTCCCTTCTACCTTATTGTTAGTGTTCTTTAAAAGAGATTGTCCTTATTCTATAAGAAAATTTTAAATAATCATTCCCTCTTATTGAATCTACGAAATGAATTGATTGCTTATACCTTAGAAAATTAACAGTGAATCCTCATAAATCTTGATTCCATAGTAGGTGAATGAATATAGTTGATAATGCCAATATGCTAGTTAAGAATAAGTTGTGTTAAGGAAATGAAAGATTAATGAATATTACATAATGGAAATTTATCCGCATCTCTTGATTAATTTAAAAATTTAGTGTAAGCAAGAATTAGAGAATGGGATAAGTGAATTTTTATATTATGTTGCATTTCAAACTAGTTATGTTATATTATTCCCACTTCAATTGATTAAACACTAGTGTTTTATCGAATTAAAGTGAGTGGAAAGCACACTTCTCTACCTCTTTTCATTTACTACCTTAGAGGATTGGTCATCATGAGGGCGATATTCCCCCTTGTTGGAATCATGTGTGTTGATGCAATTCATCTTCTAGTATGCTTTCATAATGTACGACATGTCGTATGGGGATGTGTCTCCCATACATGCACGTTCTTTATTTTCTCCTATCCCATTTTCATTGCTAATATGATCTTCCACATGTTCGATGTAAGGTGGAGTTGCATGTGACAATGACACCAATGTGTATAGATCACATGTAGTGCTTCATTTAAATGTTTGTTGTATTTTACTTAGTTTTTTCCATGATTGGGTTATGGATTTTACACATTAAATGTGGTAAGCATATATTGAAATATAAGGATAATGCATTAAAATTATTGCCACTATATGATTTAAGACATCAAGTTTACACAATTTTAATGGACCAATACTAGAGCAAATGATTAACATTGCACAAATAATAATAAAGATCAAAAGATCATTAAAAAAGGACTGCAATAATATCTTATCTAGTGATTAAATCATGACATGAATACAACCCAATTAACTTTCTAGTGAATTTTAATGAGACATTGATGGTTTTTAAGTCCATTGATCCACCTTACATAATCATAACATAAACCTTTATGCAAATTGTTAGAAGAGATGGTCTATAGATGGGTATGAAAAATGTCATTTGAGTTTCCACAAATAGTACAATTGCATATGTAATCATAAGGAGCTCATTTTCAGAACTATATAGTACACATTGCATCAATTCAATGTTTAAGGACATTGAGAAGGTTGGATGATTCAAAGATGTAGATTAATTTTGAAGGCAATTTAGAATTTAGAAATATTGCTAAACACATCAAAACGAAATTTAGAATTTAGATAAATACTTTACAACCCTAAACAAAAATTTGAAAACCATACATTAAAACAACTGAAACATTAAAAACCTCAAAACAGGGGACGAGACTTGTGGAATTCCAAGGCTAAATTCCAGATTTGAAGTGAAACCCTTTCAAGAGCTGAAAGCGATAAAAAGAAACGAGGCAGAGGAGAAAACCAGAAATATAGCCTGCAGAGATGGGTGAGTAAGAAAAAGTGGGGAACTCATACTTTTGTGAACATAACCCCCAGAAGATCCATAACTGTTCGGAGATCGTCTGTACGAAGATCCATAACCTGAACTGACAGAAGATTTGGGTTTCCCTCTTCCGCTGTACGAAGATCCACGCGCCGCCTTTGAAACATTTGAGAATTGAATTGAATCTGTGCTGTTATTGTTATTATTTTTTGATATAACTCCTGCTGCGGGATTTCGAATAGCTTGAGAAAAAACTGCAGAGAAAGTAAGCATTATCAAAACAGCAGCAAACTGCACTACAGCAGAAACTTTCGTGGTTGCCATATCAATATATCTGAAAATCAAAGAGTGGATTTAATTTAATGGTATTTCTGTTATTTATATGTGAGAAATTGATTTATTAAATAGTTAATTGAGGAATTTATTGCATATTTTTTTATTTAATAAACAACTTTGCTGACAAACATGTAACTTCCATGAATACGACTGCAAACAAATATTTTCACTAAAACAGCAGAAAAAGGGAAAATGAAATGGCGACGGAAATAAAGATGATAATGAAAGCAAACAGAAGATCAAAGTCTATGAGATAATGTGATGGATAACAAAATTTGTGAGATGATTACACACGCATATGACAGAATATTTCTTCGTTTATCCTTTCTTCTTTCTCACACTTCCCAAATATTTCTATAAATTACTATAAATTGCTTTACTTATTGGACAGAATATTTAAAACGGTTATGCCGTTTGTAATAAATTGGACAGAAGTCTATAAAATCTTATCTCTTTTATGTTTTTATGTTTATGTTTATTTTTAAAAGGAATACGTTAGCTATTTGAACAATGTCCAGCTGTATTCATTATCAACGGTGCAGACTGTTGGAGAAGGAATGCAAGACGATCAATCGTCACCATTCGTTCTTGTCAGTTTTTTTCATCCGTTTTTTCGTTTGATATTTTTAAAACATGGTAATATTTCAAATTTGTGGGACCCTTATTTCCTGCTAAGTCTCCAATCAAGATATACTAGCACTTGCATTCATGGGAGGTTTAAGGAAAATGTCCATAGGAAAGTCAAGGTATGGAAATTGAAAAAATTAACATTACATAATCATATTTAAATACAAATTTATATTATATTATAATATATATTTTTTATTGGAAAAACATATTTTATTAATTTAAAAAATCAATCATACAAATAGGAGGCAAACCAGTAGAGAGAACTGGGAGCCACACAAAAGTAGAATTGTAAATATAGTAGCAGCAAGGAGGAAGTAAAACAGTACTCAAAACATGTGAAGTTGCATCTTATCGATCTGGCTGGAACAAAGCAGAATGAGGTTTGAGTTTCTTTCAGTCAACATTTGAGAAAATTGAAGCAAAAATTGTATGCAGCCTACAAATATTCCCAGCCTCCATTTTATTATTTGTTTTCCTCTAACAATGTCTTCTCTTTGACAAGATCAATAGCTGAATCTATTTCCATTACAACAACTTGGAAAAATCGGAAGCACCCATCCCCTTAGCAGCAGCAAATAGCACTGGAATTGGTAATACTCTTGGTCCTTCTACGAACTCAGTTCCTTCAACACCACCAGCCCACACAAAGTGTGAAAATGTAAAGGAGTGCATTTACCCAAACTACAGAGTTTCAACTTGCAAATCAATTTAATATGTTTTTATCATATTTACTTGTAATCGAATAATTCATCCATGTTGTAGAGTCATTTTGTCTCAAATTCATATTTTTAAAATCAATTTAGGTTGTTGTGTCATGATATGATGATATCTCCAAGTTAAATGATGTCTTATAAGTCTGCAACTCAACATGAAATGGCCATGAAGGATGTAGATCTTGATCTTGACAATAGGTGTAGAAAATTGTTTGATCTTGGATCTTCAATACTACATCACAACACTAGCTCAATAACATGCTTGATGCTTTATATGATTTACATGATGATGGATCTTTAATTTTCACAACAATTGATGAATAATTCTGCTCTTGAATGCCTTAGAAATGATCTTGAATGCTCTCTAGATGATCTTGTGAAGCCCTGGAATGCTTAACTTTTGAATGCTTGACTTGATAACATGAATGCATGATGAAATAATGATTTGAGAGATCATTTATATAGGAAATCCACTAACATGACTATTAATTTTATCCCCAAGGCTGACATAGGAGAAATTTGAACTTAAAACCCAGTTTTTCCCACTTAAACCTTGAAAATAAGCCAAATGGGACTCATTCACCAAGTTGGCTAAATGACTCCCACCTAGATGGGACTCGTTCACCAACAGTGGTGAATGGGTCCCACTAGGGCTATTTTGCCTGTTAAGATGTCAGGGAGTCAAGAAGTTAAGCTTATACATTGATCTTGTTGGGTAGTTGATCAAAATATGCCTTGGGATGCATAATATGGGTTCATAGGAGCTTATTAATGATGATATTAAGGTCATAAATGCAAGAGGGCCCAAAATCCAATGTGAAAATGTAAATAAATGCACTTTACAACGCTAAATTAAGGAAAAATTGAGTATATTTAGCTTAGAAGGGCCCTAAATCCAATGTGAATGTGTAGAACACATTACAACACTATATTAGGTTCACTTTAGTTTGCAAGCCTCTTAAGTTTAATGTGAACACAAAAATAAATACACTTTACAACATTAAATTAAGGAAAGGTTAAGTTTGTTTAGCTTTAAAACGGCCCAAGACCTAATGTGGATGTGTAAAACTCATCACAACACTAGACCAAGGCGATATCAAGTCTAACTCACAAGGAGGGCCCAAACAAGCCAGGAAAAGTAGAAGGGATACTTTTTCACTTACTCCATTTAGCCCCCACTTTAGTGAGAGGATGAAGTTGCTTGAAAATCATACTAAAGTAGACATTCAAGAGGGTTTCTAGTGCATGGATGTGGATGGTCTTGGATAACAAAGATTGAGGAGGCGATCAAGCCCCCAGGACCCAAGATCCTAGGTCAAACATGCATAAGCACAAAGGGAAACACACACAAGATGTATAATATGCAACATCAAGATACACGATCATGCAATGTCAATAACTAAAAGAAAGAAATACACAAACAAGTGAAAATAAGAAAAGTGGATCAAGCCTCAACCATTTTTCCAACACAATGTGGATGAGATCTAAGTTGTTTGTCTAAAAAGTGCATACTCACTCTGAGGCAATGTAACTCTTGGTTTTTCGCTGGGTGAGAAGTCCTAGAAGGTGAGACACGTACACTCATGGTGGTATATGCTCACACACCCATTGAGAGGTGTAGCTATGGGGAAGTCATCCTCAATCGAGCTTCTGCTCAAACCATATAAGATTATACCTCCTAATAGCTTTGATAAGGTAGTCATACAATAATGATCTTTGAGCTCCATGAGGCAAGAGAAAATTTGCATGCCTGAAACTCATAGACATTGTAAATGAAAAATAGTGTAAGGTTTGTTCAAAGGGATTTTACTTAATTTGTGCAAGGTCTCTTCTTAGGGAAAATCATGCCTAACGTCTCTAAGAGATGACAAGTCATGGAAATATCACACTCTCAAAATCAAACACAATGAAACCACCAAGAAGAGGAGGCATTGCAAGAAGAAAGAAAATTGCAAAGTGAAAACATGAGTGTCAATGTATGCCCCTACTTTAAATTGGTTGCTAACACCATTACTGTGAGCAAATCCTTTAAAGTAGAAGAAGACGAGAACTTATTTGGAAATCCCTATGCCAAGTCATATGTTTTTTAATTGAACTACATCATGAATGAGTATGTCATATGCAAGTCAACTTAAGGCATGTCGTCCACATCCCAAGCTTGCTCTTATATGTTCACGAAAGGTGATCAACTAGCCAAAAGAGACAACGAAAAGTGATATATGGGGAAATGCTATCTAACCCCTTGCCCTTACTTAGTTCAAGATAAGGATGAGCCAAAATGAAAAGAGAGCACCAGGTCAGCAAGATATTGGATTTTTGTTACATAGAATTGCTTACATTCGTTAGTAGAATGAACATGAACTCTATGATATGCACAAAGATGAAGTCTTCTAATAAATTTCTTTCATTTTCTTGGAGGGAGAGATATCAAATGATCTTGGAGGAGTCTCAACAAGATACCTTCTTGATCAATAGTAGAGGATTTTTCTTTAGTTTGTGACAAATATATCTCTTACTTAGTACAAGGTGTCATACCTACACAAGACTCTTTTGATTGCAACATTTAATACTCTCCTTTATAGGAGGGTTTAAAATCTAACAAATTCAAATCATTAGTGTTTGTGTGATGAGGCATTGACTTGATATAAATATTTCTTTGTTTGTTTCATTTTCTTACCAAAGGGATAAAAATCAGACCACTAGTGTCTATCAATTCAAGATGCACTCTTTATTAAATTTGTGATTTAGAAGGATGTTTTGTAATAGTGTTGGTATCAAGTGAAGGTTTGTTTATTTCTATCAAAGGAAAATAATCAAGACCATGATTTGTTTTCTACCTGTGTTAGGCTTTATAGGGTTACAAATACCTTGTTCTCTAGCACTACATCTTTTTCCACTATACCCAAGTTGTTTCATAAGTTCATAACCTTTTCCATAAATATTTTTCATTGCTTTTGGAACTGGTGGTCATTCACAATCACCTTTTTCAAAGGTTGTTGTGCAATTTGTTGTCTTCTATTCTAGAGTAGTGGAGGTGGATGCTTTCAAAGGGTCTTCCAAATTTTATGTTGACATTACCACTTTTTATTTTCCCTTTTCATAATTTTATTTTATGATCTTGTATTCTCCCATGAACGTTGGTGTGAAGTCCAAGGGACCCCAATCATCTTCTAATAGCTTCATGAATTCCTCAATATTTTTTTATGTCTTTATGTTGCATGTGTTCTACTTGTGTAGTTGGTTTCAATGTTTCTAAAGGATTCTCCTTGTTTTTCTCAATGTTTAAACAAATTTTTGGGTTAGGATCTGCTTCGAGTGTGTACACTTTGTTGTTATAGATGTATTTCATTTTACAATGAAGGGTATAAGGTACCCTATTCATTGCATGAATCCATGGCCTTCCTAAAAGGAGATTATATGAAAGATGATGAGGCATAACATGGATCAGTATTTCTAATGTGGCCTTTCCAGCTGTAATAGGTAAAGTGATCACACCAAGCGATTTTTTTCCTCCATTGTCAAATCCCTTAATAGATAAATAATTAGGTTGAATATTTGATTTATCGATTCCAAGCCTATCCAAAAGGGTCACACTACGCACATTAAGGTTGGAGCCATTATCCACAAGGGTTCTCTTTATCCCTTTTCTTTTGTATTGAAATATTATTATGAAAGCTTCATTTTGTTTTTGCACTTCCAAAGGAGGGAGCTCACTTTGGTGGAAAATAATTTTAGCATTCAGTCCTTGAATCACATGGCTACTATGTCATTCAGTTGTGTATTGGGAGGGATAGGTGTTGGAAAAATGAAGAAGATTGGCTATCTCTACAGTTTTTGTGTTGTCATTGATTTCACCATGTTGTGATTACAAGTTTAAGGTTGTGCCTAATCTAGTATTTTGGTCTAGTATCTAAACTGGTATTCGTGTTTCTCTCTATGATATTCTTATCCACACTCCTCTACAATAAACTATTACTACTTGTGTTTTTGGGAAATTGTTTGTAGGTGTCAGGAGCATGCACATTCAATATCTTACGTATCCAAATGCTCGTATAGTGTATCAACATTTCAGTGATATTTGGAAACATGCTATTAGGTCTATCCTTGGCTGACCTATTGAATGGTGAATTAATTTTGCTATGCGGATATATGTGTGACCTATCCTAGGTCTGTGTCGACTTAATGTAGTGTGTTGGGAAGATTTTGTGATTGCTTGAAGCCGACTGTTAGTATTTTTGGTAAATATGATGTGCATCTAATTAGGCCAACCTAATTGATGCTTGCGGTTGATTCAAGTATATATATTGGACAAGGTTGAAGATTAATGAGAAGAAAGTGTGGATGTTGTCATTTGAAGTGCGATAGTATGCGCGAAAGTGAGCGAATATAATGAAGTGTGTTAAGTCAATGTATTGAGCATCACCAGAACTATATCAACACTTGTTAGGTGCATTATTCTTAGTTCATTTTTGGTTGTAAGGCCTTCTTTTGTTCTATAAATATTTTTGTAGGCAATGAGCCTCCCTATAAGTAGTGAGCTTTTGTATCTAGACAATGAGTCCTTTCTGGGCAGTGAGCCTTATATTTTTAGTTCTAGAATAATTTTATATTGTGAGTTAATCCTCACCATGGTTTTTCCCTCATTGGGTTTTCCACATAAAATTTGGTGTTCAATGTACATTATCTTACTTTCTATTTTGTATCTCTTGCTTATGTTTAATAACAAAACAGTGTGATTGTGGAATGGATTTATGTCAAAGCTTTAAATTTGAATTTATGTGACAATTGATTCACCTCACCCTCTTAGTTGTCTTGCATCCTTTAACAATTGGTATTAGAGCTTTGGTTCCTTGGTGAAGAGCTTAACCACTTGAGGAGGATCTTGAAAATTAATAAGATGGATGATAAAGGAGAGCTCTGGATTGCTCTTGAGGATCTTGACAAAGTGGAAAGAGAAAAAAATGATCTGAAGGAAAATATTGATGATGCAAATGAATGTGTCTGGAAGTTGAAAGAACAACTAAAGAAATTTAAGGAAAGACATAGGGAAGTAAGTGAGTAGTTGAAACAAGAAATAATTGGACTGAAAGTGTTATTGGAAGAAAAGAAAAGAATTGAAGAATGTATGAATATAATAGTGTAGAACAAAGTTGATGAATGCTCTAAACTTGAACAAGACGTGGTGAACCTAAGGATTGAACTGGAGAATGCAAAGCTTTGTGAGAAAAAGTTCAAATCTAGGTCTGATAAGCTTGAGGAATTGATTGCTAGATAGAAATCAAGTAAAGACAAAGTTGGTTTGGGAAATGATGTAGGTGAAAGTTCTAAGGGAAATAAAATGACTCAAGAGAAGGGTAAGCAGAAGAGGAAGTTTACAAGAAGAATGACTGTGAGACAACCTAATGCACAAAGGTATCCATCCTTCAATGGTATTTGTTTTTCCTATAATAAATATGGTCACAAGGTAACAAAATGTAGAAGCAAAGTGAATCAAAATCAGTTTCTTGGCTCTTTTTCTAGACAATTTTTTTCATGCAAGAAATTTGGACATAAGGCTATTGAATGTAGATCTCATGTGAGAATGATCAGTAGGGTGATGATGAACAGATTTCATGGAGGAAAAATGAATCAATCCTTTAATGGCTACTACTATACATGCAAAAAATTTGGACATAGAGAAAATCAGTGTGGGTCGAGAGGTAATGGAGGTCAAACTAATCAAAAAAGAGTTGTCTGTTATAACTATAATAACCTATGTATATCTCAAAGGTTTACAAAAGTAAGAATGGAAACAAGTCTACTCCGGTAGAGAAGAATGATCTGGTAAAGAAGGTTGAAAAAGAATAAATGAAACAAGAGATGAATAGATATGGAAGAAGAAAGAGGAAGAAGAAGAAAAACCTAAAACTATTGATGGATTGTTTCCCTCATCTGCTACAGATGACTTATTTGGTAATTAGATCTAGCAAGGACTTAGGGGGAAGATTATCACAAAAATTATAAAACCCCCTATTGTATGGTGTGTTAGAGGTTAGCACGAGATAAAATGTGAAAAATGAGTAGTCAGAAGTTTTTGAAAAGGAACCAAAAAAATTCATGTTGGTATGGAAGTTTGTGGACCAAATTAGGGGTTTTTGTGTTGGGAAGGATGTTTTTAGCAGCTTTTTGATGTTTTCCACATTTAATGCATGGATAGGGAAAATTCAATAGTGTATAAGTTGAAATCTTATGAGTCTTCTTGATTAATTGAGAATTTGAAGAACCTGAGTGATCTTGGAGTGATCTTGAAGTGAGCATGAAGCAATTCAAAGAAATTAACTCAAGTAATCAAAGAATTCATTTCTTTGTTTGGAAAAAGGGTATAAGAAGAAAAATGAAGAAGTCACGAATAACGAATTAAAGAAACTATAGAAATGGACAAAGAATGGAGTGATGTCCTCCCTCTAAAGCTAAAAGGAGTTGAGCTAGAGGAATTTGATCATAGGAAGATGAAAGAAATGAAACTAGGGCTGAACCAAGATGAGTTACAGAACATCAAAACCCTAGGTATGGATTTGTCGAGTGAATTTTCATGGGTTGCTGATAAAGAGTTTATCTTGTTCTTATTGAATCATTTCAAGAACAAAATCATTGTATTGGACAAACCCTACTTGGTTACAAAGGAATCGATCAAGGCTATCACTAGCTTATGCAGTATCAGTGACCTTCCTAGAAAGAAAATTGTAAGTATAAAGATGTGGAGGAATTGACTAATATTTGTAAGGACCCATGAGCTTTATTAATAAACACTCTTGAAGAATTGGTTGTGAGGTATGTGGCATACGACATTTCATACAAGGTCTATTTTAGAAATCGTGAAGGTTCCACATCGGCCATTGTTGTTCATATTGCACACATGATGGTTAAGGAGAATAGGAAATTTGACTTGTGTAGCTTGTTGCTTGAGAATATTTTTGAGAATGTTCAAATGTCAATAATTGAGGGTTATCCCTTTCATTTCGGATCTTTGTTGGTATGCTTGGTGTTTTACTTATTGAGTTCCCTACTGGGAAAAGATAATGTGGTATGCGAATCTAGTATTCCTATTGGAAAACAGGTTTACAGGTATCTAGAGGCGTTGTCAAAAAGTGCAAGTATGTGTAAATCTTATTTCACATCTTTGAAATCAAATTTTTTCTCTGGTATATCTACTTCAAATTAGTTTGAGGTGGGCTTGTCCTCTAGTAAAAGAAAATTGGAGATTGTCATTAGTGAATCCCCTCTAGAATCAAAGAAGAAGAAAGTTATAACTGAAGATATCATTGACATTTCAGAAGAAAAGGACAAAGTATCCTCTGATGACATCTAGTCTATGTTAGTTAAGGGGAAGATGAAGAAGCTTGGTGAATTATGGAGTGCAACATCTCCTATTGACAAACTAAAAATTGATGATACTTTGGTAGAATAGGTCTACTTCGGAAAGGTATTGGTGTATCAACTATTTCTAATTTCTTGTTGGAAAATCTTGTTGAGATTTTTGAAGAAAGAATGTTACTTGAACATCCAGAAGGATGTAAATTTGAAGCTTTGGTTGAAAAAAGGTTTAATAAAGCTAAACGGGGATTATTTGAACTAATCATGGAAACAAAGAAGTGCATTAAAGAAATATCTAAAATTTACAAGTATTGTCTCCAGTGGCCTATTGCGGTAGACAATTTCAGGAGTAAAATTAAAGCAATTTAGTCTAAAGTAAACAGTATTGGAAAGAATTTTGACATCTTTGAAGATAAATAAGGAACATAGAGATTGAGAGTTGGTGAACTACAAGCTAAATTGGTTGTTGTGCAAAGACAGAGAGATGATGTAGTTGAGACTTTCTGGCTTCTTAAGGAGATTGTTGAGTTTCAGTTAGACCATCTTTCTGGAATTCTTACTGATGTAGAAGATGTTGAAGGACATAGTTCATATTGTTCACCATATTTTACTCTATTGGGTGTATTGGAAAGAATTTGTACTCGAATGGGGTCAAATACATTTAACTGGAAGAAACTTCGTCCAGTTCTTAAGGAAAGATACAAGAAAAAATTTTAGGTGAAGAGCATTACTTTTACTTCAATCTTGAATGTTCTATTTCTTTTGTTTTTGCTATGAAGAAGAAGAGAAGGGGAAGCAAATTGAAATTTTTGATCGATTGGAAGTTTTTTTTTTGGAATCCTTGTGACTTTTGATGTCACCATGTTCAAATTTTTGTACATCCTTTTCGACCGCCGTTTTCCATTGATGTCAAGGGGGAGAGATTGAAGTTAGGGGGAGAGATTGGAATTGGAGAGTTTTTGGTAGTGGGGAGAAATTTAAATTGTTGGGAGAGTTTGAAGAAGAAGTTTTTATTCCATGTTTCCATCAATGACAAAGGAGGATATTGTTGGAAAAATGAAGAATATTGACTATCTCTATAGTTTTTTTGTTGTCATTGATGTCACCATGTTGTGATTACAAGTTTAAGGTTGTGCCTAATCCGATATTTTGGTCCGATATCTAAATCGGTATTTGTGTCACTCTCTTTGGTATTCTTGTCCACACTCCTCCACGGTCAATTGTTACTACTTGTCTTTTTGGGAAATGGTTTGTAGGTGTTAGGAGCATGCGCATTCAAGATCTTACATATCCAAACGCTCATATAGTGTATCAGCATTTTAGTGATATTTGCAAATGTGCTATTGGGTCTATCCATGGCTAACCTAATGAATGGTGAATTAATTTTGCTATGTGGATATATGTGCGACCTATCCTAGGTCTTTGTTGACTTGATGTGGCATGTTGGGAAGATTTTTTTATTGCTTGAAGCCAACTGTTAGTATTTTTGGTAAATATGATGTGCATCTAATTAGGCTGACCTAATTGATGTTTGCAATTGAGTCAAGTATATATTGGATAGGGTTGAAGATTAATGAGAAGAAAGTGTGGATGTTGGCAATTGAAATGCGACAGTGTGCGCAAAAGTGAGCGAATATAATGAAGTGTGTTAAGTCAGTGTATTGAGCATCACTAAAACTATATCAGCACTTGTTAGGTGCATTATTTTCAATTCATTTTGGTTGTAAAGCCTTTTTTAATTCTATAAATCTTTTTGTAGGCAGTGAGCCTCCCTGTAAGCAGTGAGCTTTTGTATTTGGATAGTGAGTCCTTTCTGGGTAGTTAGCCCTTGGAAGTGAGCCTTATATTTTCAATTATAGAATGTTCAATTTTATATTGTGAGTTAATCCTCACTGTGGTTTTTCCCTCATTGGGTTCTCCACATAAAATCTGGTGTTCAATGTGTTATCTTGCTTTCTATTTTGTATCTCTTACTTATTTTTAATAACAGAACAATGTGATTATGGAATGGATTTATGTTGAAGCATTAAAATTGAATTTTTGTGACAACTGATTCACCCCCTCTTAGTTGTCAAGTGCATCCTTTAACAATAGGAATTTGTTGTAAGGCATTTTGAATCATGTTGTGGTAGTGTGGGGATGCTTGAATAAGGTCCCATAAGTATATCTTAGTAGGAGTGTTCTTAAGTTGTTTCACAAGATCATACTCCTTTCCACTTTGTGAAGGAAAACAAGGGGGGCTTGGTAAGACAGGTTGAATTAATGGGAGCGTTCTTGGTTGCAGATTATTTCTAGTGTTATGTGTATGAGCAATAGTATTATGACTTGGCTGTTGTGACACATTATTCTTAGGTGGGTAGAGTGATGAATTTGGGTTTGTTATGAGTGTGTGGTTTGTGTGAAGGGGGGTAAGGGATGAGTTGAGGTTGAATAATATTAACATCCCTTAGTGAAGGAGAGTCTAATACTAAATCATCATCTTCATGTAAGGGCATAATATCATTATTGTCAATGTTTTCCTTTTGTTGCACCATGATATCCTCCCTATGAGGAGAGTTTTTAGGAGAAAAACAAACTAGATGTTCATGACATTCAGAGATTGGCTCTTCTAAAATGACTTCATCACAAGGGAGTTATCAATGGTTGGATTTTCTTGTTTATCAATAGTGGTGATATTAGGAGAAGGCTTTATTTGATTGTCCTTTTTCTCTAAGGTCTCATTCTCTTGTTCCATATTATCTACCCTAGTAGGAGAGCTTGTAAGATGTTCACATTCCATGGTTAAATTCTATAAAGTAGTTTCTTCACAACTAGGGGAGGCATCAAGAGAAGGACAACTATGATTTTCATTATTACCAAATAGATCTTTCCAAATGGTAGGAGCATTAGGGAAGGGAGGAACAAGATTTCCATGACACTCAATAGGTGCATCTTCTAACACCAATCTATCCTCTTTAGCTAAAACATTCTCACAAGCAAGAGATGAATGGAGACTAGGTAAGGTGATGTTTAGAAATGTTTCTATTATCTCATCTTCTTTTTTTCTAATATCTTCCAAAGAGGGTGGAGGAGAGGGAAAATCAAGACTCTCAATGCTTGTATCCTTTTTCACCAAGATACCTTCATCACTAAGAGGAGAGGTATTGGGAGAAGAAAAAGTATGATTGTTATGATTGTCTACACTACCATCCTCACCAATGGGAAATGTAATATTAAGGATTGTATCAATGGTTTGATATGCTTTCTCTAGGATGTTATCATAATTATGAAAGATAGTAGAAGGATAACTAACATGTTTATTAATGACCTCATTGTTGTATTCTAAATTGAACTCATAAGAGGGGATGTTGCACTTATGCGATCCATTTTTCACCATATCAAAGCTACATCTCTTGAAAGAAAACATGCTATTATGGAAAATTAAATAAAGTGCAATGCAATGTCCTAAAGTGAAATGTTTAAATGCAAGTTTTAAATTTGAAACAAGGTAATTTGTTGATTACACTATGCAACAACCTAAAAGATGAAATGTTGTAAATGCAAATTTGGAATTGAGTAATGCATG
This sequence comes from Sequoia sempervirens, assembly GCA_007258455.2. Lineage (NCBI taxonomy): Eukaryota > Viridiplantae > Streptophyta > Pinopsida > Cupressales > Cupressaceae > Sequoia > Sequoia sempervirens. The sequence continues at coordinate 461,677,581 of VDFB02058242.1, read as the reverse complement.
AAATGGACCAATTTAAGCTAGATTTAGTGAAATGCATGTAACAGAAAGTCAAGCAAATGAAACATATAGTCAATGGAAGCAAACAAAAGTGAAAAAATAAGGTTTTTAATGTTGTAAGATGCAATTTCAAATGTGCACTGGGACTGATTTGATCATGGTGGCGAATGAGTCCTAAAAGGGATTTTTTTCAAAAAAATCAAAAATTTCCAATTGATTTTTATGATTTTTGGTTTGTATGATCTATATACTAAATGAAAATATAGTTTTCAGATGATTTGAGATGATTTGAGATGCAAAAATGTTTGACCTATATGAACTTTCACTAATGCAACAATTTTGAAACCCTAAATGCCAATTAACTAATGCAAATCCTAATGAAAAGTCAATGCACGCTAGACCTAGAATGATGATGGACTCCAAATTAGAAAAGAAGGTGTTCTAAATGTAGGTTCACCAAAATGGAACCAAATGCAAATAGTACACTACACTTGGGAGGAATAGAGCACAAGGATAGGGTTCCTATTTCATACTTGCTACACTCAAGGACACCTTAGAGATCTCAATCCAATAAAGAATGGAGGGAGAGATCTGATAATAAGGTATCCTAGGATATGATTTTAGATTACAAGAAGAGTTCAACACCAAGTAAGAACTTTGAAAGACCAATGCAATGTAAGATGCAACCTAAACCCTAATTTCATGCAATGACTTACAAAATGATGTAGAAAAGTATGTAAAACAAAAAAAAAATTGCAAAACAAAATGTGTGCACCCAAAAACTTGTAGAGACTTGAATGGAGACTAGAAATTCTCCAAATCTTGAAATTTTGGCCTATTGGACTCATTCACCATTCTCGGTGAATCAATCCCAGTTCTACATTTCTACATATGGGCATATTTCAAGCAAATGGGTATCCAAATCTGTAAAGATCTCTGAAAAAACTATAGTGGGACTCATTCTCCACTTGTGGTGAATGAGTCTAGTCTAAATTTTCTAGAAATTCAAAGTCTAAATCTACTCTTCTCAATCTGCTCCTCCAAGTTTTTAGATCCAAAACTCTGATTTCGGGGTTGTAGATGACCTTTTAGTGAAGATTATGACCTTCTAAATGGGGAGACAACTCCAACAATATTGTAACCTAATATTCAATGATCTTTTAAGATCCAAGAAACCTAGATCTATAATCCCACATGTAAAGAGGAGAAAACTTGATGATTATTTGTGAATAGGGGTTTGCCTTGGTCAAAACCCTTTTAGGTAATTAAACCAAATGATGAAACAATGAAATAAGGACATGAAACATGAACAATGATACCTTCAATTATGTCTTGTAAATGATGTCTTATAAGTCTACAACTCAACATAAAATGACCATGAAGGATATAGATCTTGATCTTGACAATAGGTGTAGAATAATGCTTGATCTTGGATCTTCAATGCTACATCACAACACTATCTCAATAACATGCTTGATGTATGATATGCTTGAAATGATGATGGACACTGAATTGCTACAACAATTGATGAAGAATTTTTCCCTTGAATGCCTTAGAAATGATCTTGAATGCTCTCTAGATGATCTTGTGAAGTCCTTGAATGTTTAAATCTAGAATGCTTGACTTGATAACATGAATGCATGATGAAATAATGATTTGATAGGTTATTTATATAGGTAATCCACTCACATGACTATTAACTTGATCCCTAAGGCTGACATAGGAGAAATTTGGCCATAAAACCCAATTTTTCCTGCTCAAACCTTGAAAATAGGACAAATGGGACTCATTCGCCCAAAGTGGTGAATGGGTCCCACAGGGGCTATTTTTCCAGCTAAGATGTCAGGGGGTCAACAAATTAAGCTTATATGTTGATCTTGTCAGGTTTTTGATCAAAATATGCCTTGGGATGGACAATATGGGGTCATAGGGGACTATTAATGATGATATTAAGGTCATAAATGCAAAAGGTCCCAAAATCCAATTTGAAAGTGTAAATAAATACACTTTACAACACTAAATTAAGGAAAAATTGGGTCTATTTAGCTTAGAAGGGCCCTAAATCCAATGTGAATGTGTAGAACACATTACAACACTAGATTAGGTCCACTTTAGTTTACAAGCCTCTTAAATTTAATGTGAAGGCATAAATAAATAAACTTTACAACATTAAATTAAGGAAAGGATAAGTTTATTTAGCTTTAAAAGGGCCCAAGACCTAATGTGGATGTGGAAAACTCATCACAACACTAGACCAAGGCGATATCAAATATAACTCACAAGGAGCGCCCAAACAAGCCAAGAAAAGTAGAAGGGATACTTTTTCGGTGATGCCATATTGTAACAATGTTGAAGATTGTAGATAATAAAAAAAACTAATAATACCCAACAAAAACCAAAGTATCTACTCATATCCATTGAAATAACACACCTTTTTTATTATATTTTAGGGACTACATTTTATTTTCACAATATTAGGGCCTAAATTTGATAGTCAACCTTGGCTATTAAGAAAATTATTTGTGATTTTTATTCATTTAAAGTTTCCTTTCAAATACCATAAATAGATTTCATAAAATTTTATATCATTAGTGACTCATTTATACTTATAAGAAAATCAATTATTTCTTTCCTCTCATCAAATGTTGCATTTTAAAAGAAACGCATATCATGTACCATTATTCCATGTCCATGATCTCCATACTCACTTAGTCTAAAATTTAGTGATGAGCCCATGCATCTTCCTAGTTGCATGGGGTTGACATGTCACTATCAAAAAGAAAAGTAAAAAATTCCATAGATAAATCATATAAGTTGAAATATATTTCTCTCATCCATCAAACCAAAAGAAAATTGAAGTAAATAAATCCATCAGAAAATCATATTCACTCTACTTGATTAATATCTCCTACTCCTTTTCCCTTTTTAGTGATCTTCCCTATAGGTCACTCTAGGTTCAAACTCTTGATCTAGAGTGCCTTCTATGCCTTTCTATTAGTCTACATGGCCCAATATTGGATCATTTCTTTGAAATTTCCAGGTTCATTTCTCCATTTCCTAATTCTATATATACTTATCTTTTCCCCCACTCTCAAAATCCAAAACTAAATAATGAATAATCTCCTAGAGCATTCATGTTAAGAAATTCACTCCTTGTCTTTCCACATTACTATTTTACTCACTATATTAAGTATATTCATTTGAACTCATCTTATCTTTCCCTTTTTTTTTCAATTACACTATACTATACACATAGAATATGGTCAAAACAAGGTTCCTTATTTTCTCGGTGCATAAACTTAGGACTACATTGTGAAAGTAAAATATAGATAAAAACCCCCTAATTTGAAATATATAAAAATGTAAAAGTAATCATTGATCCAAAAAAAATTAAGGAGTTTCAAATATGAAAATAAAATATAAATATAAAAAAAAGTGCATATCTAAATATGCTTATTATATAAAAATCCTTAGAGAGAAGATTGTTTCATGTAATACCCATCCAAAATTATGAAGGAAAATAAGCTTTTCATATGGGTTAACCTAAGCTAATTAAGTAACTGCAAGAAAATAAGCACAAATCAAGTTAGATTGAATAAGTATAGCTAGCACTAATAAAATTATATTTTATAATAGCTAAATAAGGAATGTAAATATGGAGGGAAATACTTAGATTTGTTATCAAGAAGTATGGGCTCGGGTGATCCCACAATACTGGTTTACAATTTTTGGCCAAACTAGACACTGAAATATTTTTTTCTAACTAAATCTTCACTTTTGGACACCTATAGCAGTTAAACCATGAGGAATTTGAAGATGATGCAAACTAGTGATTTTTGACATTTTCTATGTGGATTCTAAATATATTTTTTTCAATTTTTTTGGAATCATATTGCACTTATTTTTCCATCTCCTTCAAAAACTAGTTCTTTTACAGTAAACATCATTTTTAAGGAGTGACGCTCACCGTATACAACAAAAAAAATTTCCATGAAGGATAAAATTCTATTTTTTTTTAATTTAGATTTGTAACTATGATATCTAGTGCTTCCAATTGGTTTCATAGTGTTTTATTGAATTTTTTCCTTAATCAAGTTTCGAAGTCAAACCAATTACAATTCAGACATAGGCCGACCATGTACAATGTAACTATTTTTGTATGTATCGAAATTCAATTTATTTTTTTGTTGGATCAAGGACTCCAATATTTGGTGCACTCATATTTTCAAAAAACAAAAATTCATAATCTGATATTTTTCCACATGTGCAAAATAGAGAGCTTGATTTTCAATGAAAAACCTATGTTTAATAAAACTAAAAAAAAATACATAATAAAACCAAAACATGTATATTAAAATTATATTCTTGGATAGCTCATTCCAAGGACTACCATCATCCAGTTGGGTCTATGAAGTATCCTCCATTTTCTTCCTCAACCTGAGCTTCAAAGGGAAAAAATCTAGAGTTTTTTTGTGCCAGAGGATGAGAAGGTGGGAAAAGGTGGGTTTAAGTGAACCAGGGGGTTTGAGCGTACCTCCTTTCAAAAAAGGTTTTCTTTCTGAATTTTTTGTGGGAATGGTGGGACCTTGCATTTAATGGGTTCGCTCGAACCAAGGTTCTAGTGAATCATCTTTTGGTTTCTCAAACCAAAAAGTTTGTTTGAACCCCAAAAACCATTTTTTTTTGCATGGGGTCATTTTTTGCAACTTTTCCTTTCTCACTTGAATTGTAAACCACTTTTGTGGGTTTACCTACTAACAACATAAATTATGGACTTATACTAGTGTGTACTTAGAAAATGATGTCTCTTTGTTAAATCAATGTCTTCTTAGATTCTATCAAGGGTTTAGTCTATAATTATTAGTGTGTACTTAGAGATAGAAATATAACTATGATTATCGTAAGCAATATCGTCGATGTTGTTCAAACTAAAGGAATCATCTACTTCTTTACTTGAATATAAGAAAAATATGGGTGGCATTACTTGTGACAATTTTTTTTAGCTTATTTTATAATATATTCTTAACAAAATCAAAATAAAAACTAGAAAATAATTCTTCCAAAATATCCCCATTGGGTGGTCTATTTGAAATGATTCATTCTATGTCATGATGTGAATCACTACACAATATAGAAAAAGGATTGCATATACTAAAATTATTAGTCTCGTCAAACAACTTAAAATCTTGATTAGCTTGGTTACAAAATGAATTCATGCCAATTTGATGAGAAATGTTTAGCACGAGGGATTTTATTTTTATGATAAACAATGGAATTAAGATCTCAACTTTCCTAACATAATCCAAGTCACTCACATATGATGAAATATCAAGCATTTTACACATATAGATATAATAGGAGAACCTAAATATTGCATGTCATGAGGGAATATAGGCATGAAATAACACAATATTCACCAAGAATACCTAGTCCACTCATTTAACTAGTCATAAGTAATATAATTGATGTTATTGAAACTTAAGGAATCATCTACTTCTTTACTTGAATATAAGAAAAATATGGGTGGCATTACTTGTGACAATTTTTTTTTAGCTTATTTTATTATATATTCTTTACAAAATCAAAATAAAAAACTAGAAAATAATTCTTCCAGAATATCCCCATTGGGTAGTCGATTTGAAATGATCCATTCTATGTCATCATGTGAATCACTACACAATATAGAAAAAGGATTGCATAGACTAAAATTATTAGTCTCATGAAACAACTTAAAATCCTTATTAGCTTATTTACAAAATGAATTCATGCCAATTTGATGAGAAATGTTTAGTACGAGGGATTTATTTTATGAGAAACAAGGGAATTAAGATCTAAAATTCCTTAACATCATCCAAGTCACTCACATATGATGAAACATCAAAAAATTTACACATATCTATAATAGAAGAACCTAAAGATTGCATGTCATGAGGGAATATAGGCATGAAATACCACAATATTCGCCTAGAATACCTAGTCCACTCATTTAACTAATCGCAATAGGTTGTAAGGAGACTAAAAATTTCTCATTCTTGGCATCATCTATTTTAAAATCTATTACACATAATGCTTCACTAGAAACTCATATAACTTAGGGAGGCCATGGTCAAATTATATACATTAGATACACATAAAAAATGAGAAGTAGTAGTGAATTTATGAACTATAGATGTGCATAATTAATATACAAGCTAACAAAAATATATATATGATTCAAATTAAAATTTTGATAAACTAGAGGAGCCAAAAAGTCAGAATAAGACCTATGTTTAAATTAAAATTCATGGGGGAACATGCACAATTACATCATTGAGGAATAAGATTTTAAACAAGAGAAATTTCCTCTTTGAAGTAATCTTCTAATGGTTTCACCTTGGGATCCATTGTAATGAATATTATAGTCAAACACACGAGAGAATTAGAAAAATGCACAAATCAATGGAATTAAGAATCATGAAAGAGAAAACAAGTTTGTTTAACATCTTTTTAAAATCTAAAATGCATTTACAAATGAATGAATCTAAAAAATTTATATAAAAGAATCTCGGATCTCTTTCCATGTATGAAATAAGCTGGGAGAAAATATTTATTGCCAAGACAATGATTCATCAAATATTGAAGAAACAAACAAATTACATACAATATCATCACGCATTATACCCAAACTCCTTAAATGATCTTACAAAATTTTAATGTATTTCTTAGAAGTAGCCTCTCAATATCCCTAGGAACATCATTGATATCACTAGGGATGTCATAGGAACTACACCCAAAATACAAAAACCCCATCATAACCAACAAAAGAGAAAAAAATATGAACATTATACTATACCTTCCTAACACCATAAATGTTGACCAACAAGCTCCAGATGCTAATCTCAAGAGTTGAGAACCAACTCCTTTCTTTAAATAAAGGATCCACCTTATCATGCCACCACCCAAAAAATTGGGTTTGACAACATTCAATGATTATTAAAATAAAGCCAAGCTTCTTACTCAGTAATGAACTATTTATTCAATAGACCTCCCTCTTTATCCACAATTAAATCCACAAAATTAAAGTCATCATAAATGAGCCAATTAGAAGGGGGTGCTAGGTTGTGAGATAGTCATCTCCATAATATAATCTTATTGGCTCATTATTTGGTGCATCCACATCAATAATGCTAGCCACGTGACCATCGATGTCCAACATATTCCACACAACATACTAGTTTAACTCTATCCGAAAGAAATAGTGGAAGAACATAAATGTGGGGAAAGCAAAATGCATGGGTTATCATGACCATCCTTATTCAAGGTGGTGAATTGAAAATTATGAAGCCATATTATCCTTTAAGGTTATTTTAATTTTATAACAAGAAGCTTCATTTCTTGCAAGAAAATTATATCAAAAGAGTAAAGTTTTTTACATTTGAACTTATTAGAAAACTTGTCATAGGTGTTTGTATTGTTAAAACATCACATGAACTTATGCCCATGTGGGTGTATCTATGGATTTTCCTTTTAACCCACCAACATGTGTGGCAAATAAGTGCTCTTTGGAAATTGTATTGTTAGAACATCGCATGAACTTACACCCATGTGGGTGTATCTATTTATTTTCTTTTTGACCCACCAATGTGTGGGGAAAATAAGTGCTCTCTAGAAAGAGATGTTAGCTCCCCAATGCTTGGGAGACTCACAAATATATTTAATATTAAGTTTCAAATGGATGCTCCATAAGTGAATACTAGTTATATTGGTCAAATACATTAAAAATATATTAATTCATATATTAAATGATCTTGCTTTTCTAATAGATATAACAAAACTGATTGGATTATAATGATAAAATCATAGAGAATTATCCTTTTAAAACACAATTATCTAATGAAAATTTTGATCTAAACTAATCTCTCATGAACAAACCAACACACCCACACAAAGAGGTGTATATGTTACTCACACTCTCATGCAAATATATGGAACCATTACTATAATAACTAAACTTGACATTATTTGAAACAAATATAATACAAACTTCAAAAGAATAAAAGTAAATTACTTTACTAGACAAAGTTCATATAAAAAAGACATTTAGATAAATTACAGGGGAGGAAAAATAAGAAGAGAATATTTGGAACTCTCTATCTTGCCAAAAATGAAAACACAACTTGCTTTTAGTATCCGAACGGTAATCATAAATCATGTAATTCTTGTGCACATATTGAAGTTTTTGCTGCTCACTCGATTGCAATGGCTCTGTACTATACCATGAATTCACAGAGCATAAAAAGGAGGCAGAGCATGTCTCTACTTCAAAATTTCCATAAGAAGCAACAAAAGGAGACTTGCTTTAGTCAATTTTCACTGCACCAACTCTCATTTCCCAATCATCTGTATTCCATTGGCTTGAATGTGATCTCATTGTTCGATTCTTAGAATATGCCATTCTCGAATTCGTGTTGTTCTTTAAAGACTACCATTGGAATTCCATTCATAGAAAACCTGGACAGTGCCATAAATACATATTACAACTACAAAGTAGCTGCAACTATCAAAGTGTCCATTGATGACAACTCATGAACTGTTTGAGATGTCCACAAATGATAGCTCGTGAGTTGTCATCAATGGATTGTTAATTTCTATAACCCAGCAACAGATTAATTGCACAATAAATTCACAAAAAGAAATTTGATTTATATTAATTAACACAACTAGGTTAATTAACAACTAATAACAATGAAAGCAAAAGTAACAATAAGCCAATCACAAAAAGACTAACACAAATTTACCCAGGAAACTCCAATGCAGGGAAAAACCTGCAAATGTTAGATCTTCTATTCAGCCTAACAACAAACTTTTCTTTCAAAAATACAATATGAGTTTGCTACAACAATCTTACATATATAGAGCCCAACTGCTTTACTTAGCCTGCAAGAAAAGAATCTTCCCTTGCTTTCTTTGTCTTTAATTACACATAAAATCACTCTTAGATTTATCTTATCCTCACAAACTTAGAAACATTCTATTAAAGAATAAAAACTAATGTTGCTGAAAATCCAACTCGAATTGTATTAAAGCATATCTAACTCAAGTTGCTTTAAAGTGATTTAAAGCATATCCAACTCCAGTTACTTCAAAACAAATCCACATCCCACCTTTCGAGCTACAAAAATCAACACTCCCTCTTAGCGAGGAAATTGTTTTGCACCACACCCAACTTGTCCCTGAAGAATTCAAACTTGCTCTTCATCAAGGCCTTCATCAGGATATCTGCTATCTATTTGTCCGTAGGAATATAAATGAGCTTCACTATCCCCTTCTCCACACAATCTCTGATGAAGTGGTACTTGATCTCAATGTGCTTTGACTTGTCATGAAACACTAGATTCTCAGAGAGTTTGATACAACTCTAATTATCACAGTAAATGACTGTAGGATCCAACTCCTAATCAAAGAGCCCAGCTAGAAGTTTCTGAAGCCACATAGCCTCACATGTAGCCATATTGGCTGCCATATACTCGGCCTTTGCAAAACTCAGTGCAACTGACTTCTGTTTCTTGTTGTACCAAGAGACTACTCTTGATCCCAAACTAAAACTACACCATGAAGTGCTCTTCCGATCAGCTATACTGCCTTCCCAATCTGCATCGGTAAACCCCTCGAGCTTCACTCCATCCTGCTGAACATACTTTAGCCCATAATCAACTGTTCCTTGAAGATATCTCAAAAGCATGCTTCGCAACTATCCAGTGCACACATTTAGGTTCCACCATAAACTGACTGAGTGAGTTCACTACAAAACAAATGTCTATCCTGGTGTTGACCAAATACATAAGAGAGCCTATCAACTATCTATATAAAGTTGGGTCCATAGCCTCTAACCTGGAAGCATCAATCTTCTAATTGGTCACAAGTGGTGTTGACATAGGCTTACAATTCTCCATCCTGAATCACTTCAAGATATCAATTGAGTACTTCCCTTGTCCAAGGAAGATCTCTCCCTCTTTTTGCCACAACTCCAATCCCAGAAACTAATGCATCAACCGCAAGTCCTTCATCTCAAACTCTCCTACAAGATCTCACTTGTAGTGTGCTATGAGCTCCTCTGACCCTGTGAGAAATAGGTCATCAACATAGAACAACAATATGAGAAGTTTTCCCTTCACTTGAACATAGTATAGGTTCACTGCCTCACTCTTGATGAAGCCCACACTCTGCAAGTAACTGTCGATACGTGAATACCACGCCTTGGAGCCTGCTTGAGTCCATACAGTGCTCTTTTCAACCTGCATACATGAGAATCCCTCTCATGTGCTTCAAATCCTTCTAGTTGCTCTATGTAAATCTCTTTCTCAATCACTCCATTGAGGAAGGCCATTTTTACATCCATCTAGTGAATCCTCCAACCCATTTGTGTTGCTACAGAAATGATAGCTCTTATGGATGAGTACCTGGCTACTGGAGCAAAAGTCTCATCATAGTCAATTCCTTCCTTCTAAGAAAACCCCTTAGCCACAAACCGGGCTTTAAACTTCTCCACACTACCATCTACAGCATGCTTAATCTTATATAGCCATCTCGAGCCCACCACAAACTTATCTTTTGGTCGTGGTACTACCTCCCACACACTATTCTTCATGATGGAAGAATACTCTTCCACCATGGCATCTCTCCACACTTGGTGCTTGGATGCCTCTTGAAAGCTGGAAGGCCCTACTTTAATTAATTCACTCATAAGTGCAACATTATTAGAATAACATCTAGGAGCCCTTCTCTGTCTAACTAAATCTTGAGGATCACCTACATATTCTTGAGCCTCTCTCAATGTTTGCTCAGCTACCCTGTTTCTCCTCTTTTCTGTAATGGAATCTGAGGTTGAGGAATTATTGTTTCCTCCTTCTAATCATCCTGCTTGGCCTACTCACTCTGCTCTCTAGCTTGCATGATTGAAGTTTGAGGAAATTGTGTTTCCTCAACTGTGGGTGATTTCTCCCCCTCATTCATCAAGTTGCTAGATTTTTGAAGAATCCTCTCTTCCTCGAACTTCACATCTCTGTGAACAACTATTTTCCTGAGAGCAGGAATGTAAACCCAATAAGATTTAGAAGTTTCACTGAACCCAACAAGGATACCCTTCTCTACAGTAGGTTCCAACTTGGTTCTCTTCTCAACGGGAATGTGACAATGCACAAGGCATCTAAAGATGCAAATGTGCTCCAAGTTTGGTTTCTTACTAGAGAACGCCTCTTCTGGAGTCAACTTGCCCAACACTTTGTGAGGGCTCCTATTCTGCAAATACACAGCTATGTTGCAAGCTTCTGCCCATAAGAACCAAGGAAAATCCTGATCATGAAGCATGGCCTTGGCTGCTCCAACTATAGCCCTATTCTTCCGTTCAGTAACCCCATTCTGCTGAGGGTTGTATGAAACTATCAACTCTTTCTTCATACCTTCTTGAGCACATAAATATTTGAAGGCATTCGAGGTATACTCGCCTCCATTATCAAACCTTAGTATCTTGATCTTCTTCCCAGTTTGGTTCTCCATGAGAGCCTTAAACACTTTGAACCTACTGAAGACCTCATCTTTATTCTTCATGAAATATATCCATGTCTTCCTGGAGAAATCATCAATGAAGGTAACATAATACTCATATCTATTCAAGGATGTTGTTGACATAGGTCCACACACATCTGAGTGTATGAGATCCAAAATCCCTTTAGATCTAGTGTCACTATTTGAAAAATTGGTCTTGGCATATTTCCCAAGTGCACAACCTTTGCACACCTCATGTTTTTTTGTTTTTATCTTAGGCAGCCCGGTCACTATTTCCTTAATAATATTAAGTGCTCCATGGTGAAGGTGAGCCATCCTCCTGTGCCACAATTATCCTATCCCTTTACAGCTACTAACCAATGCATGTGCTGGCTCAAACTGTAACCGAAACAAGCTGCCATGCCTAACTCCAATCACCTTTGCAACCTTTGAATCTTTGGGATGAATATAGACTTTTCCCCTCTAAAAGGTCACGATGTAACCCTTGTCTTCCAAAGCAGAAACTGAGATTAAATTCTTTGTCATGCTAGAGACATACAATACATCCTCCACCAACAAAGGTTTTACAGACTCCCTCTAAAACTTGACGGTGCCAATACCAGTTGCATGGTACTTGGCATTGTCTCCAAGCTCAATATAGAAATCTAACTTCTTCTCCTCGAACTTGGTGAAACATCCTCTGACTCCCATCATGTGGCGAGAAGCCCCACTGTCAATATACCATACTCTGTTGGCAATTGAACTTGAGAGATGGGCAATGAGTGAAAACTCATTCTCAAATTGTGATGCAAACTCGTCCACCTCTGTTGTAGCAGCAACTTGCTTCTTCTGCTTGTCCTTATTTTTCTTATTCAGACATTGACTGGAATAGTGACCCATCTGATGGCAAAAAAATTTTTTTATCTTGCTTAGATCTTTCTTCTTCCCACTCTTGAAAGAAGAACCTTCTAATTGCTCTTTATTGGACTTCTTCTTACCCTTGCTTGCAAGAGCAAGATTTTCTTTGTCTTGACCCTTCTTTGCTTGATCTCCTCGATGAGCACCTTCACAGATCTCCTCTTGAACAAAATCATCCCAAAGTCTTGCCCAATCAGGTAGTCGATCTCTACCAACAACACACTTGACAAACACTTCCCAGTGCTTTGAAAAACCATTCAAGGCTATACGCACCAACTCATCTTCATTAATCATCTCTCCAATAGCAGCAAGCTCATCCCTAACCTGTGTTAGCTTGGACAAGTAAGAGATCACACTCTCATGTTTGGACATCTTGGTATTATGCAATTTGTCCTTGAGCATCATCTTACGACTTTGATAGTCGCTCTGATAAATTTTTGTGAGCATATCCCACATCTCCTTAGCGATGTCTTTCCCCAATAAATGAGGAATTGAATGATCTCTTACTCCATCTAGGATAATCCTCTGAGCCTTGGCCTCTTTGACTTCATGCAAATCTAAGGCAATAGGATCATTGGTGTCACTTTTGTACTAGCATAGATCCACAACCTGTTCTCCTTAAGAACAGATGTAATCTGAACCTTCCACTGCAAGAAGTTAGATGCACCCTCAAGCCTATCCTCGTATTGAACGCTAGTTGCCATAGCCACAAAAAGAACTACAGACGAAAATCTGATTATTTTTTTTCTTGAAATCTATGTCACAAATCTTGGCTTCGTATTTAGAGTTTAGAGCTCTTATACCGTGTTAATTTCTATAACCCAGCAACAGATTTTTTTTTTTTTCAAAAGGTGCAATGCACCCATGTTATTAGGGGTAAACGCTTTTGACCGGAGCTATGAACCGGGTACAAGAAACCACAAGAAACAACCAAACCCGCGGGCACATTGGCCCAGCGAAGGCAAACCCGAAGGCACAAGGCCTGCGAGCACAATGGCCCAGCGAGGGTTTGAACCCCGGTGGCCGCCACAACAACCAAGCGACTTGACCACCAAACCACGCCCATATCGGCAACCCAGCAACAGATTAATTGCACAATAAATTCACAGAAAGAAATCTGATTTATAACAATTAACACAACTGGGTTAATTAACAACTAATAAAAATAGAAGCAAAAATAACAATAAGCCAATCACAAAAAGACTAACACAAATTTACCCAGGAAACCCCAATGCAGGGAAAAACCTGCAAATGTTGGATCTTCTATTCAGCCTAACAACAAACTTTTCTTTTGAAAATACAATATATGAGTTTGCTACAGCAATCTTACATATATAGAGCCCAGGCCTAGAATTTGACGGCCACCCTTGCCTATGATATGAAAATTTTGTGATGGTTTGTTCATTTAAATACCTGTCATTTTACATTTTATGAAAAAAATTAACTATAAAAAAATAAAATTAAAGTACCTAAAAAATCAATATATTAGTAATCTATGAAATATTATTTTATAAAATAATTATGTTAGAAAATTTACAAATTTTAGAAACTATGCATGCACTCAATTAGTAAATCCAATTGCATATAAAAAATTTTATTGATAATTAAATAATTGTATATATGTAATTTACATTTTGACAATGCATAGAGTATTAGATTAAGAATAATTATATTGCACAATATGATTTTTTTTCCATATATTTATTCTCTAATTTGTAAAATTGTATTACTATTTTGACTATAATTTAATTTATTAATTTCATATGTGTAATAAAAACACATTTAAATATCAATTTCAAATCAAATCTAGCAAGAAATAATTATATAAAATTAAAAGTAGTTCAATCGGCAAATTGATCCTTAAATATCAATTCCAAACCTATCTAGAAATAATTATATAAAATTAAAAATAGTTTAATCCTTATTCAACTCATTATCTAAAATTTCAACATGCTCACCAATAAAACACAACTACTGCTTGAAAAAAATTAAAGCTGGATCACTGTAAAATAAATGTTGTTGAAAAAATAATGCTAACAATGCTATAAAGTGAAATTAGCTGCTATTGTTCAATTTTTTTTATAGTTTAATCTTAAATTCATCTATCTAAAAACATAAATTATTTGTAAAAGACAAACAAAATTTCAACATGCTCACCAATAAAACCAAATGCTCTATTTAAGAAAATCAAAGCTAAGAGTCATGTACACAAAATGCTATAAAATAAATGTTGTTCAAAAAACAATGCTATAAAATAAATGCTTTGAAAATACAATGAAAATTTGTGCTATGTTGTTATTCTAAGAATATCCAATTATATATATATATATATATATATATATATATATATATATATATATATATTAAAAAACTATAAAATTATAAAATATTGATAATTAGAAATAAATCTAAAATCTAAAATTTATTGTTAATTGTAACAAGAAATTTCTAAATTATGTAGAAAATAAATCTTGTTAAAATATTCAAAAAGTTAAAAATCAATTATATTCTATTTTGAAAAGATTTTGAATTAATATATATTTTTATAATAAATATTATAAATCATATATATTAATATAAAGCAATGATAACTATTAGTAAAAATGTCAAAATCTTTAAAAAATTAGAAAGAACTATATTTAATCTTGAAAAATTATATTCTCAACATATTTTTAATTAATAAATATAATTAGTTTTTTTGTTTCTCGATTCAACATATTTTTAATTAATAAATATAATTAGTTTTTTTGTTTCTCGATTCAATTGTGTTCAATCGAATCCAGAAACAAAAAAACTAATTTCATATGGATTGTGGAAATCTTATTGCATTGATTAATAAATATATTTATAATAAATCATATATATTAATATAAAGTGAAATTAGAAAGAATTATTCTAATTTCCAATTATAAATTTGATGTGTCATATTAATGGTTATACAAAAATATAGCAAGTCAAATGATACGGTCTAATAATTTTTTAGGTTGTAATATATGGTCCAAAATGCAAAAAAGGTCAAATAGACCGTCAAATTCCCTGATAGAGCCCAACTGTAGCATGCAAGAAAAAAATATTTCCTTGCTTTCTTTGGCTTTAATTACACATAAAATCACTCTTAGATTTATCCAACTGAAATTGTTTTAAAACATATCTAATTCAAGTTGCTTTAAAGTGATTTAGAGCATATCCAACTCGAGTTGCTTTAAAACAAATCCACATCCCACCTTTCGAGCTACAAAAATCAATATAGACCTCTTGATGTCTTCCTTCCACAACCCAGGCAAATCAAACCATTAAAGTGATGAATGAGATAAACCTTATCCAGCTGACTCTCCCCAGCTGTTTAGCAGTAGCAACCTTTCTAAGTAGCCGCAGAAGGCGATGGGTGATCTCGCCCTGCATACTCTGCAATGAAGTCGCACAAAGTTGATGCTAAACTCGAACTGGCAACTCGTCTCTGCGATTTCTAGGCATCGTCCACATTGAAAATGGATTGTATAGTTGATAGTAGCTGGGAGAATATGATGGTGACTGTTCTTTGGGTGGGAGAAAGAATTTTGAAAAAATTTAGAACTTAACCGTGACAATAATAATTATGACTGTCGCAAGTAAACGGGGAAATGGAAACGGAAATAAGATAGTTAAGCCAGCAGATCAAACAGTAGTGAGAAACAAATTGTAAGTGTGACTGATGTCATTTATTTTTCTCAATTTTTGTAGTTGTCAAAATGCACACAGAGATCACTGAATGATTTGACAAAATGGCAAGTTTATATTTTATCTCATCAAATACAATGGTTACTGGTCGCGTGTTCAGTGATCATGTCCATGAAGCTACATGTTTCTTCTATGAATAGCTTCACTAATTTGTGGTCTGGAAGGCAATCAATGCTAAATAGCTCTAATTTGGCTTGCTCTTTAATCTTTTGAGACTTTTGAGAAAATTCAAATGATAAATGCAAAGCCAGAACCATCCATGACCATATGTGCCATTGTTGGTACTCTGCAAACAAGTGTCTTGTTGATGGTTTTGTCGATTGTATGGGCAATATTGCTTGCTGTTTAAGACACGGCGATGTCAGGAAATTGCAGTTTCAAAGATCTCAGAGGTGCATTATTATCCTAATCCTGACTCTTTTAGGCCCCAAGATGAAGAAACAAATAACCTCTTTCACTTGGAGGCCTCACTTTTAAATCCCAAAAACATGCAGGAATCAGTTTTTCGCAAAATCCAAGGACCCCCTGCTCAGACCATTCATATACGAGCACATGATGAGGGAAGGAAGATCAGGATTGAAAAGGGCGAGAATAATATGTGAGCCAAGAAACTTGGAGTCTCCCTCCTATTGCTATGATCTTAAAGAAAATAGAATTGAAAAAGCTTCTACCACAAGATCATATGACGACTGTAGACCTGCTTTCGAGAGTAAACCACGTAGTTTCTGAATGGATGGATGAGGATCTAAACCATCTCTTATATACAGGTTTAATATGCACAGTACCTCACAGATAGTCAGTGGCGCAAGAGTTGTTGACTAGGTTATTGCTATGTGATCTAATATTAGGTATCTCCCGAGACACTTCCTTTGGTTTCTAACAAGTTTGAATCCAACAAGGATATGGTACTGCTAATTCATGGTATTTTGAAGGAGAGATCTTCCTTCGAGAGATCTTCCTTCAGAAATGGGACCATCATATTGACACAACATCAAGTGTACATATGGAGCACAAATCTATATTTGAGGTAGGTGGTCTCCCTCCCATTTATTGGTCATTTGATTCACTCAAAGCCATTGGAAACAGCTTAGGGACCACCTTTCATATTAAAAAGCTTCAAAACAAAAAAAGCTTCCATTCCTCTGCCCACTTGTGTGTTCTTATGGACACGTCTAAACTGCTCCTTGCCACTCATATTCTATCGTCTAGACTTGGCAAATAAACCTTCCATGCCTCTGCCCACTTGTGTGTTCTTATGAAAATCTTCTATTTAAGTATTTTAACTGTCATTTGATCAATCATTTGGAAGCATCCTAACCCAACAAACCCATTTGTTGCCCACCTCATTTCCCTCCCTCTAGTCAGCCTCCTTAGTTTCCCCTTTGTAAAAACCTCCTTGCAATTTCTAGCAGGTTTTGGAAAACTTGTAAATGAAAGAGAAGTTTAAACATGGTGAGATCTTAAAGGGAAAATCAGAGATCTCAGAATTGCAAGATTTATCAACTCCTTTCAGCCACAAGGTGAAAAATAAATAAAAAATAATTACCACATTTTATTTTATGGAGACATGTTCTATATTTATTATGTTTAATTTTGTTTGATTTAATTGGGATGATTTCACTGCTTACTTTAGCTGTAGGGCAACACCAAAAAACGGTGTCCATTCTATTCCATTAGCAAAAAAACAAAAATCTTCTTTTCCTTTTTGTAATCGTGATAAGAACAGAAAGGAGAAACAAAAAACAAGAATCTTCTTTTGTTTTTTTTAACCATGGTAAGAACAGAAAGGAGAAACTAAAAACAAAAATCTTCTTTTCCTTTTTGTAACCAGAAAGGAGAAACAAAAATGCAAATATAAAAAACTAATGGAAACTTACCATAAAATGGCTTATGGTTAGTAGATTTATAATCCATACAAATGCACTCTACCTAATTTCTTAGGTGTCCTTCAAATAATATTTTATTAGTTCCTTCAACTACAGTTCCTGCAAATGAAGGGAAACATTTTAACTGTGCCACTCAACACATTACAATACCCATCCAGCATTTTATGAAAGGGATAAAATTACAACTAGGTAACGTAATTTCATTGTCTCTTCTAACTTGTTACACAATATTCTGTTGAACTCTTGCACATCACGCTGCTGGTATGTGTCAAATAGACTCCATCCAAATGATCATGTAAGTTCTGTTGTCGATACACTATCACTGCTACTCTGCATATTATAAAACAGGGGCTACAAAGCGAGAGGCATTCCGCTTGAAGATAAAATATTTTCCACTGCCTGCAGACATTTGAAGTTAAGTAATCATTTCATGTTAACTGAGCTACAACATTTGCAGCAATGAATTCAAATATGGAATGTGATACAACATTTGCAGCAATCAATTCAAAGTTTCAGTTTCTGACGTACAGTTACCCTTCTGAAATACAACATTTGCAGCAATGAATTCAAAGTTTATAGTATGCATCAGAGTTTCAGTTTCTGAAGTACAGTTACCCTTCTGAAATATGGAATGTGATACAACATTTGCAGCAATGAATTCAAATAGCATCTTGTTCCTTGATTTTTGCGGCCAAATAGTTACCCTTGCTATCACAGTTAAAGCATCATCACATATAAAACCATTTGCAGGATCACAAATAACATTACAGGAAGCAAATACACGAAATCTCCAATCCGTAGAGTTTGCAGAAAACTGATGTCTGTATTCTGTAGCAATCCAAACAGCAAACATAATTAATTTTCAATCTTGATTACCAAGACCAGAATTAATTGTTTCAGAGTATCCAAAAAATTCAAACCAAGAAAACATAATTAATTTTCAATCTTGATTACATGATGAACTTGATTCATCTACAATGGAGTATAAAAAGAAAAAACTAATATTTTAAATTCATTACCAGCATAGCACTAGTGAACAAATTATGTTTAGCTTTGCACAACAAAGATATTGAAAACTGACTCAATATGATTCTTATAGTCAACTTGTGCTATGAGTATTCCTTTTCCTAAGTTTTGATTAGGTAACACATAACAATGAAAAGGTTATAGATATAATGGGGAGGCATACACGATGATCACATCTAAAGTGCAAACTAGTAACTTTCTTCGATTGTAAGTGCATAGTGTATAAATAGTACAACTATAACAACCATGACAAATGCAATCATCATACAATGTCTAACCACACCATTTTTATCTGTAAGATAAATTAAAGGAATCCATGGCAGAATAATTACAACTATATATTTAGCTTGTTGCATGGATATGAATTGGGTATATGATCTCACAAGAAGAAAATCTAACAAAGATGGCATAAATTTTGTAAATCAAAATAAAATAAAATCAACTAGTACATATTAAAATCCACACATAAAAATGATCAACATTCCCACAAATACATGAAAGAAAAGCACATAGAAATGCCAACAAACCTATGAAAAACTTGTGCATGTAATTGAGCAAGAAATTTATAGCGAAATATGTATATACAAATCAAAATGAGGATCAGATACACAAGAAAACCAACATCTAGTCACTCAAATGTAAACCCATATACAAAGCATTATAATTCGAAGAAACCAAAATAATACCATGGGGTTAAAAAGAGCATACACTTGTTCTGATGCAACACAATTTATGGATGTTTTGCAATGTAAAATTCAAAATATAAATGTGTGTTTTATCCAGAATGCAATTATTTAGAGTTAATTTTTCTTCTCAATTTTTGCAAATGTATAATTTGCAACTCGACTAATATTTCTAAAATTCTCACATCTCAAACTAAATTACTTGTCATGTAAAAATTCTTTCCAGTAACTATTAAAATTTTGCCCCAATGTTTTCTTGAAATATATCATGGAATACTAAATTCAATCACATAGATATGATTGACTTAAAAAAAAATCAACTTGCAATACATATTAGTCCGTTCTTCTTGACCACTCATTTAAAAAAAATGAATAACAAACATACTAGAAATCTGATTTTCTTCACATTGTCATGTGTTGCATAGAAATAGCCACTACTCTCCTTCTGAATTCATGCAAAATATTTCAAAATAGAGGAAAGCAACTTAAATTATAAGATAGGCACTGCAAAGTGAGAGGAATTCTGCTTGAAGATAAAATATTTTCCATTTGGCATGTGATACAATGCCCGCAGACATTTCAAGTTAAGTAATCATATCATTTTAACTGAGCTATCGTTGGGTCACATGCTATGCATCAAATTTTCAGTTTCTGAAGTATAGTTAGCCTTATGAAATATGGAATGTGATACAACATTTGCGAATAACATATAACATTGCAGAAAGAAAATGAGCGAAATCCCCAATCCATAGAGTTTGCAGAAAATCATTTGCAGTATCAAAGCTTTTGTTCAATGTGAGTCCAGTATTCTAGTGCATAAATTTTATAGGTTTGACATAGGTTTGACATTTTAGCCTATATTGATTCTCTATTTAGTTTTGTTAAATATGAATTCTAGACCACTAGTAGGAAAATGTTTCCTATCATGAACACTAAGAACCCTCAAGTGGCAATACCACAAAAAAATATTCATTGACATTGTCCACATAATAAGCACTTTGGGAGCTACTTATGAGAAACAAAAGAGAAAATTATCAAAAGACGTGAAACAAATATAAAAGATTATTGGAATTAACGCTCCATCATAAATGAATAAGTCAATAATAGAATTGTGTATAGCTGTCAAGAGTCTCAATTTGTTGTCACTACATCTAGTTTGTTGTTTGTTATTAAGTGTTTTAGCTAGCTGTCATCTTATTTAACAGATTTATAGGTTGTTGTTGAACATATCTGAATATATAAATATGTAAGATTGTTTGATGAATAAAATGTAGTCCATGAGTTCACTATGTCTCTCTGCTGTTATTTTTATCTATTAGCAATATGTAAGGAGCTTCTAATTAGTACCCTATCTCAGTACATGGGTTATGTAGATTTCACATTTAATGTAATAACCACCCCATTTTTTTCCAAAAGCTTCACCTATTAGCATTAACCAAAATGCAATAATAACAAATGGAATAGTAACCCTCCACTTTCTGATTACTCAAACCCTGATGTGGGTAAGGTAAGAGCATATAGTGAAAGGAGATTTTACATTACTAAAACCAAGCTAACTAAAAAGATGCCTTCCACTCTATGGTCACCCAGATCCTAATGTGGGCAAGGCGAGAGCATACAATGAGAAGGTTTACAACTAAATTCTTCTATGCTACCATTGTTGTAGTGGGGTGAGTAAAGAAAGCCAAATGCATGAAAGTTACAAACATTATCTTATTCAACGGGAAGTATAAAAAGTAAATAGCACTAGGTGGAAAGCCAATCAAATCACACAATCCTCTGCTTGTTGAGTGGGCATAATAAGAAAGGATATTAAGAACTCAACCACTTGTTTAGTGGGAGTAACATGTAACATAAAGGAAAGTTTTACCACTTATTCAGTGGGAGAACCACTTGTTCAATGGGGTGAGTATCAAAACCAAATATAGGAGCATTCACAAATGGTACTACTAATGGTGTTACAATAAGCTCAACACAAATTACATCAAACCATTATATGCTACTATTATGGAATGAAAATAATAGGAATTACGAGGTAAAACTGCCTCCACAAGATGCTATAATGAAAGTATGAGAACACCCCCAATAAACTATAACAAGTATACCTCAATATATGTCCGCTGGAGGTCAATGAAAGGTCACATAAGATGTTGCAATAGGTTTGGTATGCTAGATAACAGTTTGATCTGCACGAATAGCAGGCCTAAAACCCCAACCAACAACCATCAAATGAGTATAACTCCTTTGATACTTGATAGAATCATCCCTAATCATTTGCAAGTGATGAAGCAATCTTTCCAATGTAAGCTAGTAAGTAGCCTCAAAAAGGGATTGAACAATAGCAAACCCACACCAAACTCCTCAAGTTGGATGGTATGACCTCCCTAGGTAGGTCAAACCACTCCCAAAAATTCAACACTCCTTCAAAAATCACCAAATCTCAGAAAAGGGTGTGCCAAAGCATGAGAAAGGCAATGAACAAACACTCACAAAATAATATTAAGTTCTCTGACCAACATGAGCAAAAAGGTGGATCAGCTAGGATATGAAAACACATAAACTAGAACAACACCCAAGTCTAATAAAACACTATAAAATTCCTTCAAAATATTGCAAGAAGAGTTAACACACTAAAACAAAACTAGAAGACATCATAACAACCCAAAACTAAAGAAAACAAGGAAGCCATGAAAAGTATAAGCTCAACTGTGACCCCTAAAATGGAGCTACACCACCATTCAACTAGGAGATATCTCAAGCAATCTCAAAACTAAAGTTGACTTAGAAGTATTTCGTCAAATCCCAAGGACATCTTTCTGCATTTTAGTAACACTTTGTTATCACAAATTAGCATATCCAAATGAGAGAAAGTGAGGGCATTATATAGCTTTTGAGACCTAGAAGTTTGAATCATTTTCCCTCCAAAATGGTACACCACATTTGGGGAATAAAATACTTTATTAAAATCACCTATATCTTCACTTTGGTGTCCACCTTGGATATGCTTAAAAATTAATTTTAAAACAACATAAGTGTCATCTTGGTGTCCAACTCAACTCCCCCCTTTTTAAAAACAACTTATGTATGCATCCTAGGTGTGGGAGTCAAAAGTGAATTTAACTTTCTAAAATAAACTTAAGTTGCAAACCTTTCCATATTTGAACTCCAAAGATGGTGGAGAAGCCAATTGCTAACATCATAAAGATTCCAACCACAACAACTATCGCCATTGCTAAAAATAGTAATCATGTACTGAACTATTGACAATACCATTTCTAGAAATAGTACTTACTAAAAATAGCATATTGATAATAATAGTAAGTGTGTATAATCTCAAAATAAGCACATTCTAAGATAGTTGTGACTTACTAAACATAAATTAAGTACTAAAAATAGACACTCTAAAAATAGCAATGACTACTTGCCAAGCATATCAAAAAACCTAGAAAGACCCATAAAACCTTTTGGCAAGTTACTCCTGCAACAACCTCTTGAAAAGCTGACAAGAAACCTCCAAGAATATTGGAAACCCTAAAGTCACCTCTGAGTAGCTTACGGGTCTCCGAAAATGGACTAATTATCACAGTAATCCTTAGAAATGAAAAGGGGACATTACCTGGTCCTCCCTCCCCAAGATTGTTTTTCCCTAAGGAATCATAAATCTAGATGCTACCAAAATCTGCTTATCCTCCCAAGTAGCATCCTCAATTGGAATATGCTTCCACTTCACCAGATACTTTTTGCATCCTCAATGAACACTCTCTGAAATCAATGACTGCCTCTAGCACCAAAACCAAATTCCCTTCCTCATCCAATGAAGGTAAATTAGTGGGAGCTCAATAACATTATGCCCAACTACCTTCTTGAGGTGAGACACATGGAAGACATTGTGAACCTTGCAATAGCTCCAACCTATAAGCCACCTCCCCAACTCTCTTAGTGATCCTAAAAGGCCCATAGAAATGTGGCTTAACCTTCCCTGCTCCACTCTTCTTGAGAGTGCATTATCTATATGGTTGGAGTCTCAAATAGACCATATCCAGGCTACCTGAAATGCATGCTCTATTCACTACTGACTAGCATACATCTTTTGCTAATTTTGGGCATGATGAAAATTGTCCTTCAAAGATTTTAAAATGTCTTTACTCAGTTTGATTGTATCCCTCACTTGAGGGGCTCTACTATCACAAAATATGAAATCAATGAAGCTAGGAGCTTCATAGCCATATAGAGCCATCAATGGAGATGTAATATCCCTCATAAAAAAAATCAGCTTTAAATCAGAAATTTTTGTTTCTACCAAAAACTTTGAAATGAGAAAATTGAGTATGAGAGAAAAAACATTAAATCACCCCAAATTGATATTGAATCAATAAAAATTGATATTGAATGCTCCAATACTTATTTAGACATGGAATTCACATCAATTTACTACTGGTAATAACAACCAACAACAATACACATCTATTGTACCAAACCCAAAAGAAACTACAAACTGAAAGCTACTGCTAAAACCCAAATCACAACAAACAACTCTAAAATGAAAGTTGTTTTTCTAGATAGAAAATTATGAGACAATAATTTTCTAGATGCACATATATTTTTCTAACAATAGAAAACCAAATTGATATATTAAACTACGCTACTCCTGCTAACTATTTAACGAAATGAACACCCAAAACTTGAACATTCAACACTATTGTAACTTCCGAATGAAATTTTCACTGAAGACCTATAAACACACTGCCTACAAGTCTCTATCTCCCTAGTTTATTATGCTAGAAGATTACTCCTTCAATGGTTTCTCAACCTCTGAATAAGAAAACATAAGCCTGTAGAATGCATAAAGGATCCTTCTATATGTAAAATGACCAATATTTATAGCCTCTTGATCATCTAGAAACTTCTACCAAACATTAGATTCACATCCAAATATTCCTCCCTAATTTTAGGAACTTACAAAAGTCATAAAATTCATTATAACACCTCTAAATTTATCCTTTTATATTACACCACTTACAAGGCATCTTTTCACAACTCAAAATGTATTTTTTGAGGTATCAACATGAGGTAAAAGTACTATTTTCCAAAACACACGACCCACCTATGTTGGCACCACTAAATATTTAATATTTATTTGTCCTTTAGATAAAATTACACTAAGACAATATAAATATTAAATAATATTATATACCAATGTTGTTCTAATACCTCCGACTTATTATTTTGAGCTAATGAAAATTTAATATTTTTAGTAAGTACTCTTTCTAAGAAAAAGGGGACATTACAAGTCCTCCCTTCCCAAATATCGCTTGTCCTCAAGCAATTTCTACCATGATGCTTCAAAATTAGGTTATTCTACACATAACATCTTGATCTAGTAGCTGTAAGAGGCCAAACCCACAAAGTGGTTTACAATTTGAATGAGGAAGGAAAAGTGGCAAAAAAAGACCCCATACAAAAAAATTTGGTTTTTGGGGTTCAAATGAACCCTTTGGTTTGAGCGAACCAAAAAAGGGTTCGAATGAACCCTGGTTCATGCAAACCAATTAAATGCAAGTTGGACCCCATCCCGCCAAAAAAATAATGAAAACCCCATTTTGAAAGGGGGTTCAAATGAACCAAGGTTTGAATGAACTCCAGTTCACTCAAACCCCTGGGGTTCGCTAGAACCCCTTGGTTCTAGCGAACCCCCTTTTTCCCACATCCCTGCTCTTTGGCACAAGAAAAACCAGAACTTTTTCCCTTCGAAGCTCGGGTTGAGGATGAAAGGAGGAGACTTCACAAACCCAACCAAAATCAGGTAGTCCACAGAACGATCTATCCAATGAATGTAATTTTAATATTTTTTGGTTTTATTATGTATTTGTTTTTTTAGTTTTATTAAACATAGGTTTTTCATCAAAAATGAAGGTCTTTGTTCTACACGTGGAAAAATATCAGATTATCAAAAAAAATAAAAAAAATGAGTGCACCAGATATTGAATTCCTTGATCCAATGAAAAAAAATGAATTTTGATATATACAAAAATATTTACGTGATATAGTCAAGACTATGTCTAAATTTTAATTGGTTTGACTTCAAAACTTGATTAAAGAAAAAATATTCAATAAAAAACTATCTAACCAAGTGGAAGCACTAGATATCAGAGTTAAAATCTAAATTAAAGAATTATAATTTTATTCTTCATGGGAAAAATGTTATGCATTATACAAGGTGCATCACTTTTTAAAAATGTTGTTTTCTAAAACCCAATTTTTGTAGGAGATGGAATTTGAAGAAGTGCAATATGATTCGAAAAATTTTGAAAAAAATATTTTTAGAATCTATAGACAAAATGTGATGAGACTCTAGTTTACATCATCTTCAAATTCCTCACGATTTAGCTGCTATAGGTGCGCGAATGTGAATATTTAGTTCAAAAAAATTATTTCAATGTCTAGTTTGGCCAAAAATTGTAAACTACTATTGTGGGATCACCCAAGATGTTATAATTATTGACATGGAACATTGTGAAAACTTGATACCTCATACTTCTTTGTGAAAATACCATGATTACAACAAAAATATTCATACAAATATTTGATATATTCACTCCAGTTCCATTTTTTTATGACATATTCTCCAAGAAATTTTATAAAATCACCAAATGCTTCCCACTGAATATATGAGCTAGCATGTAATAAATAAAACTTGAAACTTCTCACAATAATGTAAATATATTTTTTTCTGCTATTAGGATTATTATAAAATTTATTGAATCCTCTATAACAACAATTACATCTTTGGGAATTAACAAACTACCTCCAGCTCTAAAATACTAAAATATACATAGCTAAAATACACACTAGTAAGCCCGAACATTACCTCAACTTGGGAGATTGTACCTTCAGCTTCATAAACTGATTTATAACATAAAAATATTTTTAGAGGGGCAACAAGTAATATCATGTAGTAATAACATTTACACTACCATTTCGCAAAAGCTAAATCTGCAAGCATTGCTCATTCTGATACCCTTGTATGTATTCACTAGCACTAGGTATTTTGTACTAGAAATATCTAAAACTTCTTATTGTGACACAAATATGATTTTTATGGCCCATGGGATTGTCATAATATTCAATGCATCCTTCAAAACAATGAATACATAATTTGGAAACAATTGCCTCTTTTACCTTCAAAATGTGGAGATACACCTTGCTGAAAACAACACTAGTTGTTCCAAACTTTGCCTCAGCTTGAAGGATATTATATGCAAAATTTGGATCTGATCTAAAATAGCAATGGTAATATTGAGGAGTAATAATTAACATCATATAATAACAACTAATACAACACCATTTACAAAACATTGATTCTACTTGATCAACAGTTCAATTTCGAAAGTGTCGGTGTCATCGACCTCCTAGGAGCACCATCTACAACAAAACACCTTCATGAGATACAAGAGAAGCAAAAGCTATTTCATCAAAAGAGAGAATTAATTAAGACATCTAAAATACATATTGTGTAGGCTTTTAAAGGCAAGAAAAGGTAACGGGTATAAAACTTCTTGATACATGAAACAAAACTACCCAGAATAATTAATTAAACTATTCTACCTAAGTATGCTTAAGCGGGTAAATGGTAAAAACCATTTACTCCAACAACCCCCTTTAAGTGCAAATTAGGGATAATTATTATGCAAAAATGAAGATACAATATGGGTCTCGGCTACACAACCATGTTAGGTACCCATTTAAAATTAAATCTCTCACAACCGGAGAAAAGGAGAAAAACCTTGTGGGAAAAAACCCCTCTCCAAAAGAGAGAAAATCAAATAAAAATTTGATGCATGGATGGAAGACTCAATCACACCCCCCAAGGACTACATAGGTCATGTCTAGACAATCAATAGCCTCCCATAACAAGGAAAGAGAGAGACTATGTAGCCCACCCACAATGTGTAATCGCCTACAAAACTAGTAAGTGCCTAAAGAAAAAACATGATCCAATGTAGACAATTGTCTTTCTTTTGGAAGAAACAAAACCAAGTACAAATATAGGTGTGCTTCCCATTTTAGATAGAAATTGAAAGAAGGAATCATGAAGATGTATGATTACGTCTCTCAAATCTACTAATGTGTCACCAAGACCTTGGAAGATGATGCCACGAACCAACCATGAACATGTCCAATCACAATAGAAGGTGACAAACAAGGTACCAGGGTGATCCCACAATAGTGGTTTACAATTTTTGGCCAAATTGGACACTGAAATAAATTTTTTAACCTAAATTTTCACTTTTAGGCACCTATAGCGGCTAAATCGTGAGGAATTTGAAGATGATGCAAACTAGAGTTTTGTGACATTTTGTCTATAGATTCTAAATATATTTTTGTCATTTTTTTTGGAATCAGTTTGCACTTCTTTTTCCATCTCCCTCGAAAACTAGTTTTTTTCATAAAACAACATTTTTAAAAAGTGACGCTCACCGTATAATGCATGACTTTTTTTTTCCATGAATGATAAAATTCTAATTCTTTCGAATTTAGATTTTTAACTCTGATATCTAATGTTTCCACTTGGTTAGATAGTATTTTATTGAATATTTTTTCTTTAATCAAGTTTCAAAGTCAAACCAATTGCAATTCAGACATAGTGCGGTCGTATAACGCGTAAATTTTTTTGTATGTATCAATTTATTTATTTTTTGTTGGATCGGACTTCAATATCTGGTACACTCATTTTTTTCTTTTTTCTTTTTTGATAATCTGCTATTTTTCCACATGTGCAAAACAAAGAGCTTGATTTTCGGTGAAAAACCTATGTTTAATAAAACTAAAAAAAAAACACATAATAAAAACAAAACATATTAAAATTATATTCGTTGGATAGTTCATTTCGAGGACTACCTAATTCCAATTGGGTTTATGAAGTCTCTGCCATTTTTGTCTTCAACCCGAGCTCTGAAGTGCAAAAATTTAGATATTTTTTGTGACTGAGAGAGAGAATGAGGGATAAGGGGGGTTCAAATGAACCCCTAGGGGTTTGAGCGAACCACCCTTCCATAATGCATTTTTTTTTAATTTTTGGGTGGGAAAGAATTCAATGGGTTCACTCAAACTAGTAGGTTCATATGCACCCCTAAAATCAATTTTTTTGCCACTAGGTCATTTTTTGTGAGATTTCCTTCCTCACTTGAATTGTAAACCACTTTTGTGGGTTTACCCACCATTGGAAATTGATTATGAACATTCTCCAGAGACTGAGATGGTTTGACAATAGTTGTGTAATAATTTTCATCAAAGAGGAGAGATAACTCCTCAAATGTGTCCTCCAAATCTAAAATGTGAGACTCCACAAACAAGGAACCAATGACAAATAGGAATCCCAATCAGGAAGACAATCATAATCATGTTGCTCAAGAATGATGGAAGTACTCAATGAAGGTGGGTCAACTATCTTTGACATAGAATCAGGAACCTCTGAAGCAACAACAACCTCATTTGAAGTCTCAATAACCTCCAAAGTATCACAAGCATGCTCTATCTTCTTTGAAGAATAAAGAGACACGCTGGTATTGGAAGGAGGGTCATCGAGAGATGGTAGAGTATCAAGATCTCCATATGATTCTCGAAGGTGAGTCCAAAGAGCATAAGGGCTCTCAAAATGAAAAAGTGAATCCAAAAGGTCCTCATCATAGATATGATCAAAAATAACTCCATAGGCTCTAGCCCTAAATCCCAGGTTCCAAATCATATACCTACTACATGTGTCTGGAACATGAACTTCATCAAATACAAATAAGGCAATAGATTCTCTTTACTAAGATGGGTGAGAACAACATCACTCCATTGCCTAAATTTCCCTTTCTCCAAAGAAACCATTATAAAACTTCTTCAAAATTTCAGAGTTAGTGCTTTCACAAGTATAAAAACTTCCAAAAAGAATTAACCTTGATTTGGAGCAAAATTTAATGCAACCCATTGCTTGATCTCCATGCTAACACCTAGCAAACTCCACCAAGAAAACAAAAAAGATAGCCTCTTGTGAGACTTTCTCACATCAACCAAAGGAAAAACATAGGGTATTTAAATGGCTAAAAATAACAACACGCAACCAATGTGGGATTATTGTTTGTAGTCGAGTTAGAAAAAAGTAAAAATTTTCTTTGCACGCCGAGAAAGGAGGAAAGAAACCCTAAGTAGAATCCTCCAAACGAAGATCATGCCCAATAGAAGTTACGACCAACAATGCAAAAAAAATGCCTTACACCATCAAGGATTCGCTACATCAGAGATGATTTGAGCTTCTGGTGGGAAAAATCGTGCCCCTTTATAGAGTCAACACAACTCTGCATGGGCCAGGTACTACGCGCGGCCTACAGATGAAGTTTGCGGCTTCCAAAGGTAGATCAGTATGCCCCTTCCTCTATGCCTCTAATGGTTTGAATCATTCCTCCAAAGTGGCCTGAACAATGAAGTTGCCACCTCAAAACAAATGAATCTTCAAAAAAAATTAGCCCACCAATAGGAAAAATCATGCCTAGAAAAGGATTCGTGGCCTCTAAAAACACCAAATAACAATCCCAAATGCCAAATCACGATAGAGAAATTTCATGGCCTCCTCACCTTCATGTGTTTTCAATTTTTGTATCTCATTTCACAAAACCATCAATCTTAAATGGGCCTTCCATATAGATGCCAACTTCATTCAAGTGCCCTCTAATGGTGCCTCTTAAACTGAAATTAATGCCATTGTTAAAAAATGTTGAACCTCTTCAAAGTGTTGCCTACAACAGATAGAAAACCATGGGGATGCTTTCAAAATAGAGGAGAATAAGGCCAAAATAGAATCGTTGGCCTTAATTACTTAGAAGAAAATTGGGCCCATAAACCAATTCAATTAGATCAATGCCAATGATGTCTCCTACCAGCCATCCACAGCTTCATACACAAACTGAATCAATAGGAAAAAATTGATAAATAGGCAACTTTGAAATTTGAAAATTTTAAATGCTATAAAAATAAAACGATCTCAAATACTTAGGTGAAATTTCTCAAAGGAATAACTATATAATGGTTTTCTCTAATACTATGATGGTTTCATCCACCTCCTAGGAGCACCATATGCAACAAAACACCTTCACAAGATATGAGAGAAGTAAAAGCTATTTCACCATAAGAGAATGAATTGAGATATCTAAAATACATATTGTACAAGCTTTTAAAGACAAGAAAAGGTAACAGGTATAAAAATTCCTAATACGAGAAAAAAAATTCCCTAAATAATTAATTAAACTATTCTACGTAAGTAAGCTGAAGCAGGTAAATGGTAAAAACCATTTACTCCAATAGAAAGAAACTGTGCACTTCCCGAGTCCTCCAATTGACATAAACTGATCATTCAATATAAGTAGTTTCAAAATGGAAGGAGAGAATATTTTTATTGCATCCTCTACTATATTAGGTAACTTACTGATGTTCTTGATAGTTTCCACCTTGAAACACATCCAAAACAGTCTCCCATAATAATTCAAATAGTGTCTTGGAGCAATAGCTAGAAATGAATCGTCATTGGGAAACTTGTTCCTGAGACTTGTGAGGAATTTGATAATGTTTTAACTATGATTTTTCTTCTATTATGACCAGTATAACATTCATTAAATCCCTTACAACAACAAATACATATTTTGGAGAAAAAAACTACTTTCACCTCCATGATATTGAAATAAACATTGTTGAAATGTGCAATACAAAAATGTACAATAACAAACTCATACATTACCTCAGCTTGAGAGATGTCTTCATCTTCATGTACCAGTCTATAATAGAAATAATTGAGAAGAGGAGTGGAAAATAGTGCTAAGGAATATAGCAACATATACTCCATAATTCTTCAAAAATCAAACCAAACTTCCATATCACACTATAAAACATTATTTTGCTCCAAACTGAAAGAATGAACCCACAACCTTTAAAACTGATACAAGATTGGAGTAAATAAAAATATATAATGGTCTTCATTAGCATCAAAATGATTTATACCAAAAACATACTCCATCATATATAATACCCATAAATTTTCACATAATTTCACTAGGAACATGTAAGCAACACATGCATTATGCACAACCTCCCTAAATATTCCCCAATTAAAAGATATGGTTGTTATATTATTTGACATTAAAATTGATAATCTTCTATGAAATGAAACCATATCTAAGAGAAAAAAATTGTATCTATTCAAAACAAGAGAGCTACTAAGGTCAACAATAAATCAATGATGCAACAAATCCATGAATTACTAGCCTTAGAAGTAGAAAACTGTGATGTTTCCCTTGTATGATGTGTGAGAAACCATGTAAGGGCTACAAAATAACCATGAGCAACCATAATATGAAAATAATTATTTCCCATTTCTAAAATTTCCATTGGAGATTAAGCATTGGCATGCAAAAATCTCATCTCCAAAGATGATCTTGGAAGCACATATATGAACATCCTCCTTTGTTGATTTTGAAGTAGTGGAATGTTAGAATAAAATATATGGTGCTTACTAAAGGATAGCTCAAATTTCTTTCTCTTATCCTTCAAACATCTTGCTGACCACGTAGCTTCTTGCAACACCATATTCTCCTACACATTTATGTGATAAATTAGAAATAATAATTTCAATACATGGGTTGATTACCTCCATAGGCCTCCCAAATATCTTCGGTGTTGCAAAATCTTGTATGACTAGATTTTGGATGACATAATTCAAGTATAAAATATTTTTAACCCATTTTTCCTTCAACCACATAACCCTTGCAACTCGAGGACATATGATATGGAAAACTTTGCATTTATTTTGTTCACCAAATAGTAAGACTAATATCCTTTCCTTTATGATGATAATGGTTTGTAGAAGTTCATCCTTTATGAATATTTCAACTTGCATGAGACCTGATTTCCATAACATTAAAGCATGGTTAGTAATAAAATAATGAACCTCAAAATGATTTATTTTTCCCTTACCATGGTCAACCATTACACAATCAAATTTTCCTATCACCATTTTTTCATTATTAAAAATCCAATAACATTCTTGCAACTCCATCCAAACTAAAAACCCATCCCACAATTCACCTCCATAGGATAGCCCCTCTGTCTATAAGGGAGGCAGACATGAGAGCTCGAACCACCAAAGCAACCCAACTCATTCTCATATCAGCTCCACCTCTAAAGGAGCCAGCTCCACCTCAACAGGAACAAGCGAAGGAGAAGAGGACTTTCCACTGGGCCTACAACAAACAAATCCACCTCAATAGGAGTGGGATCTACCTCAGGAAGAGAAAAATTCACCTCTAGAGAAGAAACCATCTATAGAGTCCAATGAAAAAAAACCACTCTAGTAAGACAAGCACTCACAACAACCTAAGGCATCAGAAGAGATGAAAACAAGAAAACAAACTTAGAAAGAAAATCAACCCACAACAAAGAGAGCACACACTCCAGAGCCTTCAAAACAAGGGTAGTCTCCACCCCAAAGAGAAACATTGACAACATCATCTAGTAAAACATATTTACCCCCCTTAGCCATAAAATCTTCAAAGACTAAAGGGGTCAAAGCAATAGTCCTATAAAACCAAGGCAACAAAGAGAAAAACCTAGACTACAACATCATCCATGAACATGGGAAAGCATCTAGAAAATGAGACCTATCCCACCAAAAAAATCCTTCAAAAGAGATCAAGAAGGAACAAGAGAGCATCAAGAAGCAGTAACATAACTGTAGCAAGAGAAATCCAAACCTCACCACTAGGACAAAACCCAGAGCACCACCCACTAGAGGAAACATGCACAACAAGGGCCAAAAAAGAATAGAGCAAACATGAGCTAAAAAAATCCCAACCCAACTTAGAGACAAACACAAAGATAAGTCCATCCTAGCAAAGAGGGGTGCCATAGTAGTAGACTAAAACACTCTACCACCCACAAATAGAGCACCAAAAATGAAATCCACAAAGAGAAAGGAGCACCTAACCTTGTCTAAAGAAACCACCAACCAGAATGGGGAGGCATGAACAAACCACCAAGAAAAGAGTTCAACACCACCAACGAACAATTAGAGAAAGAGGAAAGTTTGATGCAGGGGAACCTTCACCTTCACCTCGAGAGCTTCAGCAAAAGAACTAGGCCAGCAGTATAAAAGGAAACTCACCTCCAAAAATGACACACCTAGCAAAGCACCACCATCCAAAACCCACAAAGGAGAATGATATTTCCATCCCCCAACCCAGCTATCGACACCGCATCATCAACGTAGAAAAATAGAAGCTCTAGGCACAGAGAAGCCTCCAAAGACCCTTCAAAAGGACTGACAACAAGAACCACCTCCAGAAAATGCTCGAAACCATATGAATTTGCATCTTTGTCCTCAAAATCAAACTCTTCCACAAAACCTCCCTCCCTTGATTTCAAACTAGAGCTCCCACTCATTCCTCTCCCACAACCCACCTATGTTGGTACCACTAAATATTTGATATTTATTTATCCTTTAGGTAAAAATTACACTAGGACATGTGGTATGAGAAGTTGTATCAATACTCTCACAAATGAAGCCATCTCACCCAAGCCTTCTTCTACCCTGAAACATAATCTCTGAGGTAACCTTCAATCCACTTGTTCACAATTTCAGTTTTCACATCCATCTGTGGGTGATAACTAGTGCTTGGAGTGAGCTCTTTACCACTCAATCTAAAAATATCCTACAAAATGTTCTTAGGAACTTATTTTCCCTATCACTCATAATATTCTTTGGTAGTCCATACAATCTAAACACTTCTCTAAAGAAAAAATCAACAACCTGAGCTTCTATAAATGTGATGGTAATGGCAAAAAATTGATAAAACTTTATCAATCTATTAACAATGACGTATAAGCAGTCTCTCCCTTGCACCTTAGTCAATCCCATGATGAATTCCATGGAGATACTTTTCCACTTTTTGATTAGGATTGGGCAAGGACTGCAACAAACTAATAGGAAAGGTGTGCTCATTTTTGTTCTGTTGGCATATTTGACACTCCTTAATGTAGCAAAGGACCTCATCCTTAATCAATTTCCATGAAAATATTTATTGAATCTACCTATATGTTTTAAAATAACCTTGGTTACCAACCAAGGGAACATCACGAAATAATTGGAGCACCTTCAACTTGATATTTGAATCTGGCACCAAGAAGATTATATCCTTGTACAATATCAACTCATCCACCAATTTGTTCCTTTCATCAACTATGTTGGAAGAAAAATAATTCTTAGCATACTCTACAATAATATGCTCCTTCCAATCAACTATAATCGCCATCAAATAACTCAAATGTGTCCTTCTTGACAAGGTATCAACCACTATGTTATTATTTTATTTCACATACTTGATGTCAAAATCATAAGCTTGAAGCTTACTCACCCACTTCTACTACCTGTCATTGAGATCATTTTGATGCAAGAAGTGCTTGAGACTGTTGTGATTAGTCTTCAAAATAAACTTGTCTCCAACCAAATTTTTCCCAAATTTTTCCAAGGAATGCATGATAGCAAACATCTCTTCGTAAAAAATGGATTATGTCCTCTCTACACCCCTCAATTTTTTTCTCTCAAAGATAATAGGATGTTTTTCTTGCATTAGGACAAGACCAATACCTTCTCTGGAAGCATCACACTGCAACTCAAAAGGCTTAGAGAATTTTGGTATAGGCAAAATAGGACATGAACTCATTAGGTGCTTGAACTAATCAAAGACCTTTTGTGATTTTACTGACCAAGTAAATGCCCCCCTTTTGGTGTCATAACCCAATTTTTTTGCATAATTATTTAAATATAGACAATTGAATTATTGATGAAATTCAATTAAATATTAAATGGAGACTATAGAATATTTGAATGTTGAATAGAAGGAGTTGACTGATGTTGACTTTGTGAATTTCTGAAAACTATTTTATATGTCATCAAGATTTAAATGTTGTTGATCAGTTTGCAAGTGCAAGTGTGTGCAATTATAGGGTGACAAGTTGAAGGATGAGAACACGGTTGAAGTAATATTTTTTAGACAAATAAAATGGTAAGGTAGTTGGAATCTAGGTGCACACACCACAAATGGCATGATGATTGGCATTTGATTGATTTGCATACATAGGAAAGTGATTTTTTTCTAATTTGAACTATTTTAGTACTTGGAAATGAATGGATAGTAGATTTAATTGTCTATTCAAACCTTGTGATTTGAAGGAACTAAAATGAGCATTGTAACGAAAAGTATTTTCTTTAGTGTAGAAATATATATATGTAAAGATGCTCGAAATGAAAAAAATCAAGTTCCTTAAAATGATAGTGTATCCAACCTTTGAGTCACTCCAAACAAGCAACTTGTATATGAATGTTTTTATTAAACACACACACACACACACACACACACACACACACACACACACACACACATATACATATACATATATATAGATATAGATATATATACATTATTTGAATGCATGATATGATGTGAATGAAATCATTTAAATGCATAGAGATACAAATTTATATAAGTATATATACATGCATATCTATAATACTTATATATATATGTATATACACACACATATATATACGTATTCATAATCAAAAGTGAATTGAAATTAAGTTGATAACCGATATGTAATGAATCAGACAGTGGAAAATCAATGAATATTACAAGGAAAGTTGACGATGGATGTGGCCTGCAAAATATTCAAGACAATGTTTAAAATTAGAAGGCAGCGAAGGCTATGGAAAAAAAGCCATAATGACAGCACCAAGCTGCATGAAAAAGTGTGGTTACCATTTTATAATGAATGCTAGTGGAAAAAGAAGGAAGCGATTGTTGGGGAAAAGAAATCGACAACAAAAAGAAAAGTAGAGAAGAGTACATAGGGGTGGAAAAAATCTGAGGAAAGTCTCATCAAAAAGCTCGACCATAGAGGTAACTCGGCTTTCTTTGAATGAATATTGATTTCACTGTTTTTATTTTCATGTTAAGTCAGTGATTATCATTGCATTTTTTGAAAAGGATAGCACATCTTGTATATTTTTGGTAAGTGTGTGTGTGTGTCTCAGCTAAAGCTGATGGTGCAATGTAGGAACCACCCTCTGGGGATCGCAGTGCTACGACCTACTTGTTTAAGCATTTTCAATGGAGCCTAAACGGCTAGCCTTCTGTGCTAGACTGAGGTATCGAACCCCTTTAGAAGCAAAAGTGTGATATTTCGCATGCCAATGTAAGCCACATCATGGCTATCAGAATAATTTATTATGATCGAATGTGTATCCTTGGTGTTGGAATATGGTAGAGGTTCGCATATCGAACCTATTAAAGGGTATAAACCTCTATATTTATTCTTTTGTTTTGATTGAGTTTCATCTTTCAATGTATCACCCTCCATTATCGACTAGGGTGTTAATGGAAAGGGGAAAATAATTCATTACTGAGAAATGTGAAAATCGTGTTTGCATGCGGTGCTAGCAAGAAGTTGAGTGGGAGTGTTTTCCTTGATTTTCAGAATTTGACGCATTTGACCTTAAAATTTGAAGCACTTAGAAATGGAATCTTCAAAAAAGTCACTAATCATAAAATGTAGTACTCAGAGTCTAGTTTCCAAATATGTAATTTATTTCAATACCCAGATTGTACAAATTGAGTTTCAATAGGTGTTTCTAAAAACCATTGTTTAAAAGTCACTTTTTTTTACCATACCATGCACATGTACGACATCCATATTTTGACCTAAATTATCATATTTTTCAAATCCTTTTGGGAAAATATTTGTGACTCACAAACTTTTTTTCGATATTTTTTGTAATTTTTATTGATTTTTTTGTTAAATTTTTATTAGGCATATTTGTCATTTTGAAAAATCATCGTGTACGACACACATAAGATGACCTAAACTTATCATTTTTTGATTTTTTAAATTGAAAAGAATTGTCTGAAAGTTTGTTCTCGTGCAATTCGTTCGTCAAAATGTTATGTTGATCAAAAGTTATTAAAATAGTAAAAAACCCTTATATTTAAAGTTTATGGACTAGTTTCATCATAAATTAATTGAAAAATAGAAAAAATAATCCAATTGTAAAAAAAATTACATATTTGGAATCTACATTGTCTCATCTAAAATGGCTTTTAATTTCGTCAAAAAAATTTGCAAAAAAAGTCATCATCCATATGTCCAAACTCGATATTTTTCTCTGACATTGTTAGGACCTTCAACTTGCAGGTCAAACCAAGTTGAAGGCCTAGGTTCAGATTCCCAATGCTTTTCTCAAACCAAAATACAAGGTAGAAACCCAACCAAATCCAATTTCAAATTTTAGGAAATGGGATCCCGTTTATTAAAAAATGGGATCCCGTTCCCAATATTAAATGTTGTGACCGTTGACAAGAAATGAGATCTCGCTTTGTAAATGGGATCTCGTTCCTTTGTTAACGGTCCCCACATTTAATACTGGAACGAGATCCCGATTATAATTTAATGGGATCCCGTTTGTTAATAAATGGGATCTTGTTCTATAAATGGGATCCTATTT
Organism: Sequoia sempervirens; assembly: GCA_007258455.2. NCBI lineage: Eukaryota > Viridiplantae > Streptophyta > Pinopsida > Cupressales > Cupressaceae > Sequoia > Sequoia sempervirens. Next base: position 461,639,245 of record VDFB02058242.1, on the reverse strand, counting down.
TTTTTTAATCATTTTATTTAAATTACTGTCAAAATTTACTGTGAAGTCTGCAACTTCACATGTACAGTCAAGAGCAGTAAAATTGGGCTATTTTTCATCAAGTATTGTCTTTATAGGTGGTGACTTGCATTTTTGATTAATTTTTTTCAAAGGAGGCATCATGTAAACCATTTTTGAAGTGGAATTGTGTTAGTTTTGTACTTGTTTGGAGGAACAAAAGGTCTTCAACTTGCAATATGGATTGATTTTTTCAAAGGCATGAAGAAAACAGTTTTTAAAGTGGAATTGTGCTAGTTTTCTACTTGTTTTGAGGAACACAAGAGAAAGAATTTTTTCCTTATAGGTCTTCAACTTCTAATTTGGATTTGAATTTTTTGAGGAATTTCACTATTGACATTCATTTGTGCTTGAGAATTTTATAATCATGGGAGATAAATCTCATAATAAGAGGAGGAAGACATTGAATCCTAAAGAAATTGAAGCAAAAAAAGAGGAGAGACAAAGACAAAGAGAAAGAAGAATGAGAATTAAATCAATGAATGATGTGGGAGCATCCAATTCCACAACTATTGAAGATGAAAACATTGAGGAGACCATGGTTGTAGATGAAGCTAATTTGCAAGAAGTCAATTTGGAGAAGAATATGATTATACAAGCAACTCCTACTATGTCTTCAAATCCCTCTTTCAATGCTATAGAGAATGTTTCAATATGCACAAATCCAGGTAGGTCTTACAATCCACATGTTAGTGAAATCGTAAATTCATATGTAGAAGTTTTACAAGATGTTGGACTTAATGTAACGCTCGTCATGCAAACCCCATAAGACAAAACAATGCACACATTTTTTTTTTAATAATACAAAATAAACATATAATGAACCATTAACCATAAATACATTACATGACAACATCACAACATCGAGTCCTTTGGGGCACGCAATGTCACATCGCATAAACAACTCATAAAGATAGATTATAGATAAAGCTAAATAACTTATCTAATCTTACATCCATCATAACATTACAATATCCATTTCTCAAAAGATAACATACATATATCCATAGGCATAAGTGTAAATACATCACATGATATAATCATAACAAATCTCATAAATCATGAATGGTTACAAGCGTGCATATACAATACATCATCATTTATTACATTACATGTTCTCAATAAATGAAATACAATAAATCCTCCCATACATGTGGGATAAATACATAGTACAAATAATATCTGAAATACAAGATGAATATCTGGTACAAGCTCCATCTGAAGAATACTGTGAAGAACGAACGTTGATGGGGAACCCAACAGGTGTGGAGCACGTTCCACCTTACCACATGGGTTTTAGAAAAACCCACCCCCCATGCTCAGATTTGACAAGGAAGTAACTATGACCATGAATGTCATAAGACTAACTCCAATAAAAAAATCATAGTACAATAACTCCAATAGCAACATCAAAGGATTACATAGGTCATAAACGACAACAACCAAGAATCAAGCGTAATAAACATAAAGCCATAAAACTCATCATAGATAAATCAAAGGCAACAACCATAATCAGTTGCCAAGAAAATCCAAAACAACAATCATAACACACTTCCAGAGGCAAGCAAGAAAGCAAAGCACAAGGGCAACTAGTGGAGAGTGTCATCGCATAGTCTACATGGGTTATCTTGGCCCTTCCTCCAACATGAGGCATCGGCCCCCATCTATGGTTATCCTAGCCCTTCCTCCTACTTGAGGCACCGACCCCATAGGATGACTCATGCGAAGCCATTAACCTCTCCTGAGGATGAGGTAACGACTTTTCCAATCATGGCCTTCTCAGTCTACCATTAGTTTGTGATATCCCTAATGAATAGATGAGGTATCCAAGATTATATTATTGTTTTATTACTACCCATCCCCCTAAATTCTATTATTAAGTTTTCACTTGTTAAGCTAACTCTTACGTGGGTTATCCTGAGCCCTTCCTCCTTTTGAGGCGTCGGCCCCCATGAAGAGCCACTCTCCCTAGAGTCCCCAAAACATAACAAAATCAAGGGTTGTACCATAAAGAACAAGGCATTAAGTCTCAAAAAAAGACATGCAAGGCATTACCCATCTCGCTAAAAGCACACAAAAAGAGTCTCAACAAAAATCTCATACAACCCTCTCAGAATAAGAATAACAATAACTTGCTATATCAAGAGCATATAAAATGAGGAATATCAACCAATAATAAAAATTAAGCCTAAGGTTCACAACATCCATAAATGAGTTCATAAAATCAACTGGGTTCCCACATCGAAAAACCAAAACCAATAATATAATGGTAAAAGAAAACCCAAACAAATTCACAGGATTTCAATTCAAATCAACATAATAATTTTACACAATAAAAAGTAATTATTTTTATTCCATTACTAAATCTCTATTTCCACAATAAAATTTTAAAGAAAAATTTTGATAATATATATATAAAAAAAATAAACATAAACAACATAAGCATAAACCGCAATCTGCCGGTATAGAGGACTGCACACAGTAGTCCGTAGGACTGCTGCGCACAACAGTCTACGGACTATTGTGGCAACCCGTCTGCAACGATGGGGAGAGGGGGAGGGTACAACCTTTGCCATCCCTTCCCTTCACCCATATAAACATTTTATTTTTTTTATTTTTTTATTTTTTTAAAACATACAACCAAATGTTGTTTTTTTATAATTTGACCCAAGAATTAAAACACAGTTGACCGAAACATAATTTCAAAATAAATAAAATATTTACACAAATATATATATCCAACAATACATGTTCTTTTCAGCAGTATATTCACAGTATATATATATATGTATTAAAAAAAACATTTATTTCAGAGGGGAAATCATTTTTCCATAACAAATCATAGAAATATTGGATATTTTCAGAGACCCATTTAAATTTGTTTCATTTGTTTGCTACCTAGAAGGTTTCTAAAACCCCATATGATTTCTTTTCTTCTACAGAATAACATTATTTATTTATTTATTATCTTTAAATAGACTCAGAGAAATCAAAAGAAGAGAATGGAACCTGGAGTCCTACGTTTGTTGAAGACTTGCTAAAGCTTTGATTCCAAACAGCCTTTTCGAAGAGCTCCCCTTTCTTCCTTTAGAACTTCTCCACCAGATTTCCTTACTAAATTCTCTGATATAAAATTTTAATCTAGAAACAACCTCTCTTCCAGCACAATAAAAAATAAATAAATTCTACAGAGAAAAGCATAAGGATCCAATTTCCAGAACTCAATATTTTCTTTGCAACTTCTGTCAATCTTCCCATGAATCAAAAATCTCACAATTTTTGCAATTAAATAAAAGATATCTTCTTCTTTTTTGAAAACTTCGTAAATCAAAATTAAAAGAAGTTTTCTAATTCATTACTAACTTTTCAGGCGAAAACTCAACATTCATTGGTCCTTTTCTTCTTTTCCTTCTTTTCTTGATTTTTTTCTATTTAACAACACTTTTTGTTTTAATTTTGATTTTGCAAGTATTACTTGTAATTCACACAATTTAATATATTTAATTAATTTATTTCATTAATTATCATCAACATGCTATTTTTATTAAATTATCAAAATATCAATTTTAAATAATTTAATTTACACCTTTCCATTTATTTATCTTTAATAAATTATATGGCTTATAATTTAAAACTTTTCATATTTTAATATAACTATTCCAATGCTATTATTACCTTTATTAAAATCATTTAATTATTTAAAATACATCATACTATACACCAACGTAAAAATAAATATCAAAAGTACACTCACACAAAACAACTATTATGAAATGCAAAAATGACAAAGGTCAAAGACGCACAATACCACTAACATAAAATAGGTTGGCAAACTTGGGACGGGGTGACTTCCTTGTCATCTCCATTTCAACTTCATTCCCGTTGGGTTAAATTGATGCTCGCTCTGTCCTGCCAAAGCAGGTGGAATCGAGACTCTGTTCCTACAATTCCTGCATACAAACAAGGTTGTGTACACTATGTGTATATATAATCATTTGAAACATCACACCGTGAGAAGAAATTGTAGCATAGCAGGGCACTCGCAAACGAGTGGTGCTACACTGTCCTCTCACCAAAACTATACTAACAATTACAACATTAAATATAAAGTAACATCGCTAAACTAAACTGATCACATCATATCATCATAAAAAGATTACTAATCCACTGCATCACAATATACTACTGAAATCAAATTAAACATCACCAAACCAAATGTAACCATAATGTCATATCATAATATCCATGTAATCTTGAAATAAAGTAGCATAGTCATCAAGTAGTCTAAACTATCCAATCCACCAATCCAAACAATAACAGTAACTATCAAAGTCTCAAAGTATCAAACAAAACCATAGAAAAATAACAAGTCCAAACAGCCACATGAGGGGTCTAACACTTAATGATGTTGACATTGATAATATTCAGAGAGATGAAACTTTTATAGAATTTGTTGAAAATGAAAATGAGAATGATCCTTTTGTTGAAAATGAAAAAAAAAATATTTTATTGATGTAAATGAAAATGTAAATCATTTTGAAGTTGAAAATGAAGAAGATGAAGATGAAAATCTAGAATGTGATGTTGAATTTAATGAAAATACTTTGTTTAAAATTGAAACTGGTGTTTTTGATAATCTTCCTAGTCAAATTTCTTGGAGGAAAATAAGAACACATGCAAATAAAATATACAACAAATTCTTTTATTGTAAAAAATTTGCAATTCAATGTAAACTAATGATGCAATTGATGAGTATGTAAAAAATGAGGAAAATAATGAAAAGGTTAGGCTTTTTTGTTAAACCAAAAAGAAAAGATCAATCATTAAAACATGTTATGTCTATTGTTGCTAGTGCCATTCAATCTATTGGGGAAAATAGTTGATCTAAAGATAAAAATGTAGCAAGAAGAGCAATAACAATTGCTATAGTTAATAAAGCAACTTTGAATAAAAGAACGGTAAGCTATATTAGTGAATTTTTAAAAATACATCCTAAAACATTGCTAAGAGCGGAAAAAAGAAGAGAAAGTATAGAAAATGATCCTATCAACCAATGTTGGAGTTTCAGTGGTCGACTACTGAGGTCTGATATGAAATTGAATGTTGAAATTAAATCTTTGATCGAAAAATATTGGCATGATAATACTAGGGTTTCATCTAATGCTATAGATGTTTTAAAATTAAGGGTGGTGTCCAAAGGTCATGATTCTCACCCAAAACACCTATTAGATAAAACACAAACTGAATTTTATAGAAAATTTTGCGGTGATTTATTGTTACCTGGTAATATTAAAATAAGTCAAAGGTCTTTTAAAAAATGTAAACCATGGTATGTAAAAATCAATAAGCAACAAATATCTTGTTGTTGTAAAACGCATGTTCAATTTCATTATTTTTATAAAAAAATTTGATATATACCATGCACCTTGCATACTAACATGATTATATAGGAATGTGGTATTAATATGGCACCTGAAGTAATAAGGGAGTTTGTTTTAGGTTTTTTTTTTTAAAGATCTAATGGTAAATTGTTTTATTTAAGTTCTTGTATTTCTAGAAAATGCATTGACTATGGAAATCTTTCATTGTTAAGAATTTGTATGCATGAAAGTGTTGATAATGAGTTTGGACATCAATTAGTAGATGTTAAAAGATTTAAGAATGTTCAATATTCTTTAAAAGATGGAAAAATAGGAAAGCATTGTGATTTTGTTACAGAAAAAGTTAGTGCGCATGCATTCATGAGTGAATTTAAGAATAAGATTGTACCAAAATATGTCATGCACTCTCAACATGCTTGATGGCTTGATGGCTGGCTCGCACTCACAAAAGGATATGAATATCACAGTAAAACTTTCCTGGGAATTGGATATTCCGACAGGTGACTAATATCTCTCTGTGGACGTTCATTTACTTGTCAAACCAGGGACGTATACTTTAAATGGCGTAGCAAAATATATGCACTAAGAACTGGTTTTGGTCAAAACTTAGCAGAAAATACATACCGGAAAGTACCCATCTGCTGGGCTTAATGGTAATGCGTAATTTTTAACTCCAACTATGCTTTGATTAAACAGAACCGAATAACTACGCATCGGCGACAAACCATGAACTAGCTTTTATGCTACAGAACAGCCTATAGATGGACTCCTCATGTCAGAGGAGCAGTAAGACCAGTTTGCATAAAAACTTCAAAAAGATGAAAGCCAACTAGATATCAAAGCGTAAAAGAACATCTAATCCATACACCGCCGATGCTTACTAAGTGGGCTCTTTTAGCAAGCATCTATCGACACATTGTGATGCTGAACTCAGAACTTCATCGATCTTTATTCATGAAAACAGAATGAAATACATTGTTTTGTTGTTGTGAAAACTAACAACGAACTCTGCTTCTGGTCAAATAGATTCTGTCTTTCATTATCATACTAATTCTTACATGATATTTGCTACTATGTTTCTATCTTACCTAAAAATCATCTATTACTCATTCTATTTATCCTCTACTCTCTCACGCAGGAGGAGTATCTTATTTTTAAAACAGAAGAACAACTAACTAACTAACTTCATCAAAGAAAGACGTGGAAGTAAAGTGTATCCCTGAATCAAGGAACAAACTTCATAAATGAATTTATGTGTTCAACCCGATTCAGAGAGAATCTAGGGCTCCACTCTTTCCAGATTGACTTTTCATTAAAAATCTTTCCAAATCAGTTTCGGTCAAAGAGTCTTCGGCGGAGCTTCCTCAAAGTCGTGCAGGAAATGGGCTTTACTGCAAGGCCGAGATCGGCTGCGCTTGACTCTATCATTCTTCAACAACCTGCGAAACAAAAGGTAACAGACGCGCAAGAAAAGGCATATGGCACATACACGATATCTATTCATTATTAATCACACATTTTAAATCTACTTCACCATTCAAAAACTGTATATGATATACCAGCCATTTTTGGGAGTCAATAGGGCAATAAATGCAATCAAGTCAACACAATAGGCTGTAGGAATATAAAAGTGTCTTGCTACAGGATATCCCCATAAAAGGTTTCAACAAAGTTTAAACAGCCGTGAAATAGCAAAAATACAGTCATTTAAAAGTTTATCATAACATCAAATTATGAGCATATTTTAGGCTCATCATTGCCCCCTACTTAGCCCAATGCTGGTCCTCCAGCATTAACTTTTCTGGTGGTTTCTCTAAAGTCAGTAGTGGCTACATGACTCTGGAATGGATGTCCAAACCTGTAATAGAATCCTCTAAAATCCCGGCACCTTTCATATCTTCGGTCTTCTAATTCACTGTTAAGATTTGTAGCCTGATGAGGATACAGGGGCCACATTAGCACAGGGGGTCTGAATGTCAGTGGCAGCCACAGTTCAAATCTTATTTGAAGTCCCAATTGAATATATCTGCTGGTTCATTTGAGTGCAGCTGTAAAATTTAGGGGACCATGTGGTTCTGACTTCCTTAACCCAACAGTTAATTTTTCCCATCTTTTCTCAGTTCTGGTATATGCTAAATTCTAAAATGAATATTTTTGTGCCTAGAATTCATCATATACTTGCTTTCTGATGTCAAATATTTTTGCTCTGGCTGAAACATTATTAATACCATATGTCAAAGCAAACCAATCTTTCAGCATTGCATGTGGGTTTGAACTTTGAGAGCGTAATCGGACAGGCTCTATTTTCTCAATTTCCTCATACGTTTCCCACTGCCTGCCATAATTCACCTCATTTGCTGCCCACGACATGAATGCTCTCAAATGAATATCACCAATGTATAGAAGAGGATTTCATTCTGTTTCAAATGGTATTAAAAAGCCATGCAAATAGAATTCACTCAAAGAATTCCTTAACCAGTTAGGGGCTACTTGATATGCTTCATAAAATTCTTTGGCAGAATGGATTATAGGGTCTTGATTTCTGAAAATTCTCATCAATTGAAACCATAAAAACTGTTCTTTAAGGCACAGAGCATAAACTCTGGGTGGCGGTCTGCATTCCATAATTTGACCAGTTATCTTTAGCATTTTGTCCATTTTTGCTTTCAACTCAGCAATTTCTTGTTTCTGACTTTCAATTTTCTTTTTCATTTTTTTCTTTTCTACTTGCCATAGACTTTGTTGCATGTCAGTCTGGGCAATGTGTCGAAAAGTCACAGTTTGCAGTGTAACTGTTTCCCAATTATTCAAATTCTAGAAACTTAATTAAAAAGGTCCTCCTATACACAACAATGGCTTTACACATTGCAGGATGAAATACAACTTCATTAGGCACATTCAGTTGTTTAGCCTGTTCTTGTTCTTGCTGCAGGATAAATTCTTCTTGTTGCTGCGGCGGAGAAGTCTATGCTTCCTCCGAGAATTGCATAGCAGCATTAGCCAGATCATCAAGATTTGGCAACTCGTGCCCATTATGCCCTGCTTCTTTTATCTCTACTTGTTCCTCTTCAAGAACGAGCGAACTTTGAGCAGCATTCTCAGATTCATTCCGAGAAATATTAAATTCAAATTCAACAGACCCTTCTGAAATTACAATCACCTCAGGTTGTGGTGAAACAGGGGAGGTCCTAAATTGTTTCCTTGTGGAAACCCTTCTTGGTACTGATGTGGCTGCAGGGGGTGTTCCGATAGCTTTTCTTTTTCTTGTTTGTTCAGGGGGCTCTGCCCTACCAGAGGATGATGGTGAACTCGTAATATCAACAGCTGTTGTTGTAGGAGAAACTGCTGTAGGGGAAGGTGCTGCAGGAGAGGAGCATTGCCTTTTCTGAGAACGAGGGTCGGATTCTGGGGACCCTTCTACCTTTGATTTTCCTTTCTCCCTCCTAGCGGCAGACCTAGTTTGTACCCTAGCAGAGGATTCAGCTATGACGGCTATAGGATCGGGTGCTACAGGAGTAGATGACCCTTGCCCTGTTCCACTAGTAGATGCAATTTCTTTCTTCTTTCTTTGAGGCCGTGGGGTAATTACCCTAGGGGGTTGTGGAGGTTGCAAACTCTTTTGGGCAACAAATTGTTGCCAGGAGAGAGGTGAGACGTCTCTCAAAGAGCAATCAATCAGTAATTTAATAAGGCCATGATGAGTGATAGAGTTATCTTTCCCTTGTTGAGTTCCATGGGCACTTTGCTCTAAAAACTTTAACAAGAAATTCAGAACATTCACAGCCAACCCATGCCTTATATGGCTTAATAATTTAAAATGATGAGAATGTAGATAGGAAAAATGGCCTTCACAGGTTAAATACCTCATTATATAAGTGGCATACTCTGAATATGGAAGAGGCAGTGACACTCGCTTGCATCATTGCTTGGAGACGTCCAGAGGTCCATCAGCAGGCATCAAAAACTCAGCCCTTACAGCTACAGCATCTGAAGAAAAGTTTTCTCCAACGGCTGGGAGCCCAGTTACCTCAGCAATTCTGTCTTCGGTTGCAACAACTGTTAGACCCCATACGATGGCTTCCCCTTCAGAAAGTGTTCTCAAAAATTCTGTCGCAGCCTCCTCATCAAAATCATTTAAACTCAGAAAATAATTTAACCATCCACAGAGGCTAAATGCTTGGACTGTCTGCAGATTTTGCAACAACAATTCATGAGCTACAGGCTCATGTCGCACCAACTGACCACCCATGTTTGTAGTTTTTCTAGCTGAACTCAATTTCTTGCTAAAGATTCAAATTCTTTATTTCTCTTTTTGTTCTGATTTTTCTCTGTCAGGCTGCCACATTTCTTTCTTTTTTTCCAAAAATGAACTTTTTTAAACAAGCAGTCTTAATCGTAGTTTGCAAGAAAAAGATGCATTAAAGAAGGACATGCAATCACGTTTGCAAAGTACCAGAAATATATTAAAGAAATATTATTTTGTAGTTATGGCAGCGGCGAAAAGACAGGTTTCAAATGATGGATTACCCCGCCCCCTACTTAAAGGATGACATGTGTCCTCACATGTACTAAAAAATAGGTAGAGATTCGGGTGATAATGACCGGTACATGCATAGCAGTAGTTGAATAGAAGGAAATAAATCAAATATGCGATAAGAAAAGATATGGCGTACCTTTAGTAATTGCACGTACGTGTGAAGAAAGATGACGGTGCTGCATGAATTGACAAGTTGGAAAGATAGCTTAATTAAGGTTGATGCGGACGGATGAAGTGGATGGGTGACGTGGGCAGATGAAATGTACGAATGAAATGGATGGATGGGATGGATGGATGGAAGATAAAGAAGTGAGGTGGGGGCGATAAATGAAAATGGAGAAAAAGGGGTTTTCTTAAAAAGAAAACCTTTATTATGGGCATGCTTTTTGAAAATTACTGGAACGCTGCAGGAGAAAGGCTAGAGCCTTCGGCTGCAGGAAGAGTAGCGGGAGGAACCAGAATGAACTACTTCATGAAGTCTTCCTTGGAAACTGGCTTATGGTACAGTCAGAGTCGGTGGCCATTAACGAGCAATTTGAAATGGACTGGATCAATTGTGACCAGCTGCATAGCTCCGTTGTCAAACACATTTTCAACTTCATAGGGGCCAAGCCATCGTGTTGTGAGTTTACCCTGGTTTTCTTGGTACCTGGAATCATATAACAAAGCCCAATCTCCAACAGAAAATTTTCTGGTTTTGATGTGCTGATCATGCCATTTCTTTCTCTGTTGTTGGAGTACTTTTGTATGCTACAGGGCGGCTTTTCTCATTTCATCCAAAGCATTTAACTGCAGGAGATGGTCCTTCTGTGCCTCGGATAAGTCCATGTTGAGTTCAAGAGCTGCCCTCAAAGTTTTATGTTCAAATTCAATGGGTAACATAGCTATTTTCTCATAGAGCAACTCAAAAGGTGTAAACCCAGTTGTTGTTTTCCATGTAGTTCTGTAAGCCCAAACTGCTTCAGGAAGTCTATTACTCCAGTCTTTCTTATGAATCTGCACTGTCTTTGTGAGGATCGCTTCAATTTCTCTATTTGTTACTTTCGCCTGACCATTGGCTTAAGGATGATAAGGGCTGGACTTCCTATGTTTGATCTTATAGTCATTCATAAGTGCAGTGATCAAATCTGACGTAAACTGAGCTCCTTGATCAGTTACAAGCTCTCTGGGAACTCCAAATCTGGTGAAAATTTGTTCATACAAAAATTCAGCAACTTTGTTATCTCGGGCATTAGTCATAGCTTTTACCTCGACCCATTTTGTGACATAATCCGTGCAAACTAGAATATATGACTTTCTATTTGATGGTGGATCAATTGTCCCCACAAAATCCATCCCCCATTTATCAAAAGGTGACTATTACCTCAGGATATAGTGGCATTTCACTCCACTTAGTTGGTCTTCCCACACGCTAAGTATCTCTGGCCACACTTCCTTGTATAGGCCACAAAAGATCCTTGTGTAATGTTGGCCAATAATTGCTGTAAGAATTTTCATTGGTTGTTTCTTTTGTCGAAAATTTCCCCACATGGTTCATCATGGCGACATGCAAGATATCATAAGTCTCCATCTTCTCTTACACATCTTCGCATTACTTGATCGTCCAAGATAGAAATGCATTAATTTGCAATCCAAGTAAAGTTAAAACTTTTCTCTATCAACAACTTCTTTTCTTTTGGGGAAAAATGAGCTGGTATTCTGTTTGCTGCCAGATAATTAGCAATGTCTGCATACCAGGGTGTATGTGCAGCAATGGAAAACAAGTGTTCATCTGGAAATCTATCATCAATGACCTCATGTTCCTCAGATGCAGCTGATTGAAGTCTTTATAAAAAGTCAGCTACAACATTAGCTCTTCCTGGTTTGTCAATGATTGTGATATCAAATTCTTGTAACAACAGGAGCCATCGTGCCAATCTACCAGAAATGGCAGGTTTGTTCATCAAGTACTTGATTGCTGCATGGTCAGTGTGGACGAATAGCTGATAACCTCTGACATAATGCCTAAATTTATTCAAAGCATACACTACTGCAAGCAATTTCTTTTCTGTAACAGTATAGTTGAGCTTAGGACCTTGAAGGTTTTTGGTGATAAAGTAGATAGCATGCTCAATTGAATTTTATTTTTGACTTAAAATTGCTCCTATACCAAAATCAGACGCATCAACATGTATGTGAAAAGGCAGGTTCCATTTTGGACCTTGAAGAACAGGGGCTTTAGTAAGCAAGTCCTTTAGCTGTAGGAAGGATTTTTCGTAGGCCTCGGTCCACTCAAATTGGGAATCCTTGGTTAACAAAGCATAAAGTGGACTGGCAATTTTACTAAAGTCTTTTATAAACCTTTTATAATACCCTGCATGACCCAGAAAACTTTTAACATCTTTTTGTTTTGCAGGAGTTTGTAAATTCTGAATAACTTCAATTTTAGCAGGGTCAACCTGAATTCCATTCTTTGAAATATGATGACCTAGAACAATACCTTCTTCCATCATTAGAAAACACTTTTCACTGTTTAGAGACAAATTTTTCTCTTTACACCTTTTTAATAATTTTTCTAAATTCACCAGTGCTTCTTCAAATGTGACTCCATATGTAGTGAAATCATCCATATAAATCTCCATACATTCATGAGATATACGCCATTAAAATATAATACTTACCAAAATGTTGCCGTGCATTGTATACTAAAAAGGCAAGACCTAATAAACAAATGTCCCCATGACAGTAAAAGTGGTCTTGTCTTGATCTTCAAAGCAATTTTATCCTGGACATAATTCGGCCAGAACCATCTAAGAAGGAAAATATCTTTACCGTGACAAAGGAATCCCAGTACTCTTGGTCTACAAAAGGTAATTGAAAGTGATCTTTTTTAGTGGCATTGTTCAACTCTCTGTAATCTACACATACTCTCCATTTTCCTCCTTTCTTGGGGACAATGACTAATGGAGAAACCCATTGGCTGTCAGAAATTGGGTAAATAAAACTAGCATCAAGCAACTTTTGAAGTTCATTTTTCACTATTTCTCTAAGTGTTGGATTTACTCTTCTCTAAGGTTGTCTAACTGGTAAACAATCTTCTTTGATATATATCCTGTGAGTACAAACTCGAGGATCTATTCCTTGCATGTCCCCATATTCCCATACAAAATCTTTATGCTGTTCTTGTAGCATTTTTAATAAGTCAGCCTCTTGAGACTGTGACAACTTGCTATTAACATTCAAACAATGATCTGGAGACAATTCTATCTACTTAATGAGATTACTCATAGAATCAAAAGGTAATGTTTGTACCTCTTGTGGAAGCAAGTTATGAAAAATTGTCAGAAGTTTAGGCAATGAACTCTCAGAATCTACCTGATGCAGGAAACATTGATGCTAACTGCCACTTGGATCAGATAAACTATCTGTATCAAGATTGAATTGCAGAATTTGAAAAAGCAAGGCATCTTCACTTTGAAGTTGAGAGAATGGATCATTTTGAAGCATCATCAATTGAGCCAAATAATTGGCTTCTTCAGTTTCTTCTCCCACATCTGGCCAAACAGGTTGGGACAAATCTAGTTGAGGTTTAGTAGGCGGATACAAGGCCAATTTCTTTGTGGACTGCCCATCAAAAATGGTCATATCTCTAGAACGGCATCCTATAAAAGCATCAGCAGTTGCTAACCATGGCCTACCAAAGATAACTGGATACCCTCCTAAAGTTGCCTTAACTGATAATATTATAAAATCAGCAGGATACTCCCAAGATTCAAGAGTGACAATTACATCTTCTATCATCCCATCAAGTTTGACTATGGAGCTGTCTGCAAGCTGCAGAATTGTCGGTGTAGACCTAATGTTTGAAATATTCAAGGAGTCCATAGTATGCTTTGTCATCACATTAATGGCAGCTCCTAAATCAATCAAAATATTTTTTACAACTTGGCCATTTATATGTATCTATACTACAGGGCTTCCAGGGTCAATATACTTTGGAATGACTACATTTCCCAACATTATATCAGCCAATTTCCCTAAGACATTAATTGTTTGGGGATCCTTTTTCTTTTGTCCAGGCTTCTTCAAACAGGGTTCTTTAATAGCTTTTCCAAAAATGGGAACATCTTTAATAGCCTGAAATAAAGGGATTTGAATTTGCACATTCTTGAGCTGATCTAGAATGTCAAAAGTGGGTTCTTCCATGAGTTTAGATTCAGTACTTTGTAACCTCTGAGGAAAAGGTGGTTTATCTTGTCTCTGCAAAACAGGTTCCGTAAAAATTGTATCGGGTATAGGCATATGCTTAGTGGAAACAGCAGGTGCATTAGATTCTTCAAGGGGTGAATCAGATATTTCTGTAATCAGAGGTGGTTTGGGAGCAGGTAAAGTAGTTCCAGACCTCAGATGGATGTCATTAATATTTAAGGCATAAGCTTGATATTGGTTGGCTTCAGAAAGATACACAGGCTGTTGTGGCTACTGCTGTTGTTTATTATTGGGATTAGGCAACGGCTGGGCAGGCATAGGCGTTTGCTTTGGAGGTCCAGGATTTGTGGTAGTTGCTGCAGGAGGCGGCATAAGGGCCTGTTGTTGTGGCTGTGGAGGCTGCAGGAACCCAGGAGACTGGTTTTTCCATTGTTGAGGACCTCTCCATTGAGGATTTTGTTGCCAATTTCCTGAAGGTGGGGTCCATTGACCTTGTGGCTGCTGCCAACCTCCTTGAGGAGATTGCCACTGCAGGGTTTGATAATTAGGCCAGCTTGGTTGAGGTGGATTCCATGGTGGTGGTGGTCCATATGCTTGTTGCCATTGGTTATTATAGCTAGAATAGGGATTACCAAAAGTTAAAGGGTCTTGAGGCATACCTTGCCTTTGGGCCCATGGTCTCCTTTGTGCAACAAATAACACTTGATCATCATCACCTTCCAATCGCTCAAATCGCAGGGCAGCTTGTCCTCGCTTCCAGATTAGCCACCATCTTGCATCTGCAATCCCGCTTCTTTTGTCTACAGTATGGATAGAACTCAACCAAAGCTACCTCAGCTTCTGCATGTTTTTTTTGAGCTTGCATAGTATCCAATTGTGTAGCCATATTATTAATGATGTCCTGCTTGAAATCAGATCGCAGATTTGTGATCTCCATCCAAGAAACTCCACCAGAAGAAGACTTCCCCACTGAAGCATGATGACTTCGACCTTTCTTAACTATTGCTCGAGAGTAGTTAAGGCATATCTTCTGTATATCATCCTAAGGCAATTGAGTTATATCACCTCCTCCCATTAGGTCCGTGGCATCAATACGTGCATCAATCGTACCCCTTAGAAAAATTAATTCCCCGAGTCCTCAAGAAGAGTATGGTTTATGCTTTTAATGAAAACAAAAACTTTGAAATATAGTCTTCCAGACTTTCATCCTCCTTCTGCTGAATTCAGAATATGTCATCACCTTTGCTGGCACTCTTACAATATTCCTTATATTTTTCAAGAAATTTCATCTACATGGCTACCTAACTATTTACAACGGCTCTTCCCAGACTCATGAACCATCTGAGAGCTCCCTCCTTCAAAGTGGAAGGAAATAGCTTCAGTTTATGAGCGTCGGTGTTGTAGTCATAAATGCGATAGAGGACATCAAATTCAAACAGTGTGCTGTTTTGGGTCTTTTAGACCAGCCATAAAACTTTGGAAGCAAGGAAGAGGGGATGTTTTTAAGATTGTCAGTATCTTGTTGGGGAACAATGGGAAACTCAAATGCAGGAGGTGGATTATTAGGTGGATTATTTGCCATGTCTGAGTGCTGGAATAGCAGAGCAAATGGGTTTTCCTCAGGTTTGTTATCAGCTGGGTCAAATGGTAGTTCAATAAACAGATTTTCAGGGAGGAACCTTCCCAGTGCATCTCTTCTTCTTCTATGCATGCAATACGGTGAGTAATGGCTTGAAAGATTTTGAAATTTTTTGACTAACAGACTAAACTAATGCTAAAAATGACTTTGTCAAACTCCTAGTTAGACGACATCCCCGGCAACGGCGCCAAAAATGGCTCGCACTCACAAAAGGATATGAATATCACAGTAAAACTTTCCTGGGAATTGGACATTCCGACAGGTGACTAATATCTCTCTGTGGACGTTTATTTACTTGTCAAACCAGGGGACTTAGACTTTAAATGGTGCAGCAAAATATATGCACTAGGAATTTGTTTTGGTCAAATCTTAGCAAAAATACATACTGAAAAGAAATTCTATCTAAGCTACAGAATGGTAATGCAGAATTCTTTAACTCAACTATGCTTGATTAAAATAGAAACTGTAACAACTACGACTGAAGCACAAACCATGAACTGGCCTTATGCTGCAGTAGAAATCACAGTGGATGGATTCTCTATGCCGCAGGAGCAGTGTAAGACTGAGTTTGCATAAAAAACTTCAAAAGATGAAAGCTAATTGGAGATCAGCAGAAAAGAACATCTAACTAATTAACTACAGATACTTACTAAGTGGGCCCCCTTAGCAAGCATCTACTGATTACACAAATGCTAAACTCAAAACTTCATCGATCTTTATTCATGAAAATAGAATGAAATACATTGTTTTGTTGATGTGAAAACTAACAACGAACTCTGCTTCTGGTCAAATAGATTTTGTCTTTCATTATCATACTAATTCTTACATGATATCTACTACTCTGTTTCTATCTTACCTAAAAATCATCTATTACTCATTCTATTTATCCTCTACTCTCTCACGCAGGAGGAGTATCTTATTTTTAAAATAGAAGAACAACTAACTAACTAACTTCATCAAAGAAAGACGTGGAAGTAAAGTGTATCCCTGAATCAAGGAACAAACTTCATAAATGAATTTATGTGTTCAACCCAATTCAGAGAGAATCTAGCGCTCCACTCTTTCCAGATTGACTTTTTATTAAAAATCTTTCCAAATCGGTTTCAACCAAAGAGTCTTCTTCGGAGCTTCCTCAAAGTCGTGCAGAAATGGGCTTTAATCAAGGCCTAGATCGGCCGCTTGACTCGATCATTCTTCAACAACCTGTGAAACAAAAGGTAACAGACGCTAAAGAAAAGGCATATGGCACATACATCTATTCATTAATCACACATTTTAAATCTACTTCACCATTCAAAACACTATATGATATACCAGCCATTTTGAGTCAACAGGGCAATAAATGCAATCAAGTCAACACAATAGGCTGTAGGAATATAAAAGTGTCTTGCTACAGGATATCCCCATAAAAGGTTTCAACAAAGTTTAAACAGCCGTGAAATAGAAAAAATAAAGTCATTTAAAAGTTTATCATAACATCAAATTATGAGCATATTTTAGGCTCATCAATGGCCAATTTCATGCATGTAGAAACACATTTACAATCGGTACTATACTTTCAGCAGTTGATTTTGTGGAAAATTATACGCTAGCTCCGCAAGAGGAAATTCAATCATAGTATTATAATTTAGTGCAACTAGCTATGTTTGTCCATATTATTTATAGACATATAGATTATAGCACTGAGGATGACATAAATTTTTTGAGGGAGTATCATTTTTATTTGAGTGACAACTGATTACACTCATCAAAGTTTGTTCAATATTGTTTCAGTATATTTTATAGAAATTTAAGAGAAAAATGAATCCATATGAAAGAACACCTCATATGGTCAGATAATTGTATGAGGCAGTTCAAGAATCCTCGAATGTTCTATTGGTTAAGTATGGTTCACAAGGAACTTAATGTCCATCATATATCATGGATTTTTTTGAAGCTGGGCATGGTAAAGGAGAATATGATGGAGCTAGTGCGTGTGTCAAAAGAATTCTTGCTAAAGAACAATTAAAATTTGAAGATGCAGTAAAATTCAAAGATGCACATGAGATTGTTGATTGGTGTAATACAAGATTATATGCACATGGTTCGAGTGAGTACTCTACAGTTCATCGATTCTTTTGGTTGGTTGAAGAAGAGAACATTGTACCTAGAGTTGACTATGAGACAATCACTAGATCTACTAAATGGCATTCATTTAGGAGTTCGATAGCAAGCACATTGACTATCTAGACAAGGGAGTTTGCATTGTTTTTCCAGTTTTGTATCTCAGGAGATTAGGAAGCATGTAAAAATATAGAATGGGTTGAACAATGAGAGCATAGATCGTTGACACCTACACAAGCACATGATCAATATGAAAGAAATATTGAATAAAATGATCAAGTGTTTGCATCTGAAGACTATGATCGTGTTTCAAACCTTGTACAAGAAGGTAATTTAATTCAATTTATGTCATTTTATTTCACTTTATTAAGTTATTTTGTAATACTAAATTATTTATATGGATATGTGCAAGCTATTAAATCAATTTTCTTTTGCAGGACATGTGTATGTTGTTGTTGCACCTGAGGGGAATGAAGAGAAAACAAAATAATGGTTGGCTCATTATGTGGAGACTAAACATAAGTTAATATTACCTCAAGAAGATGATGATGGCTATCATTATCCAACAGGTACGGTGATCCCCTTAAGACATCCCCTTAAGAAAATTTTGATAACAAGTTTTTTATTGCCTTAATAGTGTGAAGCCACAATAGTGGTTTACAATTCAAGTGAGGAAGGAACACTCACAAAAAATGACCCTAAAGCAAAAAAAGTGATTTTGGCGGTTCATACGAACCTACTGGTTCGACCGAACGCATTAGGGGTTCGCTCGAACCAGTGTTTGAGCGAACCCCTTTAAATTTTGGCCGCCAAAAAACAAAAAAAATGCATAGCAAATTGGGTTTGAGCGAACCCCCTTGAAGAGGTTCGCTCAAACCATGGTTCGGTCGAACCCTAGTTCGAGAAAACCTCTAGGGGTTCGCTTGAACCCCTACGGGTTCATTCGAACCCCTCTTTCCCCTCATCCCCCTCCTGAGACACAAAAAAAGTCTATTTTTTTACGCTTCAGAGCTCGAGTTGAGGATGAAAATTGAGAAGTCTTCAGAAACCCTTCTGGAATCAGATAGTCCTCAGAACGACCTATCCAACGAATATAATTTTTATATGTTTTGATTTTATTATGTATTTGTTTTTTAGTTTTATTAAACATAGGTTCCTCACCGAAAATAAAGGTTTGTGTTCTAAACATGTGGAAAAATAGTAGATTATCAAAAAAAAAATTTGAAAAATATGAGTGCACCAGATATTGAATTCCTTGATCCAACCAAAAAAAAAAATTGAATTTCGATATATACAAAAAAGCTATGCATTATACAGTCTCACTATGTCTAAATTGTAATTGGTTTGACTTTGAAACTTGATTAAAGAAAAAATATTCAATTAAAAACTATCTAACCAAGTGGAAGCACTAGATATTGGAGTTAAAAATTGGAATTCAAAACAATTAGAATTTTATCCTTCAAGGAAAAAAAGTTATGCATTATACGGTGTGCGCCACTTTTTAAATTTTTTTTTTTTTGAAAAAAACCAATTTTCGTGGGAGATGGAAAAATAAGTGCAATCTGATTCCAAAAATTTTGAAAAAATATTTTTAGAATCTACAAACAAAATGTGACGAGACTCTAGTTTGCATCATCTTCAAATTCCTCACGGTTTAGCCGCTATAGGTGCCCGAATGTGAGGATTTAGTTAAAAATAATAATTTCAGTGTCCACTTTGGCCAAAAATTGTAAACCACTATTATGGGATCACCTCTTAAGCAATTTTTTAGAACAAGTCTTTGATCCCCTTAAGAAAATTTTGAGAACTTATTTGATGATGGTTTTCATATTTTCCAATAGGGTCGGTGGTGGTTGTTGGCACTTGGCTACAAAAATATCTAGCAAGGAAGAATGGTCTACCTGTATTTGAAGATTATGAAACACATAAAAAGATTATACATTATTCACATTTGGTGGTGGAAACAAATATAAAACTAGATTGGTATCATGGAAGACCTTAAATAAAGTGCTATGGACATTTTCTATGGAAGAGCATGAGACAATCATAGATGCATTGCAAAAAAGAGAGGATGCAGATGGTACAATGGAATAAGTAAATACAGGTAAATATAGTTTTAGTTTTATATTATCCTTTTAAATAGATTAAATACATGTTTCGATATTGGTCAAGTGTGTTATTAGCTGAAATTGATTTAAATTATCCTTTTATAGATCCTTAAGCCATAATCAGAAAAAGGATCTAGTCCATGCAGATTCAACCTAGACAACATGGAATACTTGGTAAAAATAGGTAATTATTAGTTAAATTATATTTAAATACATGTTTCGATTACATATTGATATTGCTTGTACATTAATAGTTAAAATTGATTTATTATCCTTTTTTGTATCCTTAAGCTATCATTGCATTGATCTCATACTTTGAAACAATAAGGAGAGGATGCATGGATTCAACCTATGCACATGTGTGGAATACTTTTAAATAGAGGTACTTGAGTTGTGTTCATATAGATAGTTTTATATAAATTAAAATATGTATGTTTTGATGATTTCACTGATATTGCTTGTACCTTTTTGATATCAGGTGGTGTGAAGACCTACTACATTCTGGGAACAAGTTTGAGATGTTATTGAGATGACATATCCAATTTTGTAAACATTGTTTTGAAATGACATATATGTACATACATACTTATAGAATTAAACATTTTGTACAAATTACAAATACATGTACATACACAATTATGCACTTTATGTACTTCTATGTATCAAAATTGATATTCTATATATTTTGTTTGTTAAATGTACATGTTTTCCTACTTTAAAACTTTATATTTGATTGTATAATCACTAAATATCATGCATACATTATTGTTAAATCAATTATATCCTTGAGACATATTATGACCCCTTAAGACATCCCCTTAAGATGTTGTATTATGACCCCTTAAGACATCCCCTTAAGACGTTGTATTATGACCCCTTAAGACACTCCCTTAAGACTCACCCTAAAACTTATAATACTTGTTAATATCACTTAATATTTATACTCAATTATACTCTTCTTTGATCCCCTTAAGACATCGTATTAGGACCCCATAAGACAACCTATAATTAGTGTTGGATGCTATTATTTGTTTTGACAGCTTATAAATTAGTCTTCAATGCCATTATTTGTTTTGATAGCTTATAAATTAGTATTGGATGCCATTATTTTTTTTGACAGCTTATAAATTAGTATTGGATGCCATTATTTGTTTTGAGGACTTATAAATTAGTATTGGATTCCATTATTTGTTTCGACAGCTTATAAATTAGCATTGGATGCCATTATTTGTTTTGACAGCTTATAAATTAGTATTGGATGCCATTATTTGTTTTGACAGCTTATAAATTAGTGTTGGATGCTATTATTTATAGAATTTATTAATACTTTTGTTGTCTAATCTTGTATGGTATTGTTTATTTATTACAATTTTATCCTTTCCGATATAAAACAGATTACTTTTGTTTGTAAAATTATGATTTATTGACTAATTATTGATTGGTGTGAATTGAATAAGTTCATTGACTAATTATCGCTAATTATTGAATGTACATATCATGTATATCATGTATGAGATCACTAAATTTGTAAAGTATAAATATTAAAATGTCCTATTAATTTCAACTTTAATTTCATATTTATATTTAATTTCACATTAATGTCCTATATTAATGTCTTGACTATGAACATAAAATGCATAAATATACATGTGTAAATTAAAATTTCAAACAATAATAAAGTCCATAATTTATGTAAATATATTAAGTGCATGAAAGCAATATATTAAGCACATGAAATAAAGTCCATCAGAGTACAGCCCATGAACTAAAGTCCAACTAAGTACTTGAGCCATGAAATATAAAGTCCAACAAAGTACATGAGAAACCATAAATATAGTCCATGAAATAAACAAATATAACCCATAAAATCATGTTTCTAGGTCATGTATTGTCTCTATAATCAAGAGACCTCTTCATGCCATGCAGACTATGTGGACGACCTGAAACACTCTATACAAGAGAAAGATGAAATCAGATGTAAGACAGTGAAAATTGATTTAATGAAAATTTAATTTATAATTCATCATAAAATTAAATTACCATCATATCTAGGTTTGGATGCTCTGGTGCACCTAAAGCAACCTCTAAATTCTTTCAATCAATCTACATATACAAGATAAAGAAAGTTGAAATTAGATGTACAAGTCTACAATTAAAAATGATTTAATTCAATTTAATTTATAATTTATCATATTTTAACTATATCGTATTGTGAGGTTGTGCACCCTCTTCTCCAGGACTTGTTTGTACATGATCAACTACAAGATGTGTCTCATACTATAAAAGAAAAAGAATTTAAAACATGTATTAGCTCATATTATATATATATATATTGAATTTGAAATTTGAAATTAAAGTTATATTCAAAATATGCAATTTATAATTGAATTTAAATATAATAAAAAATTTAAATCACCATTTGATCTGGAGCCTTCTCTACATGTCCTCCTAGAGGTGTAACTATGTATGGGTTAGGGCTGAAAGTCGCACCAACAAAGTCCTACAAGATCAAAATTAAAGCATGTATACTTGAATTAGGTTTATATATATGGGTAAGTGTACCGAAATGGTCACACTTTCGTGGCCAAACTAACAAATAACGCATTCGCGTTATAGTTTTCTTTGCAAATTTGCTTTGGTATTTGCCTTGGAATACCAACCCAAAGGCTTGGAGGGCATTCCCAAAGACCAGAGACGTGTTTTTTCCAAATTCAACAAATTTTCACATAATCGGGTTCGTGCTCACCATTAAGATTGCATCTGGTTCAATATCAAGAAAATCGAAGACATGGGTAATGTTAGGTTCTTTATTAGCTTTCCAACGATGTAATTTTTTTCACTTTCTAACAATGTTAAGCCTTTCATCCATAATTTCTTTTGTTTGTATGTCCATTTTTCTTCAAAAAGTAGTGTTTGGTATTTTTTCGCTATAAATTAACCGTTCATCAAAATTTGAAATAAATTACATTTTAGAAACTAGACTCCATTCTACAATTTAAAAAAAAAAAATTATAAAAAAATCTATTAGTTTCAAAAAATCTAGGGGGAGCACGGCCAAAATTCTGCTTTTAGGAAGTGCCCACTTAGAAAATTAATAAAAATAAAATATTCATTAAAAAATTCATCGAAAAATATCCAAATTCCTTACTACATACTATTATCTAACTTCTGACTGGAGCGATTTTAAAAATACTACAAAAAAGTCCACCGTGCTCAGGTCACACAAGAGTTGCTATGTTATGTTTTTCTAACAGAAACAACAGCAATTTGTGTGTGTCCCTCTTTTTAACCCCTTAATCTCAACCATTTTCAAAATAAATTAGTAGTTTAGAAAGTAGACTCGAAGCACTACAATCCTTGTTTTTGTTCCATCTAAAAATTTTGAGTGTAGCTATCCTCAATTTCATGTCCAAGGTCAGTATTTCCTGATTTCAGAAAAAAAAAGTGGCCACTTAAGCCCCTTTTTTGGGAACCATCTTGGTGAACTTACCCATATATATATTCAAGTTTGCACATTTTGTGTAGAATTTTTTTTAAACAACCTAAAAATTAGAGGCCTCATGAGTAGTTGCAACATCTAATGTTTTCCTGATGCCCATTCTCATTGTGGTATCAACCTAGACATACATGTAGACATTTAACACTTATAATATTTACAAGTGTACATGCACATTTCATATATAGTGAATTCAAAATTCATAATTGTAACTATACTAATGTAAGTTAAAAAAAATTACAATATAAATGTACCTTCCCCTGATCTACTACGCTCAATGGTGGAGGAGTGCTCGACAACCCCTTAGGTGGAATCGATGTGGACGATGATTGAATTTCCTAAACCAACATAAATATTTCAAACATATATGTCATTCAATTATAAGTTTAAAACTCAGGTTAAAAATTATTTCATATATAATTTAAAAAATTGAAATGAAAATACCCCATAAGGGTTGTCGAGTAGGATTGGTGTTGATGTATGTACTCATTGAACGGACGATTGCCCCATCATTAGTTCCATCTGTACACCAAACAATTTGTTTGTTAAAATGTATTGCAAACTTTTCTTTGATATATACAGTCATCAAAATTCTTATAAAATGAATGTGTAGATGCATATTTATACCTATGTCGCAGTGTCCTCAGGGTGATGGTCTATTGTAAGAAACTCTACAACTGAAATGATGCAACCAAATGAACCACCAGAATCTCCACGTCCGCTTGAACTAGGTGTGACCTGATCAAGTCCATAGCATACTTGATGGAAACTAGTACATACATGTGGGATGAGCCTCAACACTCCTGGAGTGGTACTCGGACCAGCTCCATAAAACACTCCTCCATCATCATGTCTCTATGCTCCCCACCCACTATCATAGAAGCATGCTGATGAAGATCTCCTGCGAGTGTACTAAGGGAACCTAATGTCGAGACCACAACTCAATGATGCACAGGTGTGGGAATGGGAGGACCAAGATCAACAACAAGGGGTTGTGCATGCACGGGGCATTGGGGATCAACCCTCGCCCCTAACCTCTATTGTGTCATGCCGCCACCAACACCCTAAAATGATTTAAAATCAAAATAACTGGGGTTTTTCCCCATAACAAACTCTACATACAGTTTCCTCAAAAAATACAATGGGAACTCCCAATTAGTGTGTGGGGGACTATCAAAAACCATATACCATCAATCCCAAAAATGTACACTCATCTATGAATGTATGCACCACCTCATGGATATTCTAGATTTTTTTGGGAGGAATGGGTTGTCAAGTAATGGGGTCGAGAAAGTAGGGGGCTAGGTGGGCTTTTGTTATTTTAAGGTCTAAAATTTGTTTATAAGAGAGACCATTAGCATAAAATTGTCTCATCTTATCTCTGTCTCGTCGATGCCTATCTAGATCAGAATCAATGGTCCAGATGGCATCCACAATGTTTTGTATCGCAGATGAAAAATGTCTCACATGTGGTGGAATCAATGTTGGACTCTACATAGCATTGATTTGATTTTTTTATGGATACAACATGATCATTTATGTGTGCTTGTAAGCGAGCCTCATCAGATGCAACAAGTGTTGGAGGTGGCAAATGGTGGAGGGGGAGGTGGAAGTGGTTGTGGCTGAGGTGGTGGATTGATGATATCATCAATGTTAAAATAATCCATGATATGAGATATAAGTGTTCACCTACATTAAATTATATAAAATTAACATACAAACTTAAAAAACTACAAGAAATAGTTAAATTTGAAGCGCGCATGCAAGTTTGTTTAAATAGGATGTGCATACATATATTAAGATCATATAAAATTGAAACACATGTATACATTTATTGAACTTGAGCATGTGCATAAAAATTCAAATTTTAACATGTAGATACATTTAAAAGAAAAAATACGATGCATAATTTGCATGCATACATCATTAAACTAAACTATGTACATACATACAAATTTCAAAATTTAAGAACTATATGCAATTTTAATACATGTGTACATACCAAAAAATAAACTTGAAACATTCACAAAAATCTCATTTTATGTCTAACACACACACACACACACACATATATATATTACAATTTTCCAATAGGAGAAATCATGATCTAGCAGATAGTCATAAAATTTATACTATTATAAATTCATCATTATAAGTTTATAAATTCCACCAAATTCATAAATTTATGTCACTAAAAATATCAATCTAGAACCAAAATCATAAATTCACATCACAAAAAATATCTATCTAGAACCAAAATCATAAATTCACATCACTAAAAATATCCATCCAATCAAATTTATAAATCCATCACACAAAATATCCTTCATTCACCAAATTTATAAATTCATAACTATTTAAGATCATTGTCTTAATTTAGAAACTATTGTGGCTCTCTACTGCATCTTTTCATTTCTTTGTGTTTTCCTTTTCAAAATCGGAAGTTCTCCTCTCCTCTAGCCATTGTTGATGCTCATATAATATCCCATCCATAGCCTTGACAACATCAAAAATGGTTTGCATCCTAGATGCAATCATTCTCATAGGTGGTGCGACACATTCTTCATTTTGAATAATGTTGTTTTGATCTTGGATGGTTCTAACGTTGGAATTGATTCGTGCTTGCAAATGAGCACCATCGATTTTAGGTGGTGGAGGTGGGGGGTTATGAGGTGGAGTGGGTGGAGGTGGAGGTGAAGGTGGTGGAGATGGATGGCGCAGAGGTTGATTGCAAATATTATTGAGTCAATCCATGTGATCTCTAAGATATGAGTGAACCTACATTAGATTTGTAATTTCAAAATGTAAGATACATGTTTAGGAAATACCCTAAAACCATTCAATATAAATGGCCTAATTGAATACAAATGATAAAATATGTAAGCCTCATTTATGTCTAAGACATGTTACTTGAATGAAAATACAATTAAATATTAATATAGGACAATTTATGAATGCTATAGGGCTTATGGTTTAGAGTTTAGGATTTAGGTTTTAGGGTAATAGGATTCCTTAAGGGGATCTATGTAGTAAGGTTCTAGTACAAAATGACATGGCTTTTAAGTGAATAAAATTTGGTGAAGATGCCCAAGGCAACCAAATTTCATTAAGGTTTGAGGAAACTTCACCAAATTTTATTCACTTGAGCCATGTCATTTTTTCCTAGAAACTTACTAGACATAGATCCCCTTAAGCCATCCTATCACCCTAAACCGTAAATCGATCAACCTAGATCAAGATTTATCTCATTCATATTATAATCTTGCATGATCTTATTATTGTTAAATTTAGTTTCCTTGGGGAACTTCACCAAATTTTGAGAACTTATTTGATCCCCTTAAGAAATGTCATATTAGGACACCTTAAGAAATTGATTTACAGTTTAGGGTGATAGGATGGCTTAAGGGGATTTATGCCTAGTGAGGTCCTAGGACAAAATGGCATGGCTCAAGTGAATAAAATTTGGTGAAGTTTCCCAAGGCAACCAAATTTCATTAAGAGCCTAAGAAAAAATGATGGCTCTAGGGTTTAGGGTAATAGGATAGTTTAAGGGGATCTATGTATTAAGATCCTACAAAAAAATTACATGGCTTGAGGGAATAAATTTTGGTGGAGTTTCCTAAGGCAACCAAATTTCATTTTAAGGTTCTAGGACAAAATGAATGCTTTAGTGTTTAGGGTTTACGGAACTTATGGTGAATTTTTGGTGTACCTTGGAATATAATAAAATTGAAAGTTAGTGAAGAACATTTTCTTGTGGAACAATTGATTGAGATAGCTCTCGTTTCAACTGACCAACCTAGATCATGAAATATCATTCATATTATAATCTTGTACAATATTATTATTGTTAAATTTGGTTACCTTGGGCAACTTCACCAAATTTTGAGAACTTCTTTGATCCCCTTAAGAAATGTCATATTAGGACCCCTTAAGACATTGATTTATGATTTAGGGTGATAGGATGGCTTAAGGGGATCTATGTCTAGTGAGGTCCTAGGACAAAATGACATGGCTCAAGTGAATAAAATTTGGTGGTGTTTCTCAAGGCAACCAAATTTCATTAAAGGCCTAGGAAAAAATGATGTCTCTAGGGTTTAGGGTTTAGATTTTAGAGTTTAGGGTTTAGGGTAATAGGATGGCTTAAGGGGATCTTTGTAGTAAGGTCCTATGACAAAATGACATGGCTTAAGGGAATAAAATTTGGTGGAGATGCCTAAGGAAACCAAATTTCATTTTAAGGTCCTAGGACAAAATGAATGCTTTAGTGTTAAGGGTTTAGATGTTAGAGTTCAAGGTTTAGGGTTTAGTGAACTTAGGGTGAAGTTTGGGTGGCCTTGGAATAATGGACTTGCAAGTTAGTGCCTAGTTTATGAATATTTTTTATTTTCTAAATATATTCACTATTTCCGTAATAGAAACACATAATTATGTATTATTAATATTGAGTTTGATGTATATTTTAATTGGATATTTTTTTAATTGAATATAAGATTATTTTATTTAACATTTTTTTCATTAATATTTCCCACTTAAATGAGTTTTATGATATAAAATGTATAATATAAAATTAGTTAATGTTGAATCAAGTATTTTATTTTTGATTGTTTGGAATTGAAAGAACCTAAAAGAAAGAAAAGAAAAATATTTAGATTCTTTTAATGTCTAGGTAACCAGTGCAAAAAATGAGCTTTTAGACTAAACTAGAAGCCTAATTAACAAGTGATTGACTAGAATGAGGGTTAAGATTTTCAAAAGACAACAAACAACACATGTTCAAACAAGAAATGGAAACAAGGCATGACTAAGAGAGATCAAAACATAAAATAGAAATGAATGTTCAATACTATCTAATTAAGTGACAATTGGAAATCGACTCTACACTTGGATTTACAAATTTGCTAACTTAATTTACAAACATTGATAAAATTTATGAATTGTAACTATTCTTTAACATATTGTTTTCCAATCTAATTATAATTTAACATTGAAACTAAAGTTTAACATATCATTTTCTCCATACAATGCAAATGAAATTTAATACATTTAAATTTTGCAAATGAATTTTCTTGAGCACAAAATTAGGGTTTTCAAAAGCAAAATGATTTGTTCAATTTCAATGTAAGGTTTTAGCAAAAAAAAATATGTTTCAATTCAATTTAGGGTTTCAATTTCTAAGCAATTAGGGTTTTTAATGCAATTTTTTCATTTTATTTCAAATTAGGGTTTTCAAATTCAATTTTTTCGTTTGATTTGAATTCAGGGTTTCAAAAAGCTTGGTTAGGGTTTCTAAATGCAATTTTTTTATTTCATTTCAATTTCTAGGGTTTTCAAATGCATTTTTTTGTTTCATTTCAATTAGGGTTTTCAAATACAATTTTTTTTGTTTGATTGAACAATTTAGGTTTCAAAAGCTAAATTTTGTTTCTAAAATACAATTGAAGGTTCATTTTTTTGTTTCTATTCAATATCTTCAGGTTTTATTGCATTTTTTCATCGATTTCTATTTCTACAATTCCTAATTTCTACTATAATAGGAAATAAAATTCTTAAAACATCAAATAAATTTTAAAAATTTCTAAAATCAATTATTCTATTCACAATTTCAATAAAAAAAATGAAGAAAATGCAAAAAAATGGGGACAGGCAGGTACCTGGAGGCTGTTTGTGGTGGTCGCTATCAATCAGAACTCATAATCTTGTGCACTTCTAAAATGAAGGTTTGTTCATTTTTAAAAAATAAATACCATTACAAAATAGGGTCCTAATTATTACAAAACGGGATCCCGATTTTTAAAAATTGGGATCCCATTTCGTACTAATCAGGATCTCATTCCCTGTCTGTCGATTCAGGACCCTTCAACAAATGGGATCCCAATTTTTAAAAAGCGAGATCTCATTTTAGATTTAGGCTCAAGATCCCAAAGCTAAGGGTATGTGTAGGATCATCATGGAAAAAACAGACCCTTAAGTGGAAAAAAATTCTGAAAAATCAGAGTTAGGCAACGTGACATAAAAATTTGAATAATCTATCTATATTATTTCAAAAATATGTAAGAATAGAATTTGTAGAAAATTGAATGTAGTTTCTAAATTACAAGGTTTTTTTTTTTTTTTAAATATATTTTGTGAAATTTTGAAATTTCAATTCAGTAGTAGTTAAATTTCAAGGAAAACATAAGTAGTTGTCTATATCTGACCACCCTAACAACAATAAAATGATAATTTTTTATAATATTTTAGATATTAGAGGGACTCATGTCCCAATGTGATGCATATTTTTTTGTAATTTTTTCCAAGTAATAATTAATTATGAATTTTTATTACAACTTTTAAAAATAAAAACTCATATGTCTAACCATAACTTTAACAGGTCAAAACTTCATGAAATTCATTTCTTTAATCCTATATATGTAAGCATAGAATGTGACACATGTTTTGGATTCAAAAAATGTGATCTTGTTGAAAGCTATAGATGTTTTCAATCAGTCTATCAATCAAGAATTTAGTTGTAATTCAAATAAAATAAATAATAATTATTAAATATTAAATTCAAAGTAAAGCATAATTTATATTGATGGAAAGCTAGAATCTCCTTTAAAAACCCTTTTCGTTTGATTAATTTTGGTTTTAAAAAAAGTCACCAGCCACATACCCTACAAAAACCCATCATATCACCACTTTTTGGCCCATCATGATCCTACACATACCCTAAACGGGATCCCGATTTTTAAAAATTGGGATCCGATTTTTGCAATATCGATTTCATTTTTTTGGCTAAGGAAAAAACTTCCACATTTTATGAACTCAAATTTGTGCACTTACCACATGAAGAGGATTTCCCTCATCCTAATGAACCAATGAAATGTATAAGTTTAGCTCATTGTAGCTTGTAATGGAATCAATCCTTATGATCGATAGGAGTATTTTTACTTGAATAACATTTAGATTTGAGTCTGCATGATATATATTTTACTGCATGTGTTATGTGATAAGCTAGGATGCCCATAAGGGAAATTCATTGTGGCTTTGAATCTTTGAAAGGAACCACGGGTAAACCCACAAAAGTGGTTTACAATTCCAGTGAGGAAGAAAAAGTCGCAAAAAACAACCCCATGCATTTTTTTTTGTTTTTGGGGATTCGAATGAACTTTAGGTTTGAGTGAACCAAAAGAGGGTTTGCTAGAAACCTGGTTCGAGTGAACCCATTAAATGCAACGTCCTGCCATTCCAAAAAAAAACCAATAAAACCTGTTTTGAAAGGGGGTTCGCTCTCGAACCCCCTGGTTCGCCCAAACCCCCTTTTTCCCACCTTCTCACCCTCTGGCAGCAAAAAACTCTAGAATTTTGGCCTTCGAAGCTCAGGTTAAGGATAAAAATGGAGGAGACTTCACAAACCCAACTGGATGATGGTATTCCTCAGAAAAAGCTATCCAATGAATATAATTTTAATATTTTTGGTTTTATTATGTATTTGTTTTTTAGCTCTATTAAACATAGGTTTTTCACCAAAAAATCAAGCTCTTTGTTCTGCATGTGTGGAAAAATAGTAGAATATCAAAAAAAAATGAATGCACCAGATATTGAAGTCCTTGATCCAACAAAAATAAATAAATTGAATTTCGATACATACAAAAAAAGTTACGTTGTATACGGTATGCTTATGTTTGAATTGTAATTGGTTTGACTTTGAAACTTGATAAGAAAAAAATATTCAATAAAACACTATGAAACAAATTGGAAGCACTAGATATTGTAGTTACAAATGTAAATTCCAAAAAAATAGAATTTTATCCTTCAGGAAAAAAAGTTATGTTGTATACAGTGAGCATCACTCCTAAAAAATGGTGTTTATTGAAAAAAACTAGTTTTCAAAGGAGATGGAAAAAGAAGTACAATATAATTCCAAAAAATTTGAAAAAAATATATTTAGAATCTATATTCAAAATTTCACAAATCTCTAGTTTGTATCATCTTCAAATTCCTCACAGTTTAGCCACTATAGGTGCTCAAAAGTGAAGATTTAGTTAGAAAAATTATTTCAATGTCCAGTTTGGCCAAAAATTGTAAACTAGTATTGTGGGATCACCCCCACCCAACCCTTGAAATGGGTCAAATCTAGAGCCATCATAGTTTATTTATTCGCAGCTTGAAAAGCCATGAATATTGTTGAAAAACTGAGTTTCTAAGCCTTCTTTGATTGAAGTAGTTTCTCAAGTATAACATCGACAAGCATGTCAATCATAGATTTCTTTATACTATTATATTTCCTTTGAAATTCCAGAGAGGAAGGTGTTTTAGCATAGGGATAATAGAAATTTTTCCTTATGTATGAAATGGGGCTATTTAATTGTTTATTTTTAGAACAAACATAATAAATGATATTATTTTACCCTTAAAACGTAACTGTTTAGTCTGAAACAAAAATATGTCAATATAAACAGTGGTTATACTTGCAAAAGACTATGTTTTGTTGAAAGTTATATTTGCACCATGAATGTTCATATGTATTAAATAATTTGTTTAAAAGACTGTTTAGAAGGAAACAGATCTTATTCTAATCAAGCAATGAATGTTCATATGAAAATAACTTATTTTATGACTATCTAGTATGTAAACAACTTACTGTACATTTAGTAGGAAATAGTACTTGTTTTGTTAAAACAATGAATGTTCATCTGTAAAAAGATTATTTTATGACTGTTTGGTATGTAAACAACTTTTTTTATGACTGGTTAGTATGTAAAAAACTTACTTTATGACTATTTAGTAGGAAACAGTACTCGTTCTGTTTAAAATGATGAATGTTCTTATGGAAACAACAATGTTAGAATATAATAGTATGTGCAAAACTATTAGCATAGACTTTCTTAGAAAATATATTTTGACAATGAAATCTCAATTAGAATACTATTTAAAGATTACAAATCTGAATAATGAATATTTCAAAATGTATGCACAAACATTAACATTAGTAGGCATGTATATATGTGTATGCACATAGACTTCGTGTATGTACATACACATAAAAGTTGTGACATACCTTCTTTTGTTTTTAGTACACTTATTTTTTAAAGGAAAATGCTTAAGATGTTAAGTAGAAAATATTCATAAGAATGATATGACTAAATGATGAAATACTCTGTGAAACATAGAATCTATTTTATATTTAGAGTATAAATTTGTATTTTGTTTCTTCTTTTGAAGACATTGTGGAAGTATATTTGAAATACTTGAATAGAACAGTGATACCTTAGTTGACTAGAGCACCTATGGGTAGTTGTTGCTAGAAGATAGATAACTATTATAGTAGAAAGTTACCTTTCGGAAAGGGTGCCGAAATGGAGTTCAAATAGTATAGGTTTGCTTTACCATAACCTATTTTTTTTGTTGTTGCAACACACTTATTATGCTTGGCCAAGCAATATGGTTCGTTATGTAAGTATGAATGAACTCTATGATTTCATTCTTTTCCATTGCTAGCATAGATCTTGCACTTTCTTTTCTAATTTGTAAACAAAAATTTCATGTTGATGTATGGGCATGCACCAAATTCCACCTTGCAAGTTGTTCTCTTGCTAAAATTTTCATGCAGGGCTAGGCATTCTTTAAGTCAAAAGAATATTGGGCAAGCATAAGATTCGTGGTTGGGTAGTAAAGTACTTCAACCATGTTCTTGGACCCACCAATGGAGGTGAGCGATGAAGAAGAACCTTAGTTGTTCCCAGACTATCATAGTCTATGATGTATCTTGATGTTATTCATTCATGTACTTGATGAGAAATGTACTATGTAATGACACTATGGCCTTAGGTGCCAAGTAAACCTTGATATTGTAATTTGACTTTTGAAGTGAATATAAGAATCTTTGACTCATTTTAAATGGACAGGTGTAGCTATGATTGACTTTAGCCACTATTTATGTCTTTTTAATTTAGAATATATTCATGTGTCATTTACAATAATAATAATTAAGTAATAATTTGGAATGGGTTGGCCCATGTGTCGTAGAGAAAAATTGTCTATGCCAGGGATGGCTAGATTGGCACATGTGCCCTTGTCAAATTTGGTAAATGAGAGCCCACCGCTAGGAGGAAATTTGAGGCATAGCAATAAATTTGGGATGTCCTATCAACCTTGGGAAACATGTTATTTTTTGATGAATGACTTGGATGAGACTTTCCTGGTGTTGGAAAACATTCACTCTAGATGTAATGGTGTATGCGAAGATGGAAGGAAATGTATTGTGCAGTGTGCAAATTAAATTAGGGAGGGACGTGGCCTCACCAAGATCATCGAAGGTACTCAGGAAGAACACATCAATGTAGCCGACCATTAAATTTTGCAATGGAGAGGAGCTCTATTTATTTGGCATCGAGGACTACATTTTTCAAAAAAATGGATACTTTGATTAAGCTATAGAGCTCAAAGCAGGAGGCCACATTCAAGGGATTCATTTCAAATTTGCTTCTGAAAATGATTTTCCTAAATAAGGACATACTTTTCCTTGAAGTGGTTAGGATGGTGCTAGGAAGGGTTTTTTTTCATGGAATCACACCAGGGCCAATTCCAATGTGTCCTACTTACTGGCCTCTTTGTTGGATATGGATGTGTCAAAGGTTAGATGCCTCATATTGCTACGATCGGTGTTCAAAAAAACAATTCTCATGGAATACTTGTATATAGTTGCGATGGATCTCCCTGGAGTGGGATTACCTTGGCCTGATGACCTAGATCGTATGGTACAACAGGGGATTGAAGTTGAGTGGAAACCATTCTTAGTGGGGATGAGTGACAATGAGCTAATCTGCACCACTCTTGGGCCGCCCAAGGCTACCAATTCCTCTATCAAAGGCTAGGCATGATAGAGGTGAGCGGTCTAGGTTGGTTTCATGAATTTGTTGAGCTAGTTAGCTCAGGCCACTTCTATGGATAATGTAAAACAAAGGAAAGTTAGTTTTTTGCTCCTATGGTTTTGGTATAATTTTTTGAGCCCCAAAATGTAATAGAAATAAAGATTGGTTTGTAATGTTTCTCTTTGTGCCTATCCTTTGAGGGTCGAACAATGTAATTTTGGTTTCATTAATATCAATACAAGGGTATGTGCAGGATCATGATGGGCCAAAAAGTGGTGATATGATGGGTATGTGTAGGGTATGTGGCTGACGATTTTTTTTACCCAAAATTGATGAAACAAAATGGGTTTTTAAATGAAATTCTTAGCTTTCCACCAATATAAATTATGCTTTACTTTGAATTTAATAAATAATTATTATTCATTTTCTATTTGAATTACAACTAAAGTCTTGATTAATAGGTTGGTTGAAAAATATCTATAGCTTTCAAACGCTATCACATTTTTTGAATATGAAATATGTGTCACATTATATGCTTTACATACTATAGGATTGAAAAAGAAAGAATTTCATAAAGTTTTGACCAAGTTAAGGTGGTCAGACATACGAGTTTTTATATTTTTTAAAAGTTGTAATAAAAAATTCATAATTAATTATTTACTTGGAAAAAAGTTACAAAAAATTATGCATCACATCGGGACATGAGTCCTCTACTTATATCTAAAATCTTATAAAAAATAATTGTCATTTTATTGTGGTTAGGGTGGTTAGATAGACACCTACTTCTTATTTTTTCAAATTTAATTACTATTACATTGAAATTTCAAATTTTCACCAAATAAATCTTTTTATTTTTTAAATAAACCTAGTAGTTTAGAAAATACATTCAATTTGATACAGATTCTATTCTTACATATTTTTGAAAAAATATAGATAACTTATTCAAATTTTTACGTCAAGTTGCTTAACTCTGATTTTTTTATTTTTGGGCCACTTAAGGGCCTATTTTTTCCATGATGATCCTACACATACCCACAATGCAACCTTAGTTGTGTATTATGCATCAAAAAAATAATAATTTGGAATGGCTTATTACATTTTGTAATATTTGTGAGAGGAGCAACCATCTAAGAATAACCCTTCACAAGCCTTCTATAGAATCCTCAAAGACCCTAAAACCCCTTTAGTTGTGTGAGGTTTTCTAGTGGTGGTCAATCTAATATTTCCTTAATCTTCTCCTGATCAATGCTAACTCTCTTATATTTGATCACATGACCATGATAGAGAAGCTCATTCATTCCAAACTCACATTTGGATTCTTTAACAAACAAGGATTCAAACTCCAGAATGCTAAGCACCTCCTCCAAGTGCTTCAAATGGTCTTCCCATGTTCTACTATAAATTGAGATGTCATAAAAGAATATTAGCACAAACTTTCTCAACTATGTTAGTATAGGATCATGGGGGTCCAAACTAGGGCCCTAGTGGCAAAGAAAATTCAAAAAACACAAAGTTGGCAACTTGACATAAAAAATTGAATAGGTTATTAACATAATTTGAAAAATATGTAAGAATAAAATTTGTAGCAAACTGAATGTAGTTTCTAAGATACTAGTCCATTTTTAAAAAAAAGTAAATCTATTTTGTGAAACTTGAAATTTCAATGTATTAGTATTATATTTTCAAGAAAAAAATAAAAAAAGTAGGTGTATGTCTAACCAACCTAAGTACAAGAAAAAAATAATAGTTTTTTAAAAATTCAATATAAGTAGAGGACACAGGCCCAGATGTGCCACATTTTTTTGTAATTTATTTGCAAGTAAATAATTAGTTATGATTTTTTTATTAGAACTTTTCAAAATTATTAAAACGTGTTTTTTTTACCTTCATAACTTGGTAAAAAATTTATGAAATTCAATTTTCCTTTTTTTATCCTATAATATGAGAATCATAGAATGTGATGCATCTTTTGAAAAATGTGAAATAGTTTGAAAATTATTTAAGTTTTTAATCAACCTATCAATCAGGACTTTAGTCGTAATGCATGTAGAAAATCAATAATAATAATCTATTAAATTCAAAATAAGGCATATCTAATATTGGTGGAAAGCTGAAATTTTTTTCAATAAACCCTTTTCATTTTATCAAATTCTGATAAACAAAAGTTGTCAGCCACAAGGGAAAACTTTGGAAAACCCAAAAAAATTCTAAACACACTTTATTAGTTGACTTTCCAAGTATGACAATCCGAAGCCAAACCCCGGGGAAAATCTCAAGTCAACTGATTTGTCAGAAAAAATGGATATCCATTTAGAAATGGATATCTGTTTAGAACGGATATTCATTATGATTAGTATTTATAATATTTTGTATTAGTATTTATAAAACAAAGTTGTAGTTGAAATGATCTTTGTTCTCTTCAAAAGTGTTTGGTTTCTAATCTTCAACAAGTAGAATCAATGCAACATCTTTAACAATCACAATGAATATTTGTAAATTTTATAGGCTTCACATCTAAACATATTGACTATAAATTATATAATTATATAATTATTTATTAGAACTTGTAATGTATTGACTAAAGTGGTCAACAAATAGACATTGTGTATATTACTTTCAATTTTATGCATTTATACTCATTCACAAACATGTTACATGTTTTACGACAGGAATCAGATGTAATACATCTCTTGTTTTAGTATCAATTTGTTTTGACTGGCAAATCAATTATCATACAAAATTAAAAAACACTACAATTCTATAGTTCAAAATCATTCTTATGATTTAATAATTCTAAAACTATTTTTCTTTCTTTTTATATTGACTTAGAGTGAAAATTGTAAAATATAATTATTTTGTTCCTATAAATACATTTATTTTTTCCTAATATGAAATTATTGTTTTCAAGGTCTATTGCTTTTATTTCATAGGATTAATATGAAAGTGATTTTTCCTATATTTAACATGAGAGTGAATTTTAGAAAATACATTTAAATGTGTCAAATATTTTTTATTCAACTCTTCAATGCAAATTGATGTTTTATCCTTTATAAATATATATATTAAGTAAAACCATTTAGGGTGCTATGGTAACATTTTCCACCTTCAATAAATGAGTACAAACATTCAATAGACAATCAATAGTGCATGATTTGTTTCTGAGATATTTAATATGTTGGGCAAGAAAAATAAAAGAAAATGAATGCTAAAAATTATAATAAACAGTTAAATAAACCAAAACTATGATAATCACCTAGGATAGGCAGAGAATTGTAACTTTTTTTTGTCTAAATTGTCTATATATAGACCTTATTTAAATGGTATGTTGGATGAATAGTTACAACTAACTAGTAGTATAAAAATATATTTTAACATTCTCCCTAAAATCTAGTTTGTGGGAAAGTATCTCATCACTAAAAAATTCTTTAGTTTATTGAAATCTTCTTCCTTTAGAGTCTTTTTTAGAATGCCAGCAACCCAATCTTTGGACCTATAATAAGAAACCTTGATTTCTTTATATTTAACAAGTTCTCTGATGAAGTGAAATTTGGTGTCTATGGTCTTGCTTCTTTCATGGAATGGATTTTTAGAAAGTGCAATGGTTTATTGATTATCACACAATAAAATTGCTTCTTCTATTTGGGGTTGGATCAATTCTTCAAGAAACCTTCATAACCAAGCCAGGCTTGAAAACCTACTGATGTTGCTACCACATATTATGCTTTTGGTAAGGACAATGTAACAATGGGTTTCTTTCTTGAAGACAAAGAAATTAAACTTGAAAGATTGAAATAATATCCTAAAGTACTTTTCCTATCATCTTGGTTTCCTTCCCAATCACTATCTATATAACCAATTAACTTCAAAATATCCTTATTTTCATTAAAAAAAATCCCATATTTGTAGTCCCTTTCACATACTTGAGTAGTCTTTTACCTGCTTGTAGATGAGTATCATGTGGAACATCTAAGAACTTTCTTATCAAGCTTATTACATGCATGATACTGGCTTTGTTGCATTTAAGTATATTAAACTTCCAACCAAACTTTTATACAAAGTAGAATCTACCTTTTTTCTTTCATCTTTCTTTCTCAACTTTACACCCATGGCAATATGTGTAATTGCTATTTTTTCCATATAGAACCTTTTCAAAATATCGTGTACATACTTTTCTTGTGAAATAAAAATTCCATTATTATTTTGAGTTACTTCAATACCAAGAAAATAATGTAGCAAACCAAGATTAATTGAATCTCAAATTCACTCATTATTGCCATTGAAAATCTTATAAGAATATTTTCATTATTCTTAGTGTAAATCAAATCATTAATATAAATATAGACTATCATAACATCTCCTTGTTTATTTTATTTTTTAAAATAGGTGTGTTCACGAAGATATTTTTTAGAGCCATTTTTAAAAAATAATGATTCAATTGTTTCATACCAAACTCTAAGTGCTTTTTATAAATCATAAAAAGCTTTCTTTAGTTTAAGAATTTTACCTTTATGAACTTTTATCTCAAAACTAGTTGATTGTTGTATATAGATTTCTTCCTTCAATGCACCATTCAAGAATGTTGATTTTACATCCATCTAAAAGAGTCTCCAACCCTTTTGTGCTAAGAAAGGTAAAATCATGCAAATAGTATCTATTCTAGTAACAAGTACAAAAACTTTATATTATATCAAAACAAATCTTAAGATCCATTCTTCCATGTTCTTCAAATCCATTCCATTTTCCTTCTAATCATCTCATCCCATCTCTTCCATCCATTCCTATCCAATATAATATCACAAATCCTTATCCTCCCTCAACAATACCAAAAATAATAATCAAGAGAGATCCCAATTACATTGAGGATGATGATGAATGTCTTGTTGATCAAGATGAGTACAAAATAGACCCCTTTGATGCCATCATTGCTAGCAATAATTATCCAAGTGTATTCAAAAATATAATAACTCATCCAGTCTATTCCATAATGTCTCCATCCACACCCATTATCAATTCTTATGTGACCTTTGACAAAAAAAAATTATTAGCTCCACAATCCACATCTCCATATTATCCATCCAAATCTCCATATTATCCCCCATCCACATCTCCCTTTTATCTAGCACCCCCTTATCCCTCTCACCCAATATCCATACCTCCATATTCTCCCCTGTCATATCTCAAACCTCCATCTTTTCACAACAACACTATCACCTTCATCCCTAGTCCAAACCCACCATCTCATTATCCTCCAAACTATATCCCAATCTATAATCCTAATCCTTTGATCCATGATCACAATCCTCCATGCACTCATAATATTGTATCCTATCTTAATTCACCATCCATGTCCTTCTATCTCAAACCACCATCCACATCCTCCTATCTCAACCCACCATCCACTTCCTCCTACCTCAATCCACCATCTAAGCCCTCCTATCTAACTTCACCTTACAATCCTCATATGTTAATCCTCCCTCCAATCCATCATACTTCCATCCTCAATCTAATCTTGACCCCCCCACTAATACTAATCATCCACCTACTCTTAGTCATTCATTCATTCCCAACCCTTGACATCTAATCCTCATTCTCCAATCCATAATCCTAATCTTCCCACTACCCCCCTATTCCATCTACCCCTAATCCTTCATCTATTCCCAACCCTTTGGATCTAAGCCTAAAATATACAAGTATCTCATTTCATATGTCATACAAGGACTCCTAACAAAGAAGTCATCACCAAATCCATATCCTAAATTTTTGGAGTCATTTCACCCCACTCCACCATAGAGGCCAAAGTTTTGGATTCATGTCTCCCTAGCTTGATATTTTTATATGATCAACTTTGTTGTTATACAGTCAATTTGAGATCAATTGTGAGGCACAACAACACATTATAAATATATTTATATATGTTATGATAATATATTAATTTGTTTGGATGAAGATTGAGATCTTATCCATGAGTATTGTAAGTTATATTCTTGTAGTTTTAGAGTAAGCTATAAATGGATACTATTCACTTATTTATCCAATTCAAAATGAACTGCAATGTTCTATTAAATGTTAGTTTGAATATTTGCAGGGGTTTTCTATGTGTTTTTGGATGAATCTATGAAAACTAGAGCTTAAAGTTTGAAAGTTATGAAAAAAAATTGGTCTTGGGAAAATAAATGAAGTAGTTTCACTTGGAATTCAATCAAGTTTTAAATCTTTGTGTATATTGTTTTTTCTTTCAATCTTATGTGTTGGGCACATGCAGAATTGAATTTTCTACCATAGATCTCTTCTTAGATAAAAAAAAAAAAAAAAAAGATTCAAATGTTTAAGTTAAGAAGAAAAAAATATATTTTTAAAACTCTCAAACTTATGACAAAATATACAACAAATGCATAGTTGCTATAGAGGTTGAAGGGTTCTCCACAAAAAATATGAGTTCACCATAGAGGCCAAAGAGTTCTCTACAATGAACATTAATTCACCATAGTGTTTGAAGGCCTTACTATAGAAAATGTTGGTTTTCCACAACAAATAGGAATTCTTCATAGTGAATATAGGGTTCAATGCACGACAAAAAATTATCTACTATCACATGTAATGTATGTGTGTTTTCCATAGAGGTTGGAAGGTTCACAATATGACTTCACCATGGAGATTAAAGGGTTCTCCACAAAAAGCACAAGTTTTCCACAATATTTAGAGCCCCTACCATGGTAAATGTTGGTTTTTCCATTCTCCACAACAAATGTAAGGCTTATTGTGGTAACAACTCTAATGCTAGTGGAGAAAAAAAGTTTACCATGATTATAAATATTGTGACAACAATAAAAATAACTATCCATCACATCACCTTAAAGTTCAACACATGTGGCAAAGTGGCGAACTTGTCAAAATGAGCCTTAAAATCTACTATTTTTCATGTCTATTAATTATCTAATGATTCTTTTATATTTTTATGATCCTTACACTATAATTTTTGGTAGAATGAAAATGTTGGCACCTCTATTGTGATTATCATCCTTTATGCATTTTCATGATATTAATTAATAAAATAAGTGTGACTTGATATAATTAGGCAATTTAAGAATGTTCCTTATGTGAAATGATGTGTATGCCTTCATTGCTTATATATTGAGTTAAATAAATGGAAAAAAAGTTTTATGTCTCTTCTCGCCCTTATACCTTATTGTTGGTGTGCTTTAAAAATAATTTTAAACAATCATTCCCTCTTAGTGAATCTACTAAATAAATTCGATTGCTTATACCTTAGAAATTAATAGTAAATCTTATAAATCTTTATTCCATGGAAGGTGAACGAATATAGTCATTAATTCCAACATGCTAGTTAAGAATAAGTTATGTTAAGGAAAAGAAATTTTTATGAATATTACATAATGGAAATCATTTATTTGCATGTCTTGATTAATTTGCGAAGTTAGTGTAGGCAAGAATTAGAGAATGGGATAAGTGAATTTTTATATTATATTGCATTTCAAACTAGTTATGTTATATTATTCCCACTTCAATTGATTAAACACTAGTATTTTATCGAATTAAAGTGAGTGGAAAGCACACTTCTCTACCTCTTTACATTTACTATATTAGAGGATTGATCATCATGAGGGTGATATTCCTCCTTGTTGGAATCATGTGTTGATGCAATTCATCTTCTAGTATGCTTTCATAATATATGACATGTCATATGGGGATGTGTCTCCCATAAATGCATGTTGTTTATTTTTCTCCTATCCCATTTGCATTGCTAATTTGATCTTCCACATGTTCAATGTAAGGTGGAAATGCATGTGACAATGACACCAATGTGTATAGATCACATATAGTGTTTCATTTAAATATTAGTTGTGTTTTACTTGGTTTTGTCCATGATTGGGTTATGGATTTTATACATTGAATGTGGTAAGCATATATTGAAATATAAGGATAAATGCATTAAAATTATTACCACTATATATGATTTAGGACATCAACTTTACACAATTTCAATGGACCAATGCTAGAGGAAATGATTAACATTGCACAAATAATAATAAAGATCAAAAGATCATTAAAAGGGGGGTGCAATAATATCTTATCTAGTGAGTAAATCATGACATGAATACAACCCAATTAACTTTCTAGTGAATTTTAATGAAACACTCATGTTTTTTAAGTCCATTGATCCACCTTACACAGTCATAATGTAAACCTCTATGCAAATTGTTAGAAGCGATGGTCCATAGATAGGTATGAAGAATGTCATTTGAGTTTCCACAAATAGTACAATTGCATATGTAATCATAAGGAGCTCATCCTCATAGCTATATTCAATGTTTGAGGACATTGAGAAGGTTGGATGATTCAAAGATAGTAGATTAATTTTGAAGGCAATTTAGAATTTAGAAATATTCCTAAACACATCAAAAAGAAATTTAGAATTTAGATAAATACTTTACAACCCTAAACAAAAATTTGAAAACCATACATTAAAACAATCGAAACAGTAAAAACTTCAAAACAGGGAACGAGACTTGTGGAATTACAAAGGTTAAATTCCAGATTTGAAGTGAAACCCTTTCAAAAGCTGAAAGCGATGAAAAGAAACGAGGCAGAGGAGAAAACCAGAAATATAGCCTGCAGAGATGGGTGAGTAAGAAAAAGTGGGGAACTCATACTTTTGTGAACATAACCCCCAGAAGATCCATAACTGTTCGGAGATCGTCTGTACGAAGATCCATAACCTGAACTGACAGAAGATTTGGATTTCCCTCTTCCACTGTACGAAGATCCACGCCCGGAAGAGCTTGGCGCCGCCTTTGAAACATTCGAGAATTGAATTGAATCTGTGCTGTTATTGTTATTATTTTTGGATATAACTGCTGCTGTGGGATTTCGAATAGCTTGACAAAAAACTGCAGAGAAAGTAAGCATTATCAAAACAGCAGTAAACTGCACTACAGCAGAAACTTTCGTGGTTGCCATATCAATATATCTGAAAATCAAAGAGTGGATTTAATTTAATGGTATTTCTGTTATTTATATGTGAGAAATTGATTTATTAAATAGTTAATTGAGGAATTTATTGCATATTTTTTTATTGAATACACAACTTTGCTGACAAGCATGTAACTTCCACGAATACGACTGCAAACAAGTATTTTCACTAAAACAGCAGAAAAAGGGAAAATGAAATGGCGACGGAAATAAAGATGA
This sequence comes from Sequoia sempervirens, assembly GCA_007258455.2. Taxonomy (NCBI): domain Eukaryota; kingdom Viridiplantae; phylum Streptophyta; class Pinopsida; order Cupressales; family Cupressaceae; genus Sequoia; species Sequoia sempervirens. The sequence continues at coordinate 461,595,670 of VDFB02058242.1, read as the reverse complement.
TAATGAAAGCAAACAGAAGATCAAAGTGGTTCAGCTGGCCTCTGCTACTACTCACATTTGCATTTGTGAGATGTGATGGATAACAAAATTTGTGAGATGATTACACACGCATAGCCACTGGGGGCTGTTATGCCGTTTAAAACCATCATATCAAGCTATTTATATGACAATATTTTTTCTTATGTCCTCTCTTCTTTCTCACACTCCAAATATTTCTATAAATTGCTTTACTTATTGGACAGAATATTTAAAACGGTTATGCCATTTGTAATAAATTGGACAAAGTATATATATATATATATATTTATTTATTTTTATTTTTTAATTTTTTATTTTTTTATTTTTTTAAATTATGTTTATGTTTTTTTTTAAACGAAGGGTTAGCTATTTGAACAATGTCCGTTGTTTTTCATTATCAACAGTGCAGGCTGATGGAGAAGGAATGCAAGACAATCAATATGATTGCTTATGTCAACAAGAGCTGCAGGGCAAATAGTAATAGAATTGTTATGTTTTAATTAGTTGTGTTTGATAAATTTTAGCAATGTCACAAATGATAAGTACCTGCTTGGTGGAAGGTGCATCTAATTGGCAACAAAGATTTTGATAGATTTAGACCTAACGACAGGGCACATAGCACTTTACAATCTTGAATTTAGGATTCAAATAACTAATGGACATAGAACATAAGTACAAACCAAGCAAATATAGCCCCATTCTCAGCACATAAACACAAATAAAGAGCTAGAGTTCCAAACAAGGACCCTCAACTCTAGTTCTAGCTTAACACACAAGGCAATTGGAAAACAATTTTGAGTTGTGTCTAGTAAAAGCTCACCAAGGTCCACAATGTTGCTACTGTACCATTGTATGCTATATTATATCATGATCTAATTTATGGACTAAAAAATCAAATAACCAAAGCCCACTAGGGTAAAGCAGTTGCAAAGATTTTATCACATCACATTAAATACATGTCCCCTAAAAGACACTAAAGATATAAAAGTTATTAAGTACAACATCTATAAGTTTTTAGGCCAATTACCCTGAGTTAGAGTTGTAAGGCTTATCATGTCCATTAGATCTCAATATTTTTATTATTTAATTTGTACTAGGCATATTTTATGGGTTGAGGCATTGAGGCATTCCATTCTCAATAATATTAGGACTAAGTGTTGTACATCTTGCAAGTCTTAGTTATATTGTTGGAATATTATTGTAATGTTGGCACACTAGTTAAACATGGTAACATTCTAATGTTGTTTGTAGTTTGACGTTTGGATTTACAAGATGAGTACAATTCATGTGTAACTCTTGTTTGCATTTTGAGCAATGAACATGTGTCAATTGGACCCATCAATGGTTTTGAATACCACTTGGTAGTTTTCCTAGAGCCAAAATTCTATGAATAAAACGCTAGAGTGAATAATCTTATATATAAAGACCTGGAGAGTGTTTAGGTGCTGATTACTTTCTCTAAGGGTAAAGAGTTTGCTACATCAGATTGTTGAGTCTTTTCCCTGCATTTGATATCTATTTTATACAACATATGGATATGTATGGAATGTTTTCTATTTTTTTCTTAAAGTGCATTTTGGGATAGTGGGTGTAAATGTTTTGAATAGTTTTAAAATTGTTACAATATTCAACATGGTAAAGAATATTTTATTACTTCTAAAGTAAATTAAATATTTATCTTTTGCAATGTTAAAGTACATTTTTTCTAAAGAAAAGTATTTAGTAATATATAGATATCTTAGATAAATCTATGTTAAAAAGTATGGAAGGAATAAATATAGTAAAAAAATAGATTATACATTTTATTTGTATTTTATTATTTTAAATTTTAAAAACAAATTATTTATTTACTTTAAATTTTATATAGATATCTTACATATCTTAAATATCTATCTAAAAAGACATAAATAGATTATACTATTTATTTATTTTTAAATGAAGATAAATTGTTTATTTATTTTATATTTAGTATATATCTATCTAAAATACATCAATATATCAATTTGGAGGTGCTTGTATTAATTAGGTCATTATTTCTACTTTTATAAACTAGCATATCTATCCTGAAATATTATTAAAATAAATAAATAAATAAACAATAGTAGACCTTAATAAAATGGCCTACAATCTCATAGAGAGCAACATAAAAATTTATCAAAAATTAATACAAAATCCTCATTAAATCAGTCAAAAACCTAAGTTTCATTTATTGTGATAAATATTATGAATGATTTAAAAAATAAATAAATAAAACCACAAAATAATAAAAAAATTTACTCAGAATGATAAGACATACTTTAAAAGGAAAACTATATAAAAAAATATTAACTATAACTCCAATGTTTTTAAAGGATCTCCCTATGAATTATTGTGAACTATTCACTTCTTCTTCCTGCATATTAATACATACTATTAAAACATTTACCACAATTTTATTGATAAAACATATATGTTGCAGGAAGACAAAATATTTAATTTAATCATTAAAATGCAAAAAGAAATTATGCACTGTCCTCTTAGAAGTAAACACTATTTTTTTCCTTAGTCTGGCTATGGAGGATATTTTTTCCTTAGTCTGGCTATGGAAGAGATTCACGCACTTGCCACCAAAATGTCTGGCTGCAAATTCAGAAAACTCAAAGCTTTGTTTGTAAACACAATCTCAAAAATTCACTGAATCAGTTAATCCAATGAAATGTGGTATACCATTAAATTTATGCAGATTACTATCTTGAAAATACGGTGAATCATAAAAAAAATTTCCTCACTTAAAATATAAATGATTCCATTGAACTACAAGAATTTTAAACCATTGATTTTCAAAATCTAATGAAATTCATGTTAGCATATTGGTTTTCGCCTAATTTCATCCTTAAATGTATAAAATATTCTCAAATTTAATTAAGAAAATCTGCTAAGAGAAAGTTGAGTACTATTAGATCTTATCAATGGCACAACCCATACAATAAATATTAAAAAATAAATTAGTTTTTCTTCAAGATGATTTCAAGAACTCTCCTTGATTTAAGGTAGAGTTTTTTTAACACACCCAAATGGCATTGTAAAGCGTCTGAGTAATGAAATAAATATTAAATATCAATATCTATGTATAGATAAGTCAGAAAAATAACATATAATTATTTATTCACTTAATAGTAAACTATTTTTTTACTTTATAAAAATATGGATATAAATTTTGCTTTTAATAACTTAAGATAGGTAGATGTATTTAATTTAAAATTAGTTCTTAATAGAGTAGTATACCTATAAATTTTATTTCTACAACCATATTAGTTACCAACTTATAAATTTTATTTTTACTTTCATAAATGAAATAAATTGTGTATCAAATTTATATTTATTATAGATTTATTTAAATAGATAGATAGATACTATTTTTTTACTTTTTAAAAATATGGATATAATTTTTTCTTTTAATAACTTAAGATAGGTAGATGTATTTAATAAAAATTAATTATTAATATTTATAGACAAGTATACCTATAAATTTTATTTCTACAACCATATTAGCTATCAACTTATAAATTTTATTTTTACTTTCATAAATGAAATAAACTGTGTATCAAATTTATATTTATTATAGATTAAAAACTGTGTATCAAATTTATATTTATTATAGATTTAAAACTGTGTATCAAATTTATATTTATTATAGATTTGTTTAAATAGATAGATAGAATAAATGAGAGAAAATATAGTTATTTATTCACTTAAAAGTAAACTATTTTTTTACTATATAAAACATGGACATAAATTTTGATTTTAATCATGTAAGATAGGTACACACATTTAATAAAAAATATTTTTTAATATTTATAGACTAATCTACCTATTATTAGAAAAATTAATGTAAAAGATGTTTAAGACACCAATTTTATTTAAAGAATAACTTTAATAAACAGTAAATAAAAAAAATTATTATGGTCATTGCTACATGGTCATTGCCGCAGAGAATTCATGAAATGGAAGTAATGGAAGTAATGGAAGCACAAATGGAAGTAATGGAAGCGCATTAATTGAAATTTGTCTACCAATTAGATTGAAGAGAATTGATAATAAAAAAATCAAATAGAAAAAATGCTTGAGCTCTCATTGGTTAAAAAAAAGAATTATTAATAAATAGTTAAGTTTTGGCCTATAAAATATTTTTGAATTCAAATCTAGAAATCTATTACTAATAATGTACGTAGGTAATATTTAAAATTTGTGGGACCTAAAATTTCTCTCCCTTATTCCCTACTAAGTCTCCAATCAAGACATATTAGGGGAGAGGGGCCTATAGTGGAGCCCCTCTCCCCTATTGTACTTGAATTTTTAAATGAGTACTTAAGTCACATATATTAATACTCTACTTCTTACCGGTAATTACTATTTAGTATTTTCTTTAATCAATAAATGGGTGGTATTTAGTCAATTGTAAAAGATTTCTAGATTTGAATTCAAAAATCTTTTACAATTAACTTTATGGATTGTGGAAACTTGTTATCTCTAATATTTAGTTTTTAAGAGTATTAATATTTAAATAATATTGTATTAATATATTATAGTTAAAATATGTAATGTGTAAATAGTTAAATATATATTTAATTTTTCTAAAATATCATTTTTAATTTTAAGATTTTAATAATTATTATATTATACTATATAATAATTATATCATATAAATAATAGATTATATGTTTTTTTTAATTTTTATTTATTTATTTTAATAATTATTATATTATAATATATTTGTAATATATAAATAATTATTTTATATATAATAATATTACTATTTAATTTTTTAAAATATATAAATACATAATAATAATATTTCTAATTATATATAGAATTAAATAAATCAATAAATCAGCATTGACTTTTTACTAAATTTCATTTTGTTTTTAACTTTTAAAGTTTGATTTTATTTGTAAAAAGTTAAATTTTAGTTTTACAAAACAATTATTTTATTTTTAATATTTCATTAAAGTATAGTTTTAATTTTTTCAATTTAATTTATTGAAGAATTTAACTATATTTACATTCAAATTTATAACAATTATATATTTTTAATATTGAATCTATCTTTCATTCAATATTAGGGTTGTTTATAATTTATTCATTATTTTTTTTACATATTTTATTAATATTTCAATTTTAATAAACTAAAAAATAATTTTACTTAATGGGATGAGATTTCCACAATCCATATTGACTATAATTATGCTTATTTGATTGTATACAAGTTTTTCCATCAATGTTTCACATCACTCCATCATCAGGATAAAGAGTTGAAGGAGATGAAAAGTGGTAAGTTGCAGACCAAATCATATTTAAGAAGGGTTGAGAGGTAGAGGGATTGGCACAATATACAAAGAGGCTCTAAAAAATGCATAAATAAAATAAATAATAGAAAATTAAATAAAGAGGATAAACTACATGCATACTCAAGAGAAAAGTGAGAAAGACAAATGAAACAAATAAAGAAAACAATGCATAAGGATAAAGATATGAAACCATTAAACATGATAACAAAATAGAGGAAATTAGAAAAATAGAAAAATAAATAAATAAATACAAATAATTAAATTTAGAAGAGTCAATGAAAATAAAGAGAAACCAAAGCATAAAATAAATATAAACCAAATGATTATTAGAATAAGAGGAAAAAGCCACAAAGGGAACCAGAGAGAGAAAAGAGAAAAAAAGGATCAACGGAAACAAATACAAAAAAAGGAAAGAAACAAGACAAAAGAGGTAAAAAAAATAAAAGCCAAAGTAGTGTATAGTGAAGAAACAAAAGGCCAAAATAAGATTATCAAAAGGAACCAAACAAAATTAAGAGATAAAAAGAGGGGGAACCCAAAAAAATGAAACCCAAAGCTAAATAAATGCAATAATCAATGAATGAAAAAAAAATTTAAAAAATGACAAAAAAAAAAATATAAAATAAGAAGGAAAAAGGATCTAAATATATATAAATAAATATATGTAATGAACTTAATATCTATTATAAATAAGAAAATAAAACTATATATTGAAAACTAAATACAACAAAATCAAAAATAATATCAAGAAAACTAACAAATGTAAAATTATGAGTAAATAACTATATATATATAGACACACACACACACAACATAAAGGCATATTACTAAATACCACAAAATCAAAAATAAAATAAAAAAATAAAAAATTTAATGAAATATTATATATATATATATAGATAGATAGATAGATAGATACAGTACAAAGATAAATTATATAATATCACAAAAAAATGCATACATACATGATATATATATGCACTTAAGCAGTAAAAAATAATAAGTAAGAGGAAATGTACCTATAAAGAAATAAAATATATAATAGAATAGACAAAAATAACTACAACAATTAAAACATACAAAATTAGTAGAAAGAATTAATAAAAAGAGCCCCCCCTTTGAGAAGCAGTAACTTGAAAGAGAAGAAACCAAGAGAACAAGGAAAGCAAAGAGAGGGAATAACTAAATTTTGATTAGTCATTTTGATCCAACAATCTAAGGATAGTATGTGTCCCTATGGAGTTATATTTGAGGTAGCATGTCATTTGATTGAGGCTATGACAATTCATCTTTAAGACCTCTTTAGTGTATGCATTACACACTTAAGGAGAAAAATAGATAGAGAGAGAATGGGAGAAAAGAGGGAGGAAGAGAGAAGGGAGAGGGAGATTGAGATAAGATATAGAGAGGAAAATGGAGAAAAGGAGCAAATGAGACAAAGGGGGAGAAAGAGGAGATAGACAAAAAGAGATATGAGAAAGTTACAAACCTAAACAAAGATATGAATAGAGGGATAGAGTAAGGGAGAGCAAGATACATAAAGAGACAAGAGAAAGAAACAAAGATATAGATAGAAAGAGACAAAAAATAAATACAAAGATTTAAAGAGATAGGAAGATAAATAGATAGAAAGACAGGTAGAGATATAGAGGAATAAAGACAAAGAGAGAAAGAGAGAAATTGGAAGAGAGATAAAGAAAAAGAGGGAAAGGAAAAGAGAGAAGAGGAGAGACATAGATGCACATAAAGTCACATAAAGAGAAATCTATATATATTTATCTCTCTATCGCTCTTACCCCCTCTATCTTTCCCAAGTTATATATATCTCTTCATCTCTCCTTCATTATATCACTGTCTCTCCCTCTTTCTATCCTTATCTCTCCCTCTCTCCCCATCACTCCCTCTTTTTATATATCTCTATTTCACCTCTCTCCTTTATCTATTTCTCTCCCTCCCTCTCCTTCCTCTACCTATATATATTTGTCTCTATCCCTCACTCATATAAACACACACTCCCTATTTCTTCCTCCCTATATATCTCTCTATCTTCTCCCCCTCTCTCTATACCTCTATTACTTTTCTTGACCACCTTTTTTCTCTCTCACTCTTATAGGTCCTCTATATCTATCTCCATATTTCTTCCCCTCTCTATCTATATATCATTATCTCTACATCTCTCTCGTATTTATTCCATCTCTCCTTTATATCTCTATTTCTCTATTTATACCCCTATCTACCTCTCACTATTTCTCTCCCTATCTCTTTCTATCCATATGTTTCTCTATGTCTATCTCCCCTATCTCTCAATCACTTTCCTTAGCCCTCTCTATCTCTATATCGCCTTCTATAATTTATATCTATCTAGGTTCTCTCTATATATATTGAGCTATCTCTCCCCCCCTCTTTTTCTCTCTCTCCCACTCTACCTATCTCCCCCTCTTCTCTCTCCCTCTACCTTTCTCTCTCTCCCTTTCTCCCCCCTCTTCTCTTCTCCCTCCTCTAGATATATCTATCACCCTTTCTCTCCCTCCCTCACTCCTTTATCCCCATATCTATCTCTTTATCTCTACCTCTCCCTCCCTTGCTCTTCCCATATATCTCTATCTCTCTTTCTTGTATTTTATATTTCTATATCTCCCTCTTTCTTTCTCCTCTCTCTATCACTCCCTAGTTCACTCTCCCTCTCTCCATCTTTGTTTTTCTATAGCTACTTTCCTTTGTTTATCACTCTTCAAATTCATTCCATTTACCTTCTAATCATCTCATCCCATCTCTTTCATCTATTCCCATCTAATATAATATCACGAGTCCTTATTTTCCCTCAACAATACCAAAAATAGTAAGGTATGTGCAGGATCATCATGGAAAATATAGGCCCTTAAGTGGCAAAAAATTTAGAAAAATCAGAGTTAGGCAACTCGACGTAAAAATTTGAATAATTTATCTTCAAAAATATGTATAATATAATCCATATAAAATTTAATGTAGTTTCTAAACTACTAGGTTTGTTTAAAAAAAAAAAAATCTATTTGGTGAAAATTTGAAATTTCAATGTAGTGGTACTTAAATTTTAGGGAAAAAATAAGTAGGTGTCTGTATAACCACCCTAACCACAATAAAATGATAATATTTTTTATAATATTTTAGATATATTTAGAGGACTCATGCCCCAATGTGATGCATATTTTTTTGTAATTTTTTCCAAGTAAATAATTAATTATGAATTTTTTATTACAACTTTTTAAAAAATATAAAAAATTGTATGTCTGACCATCTTAACTTGGTCAAAACTTCATGAAATTGTACATAGAATGTGACACATGTTTTGGATTCAAAAAATGTGATACGGTTTGAAAGCTATAGATGTTTTTCAATCAGCCTATCAATCAGGACTTTATTCGTAATTTGAATACAAAATTAATAATAATTACTTATTAAATTCAAAGTATAGCATAATTTATATCAGTGGAAAGTTGAGAATCTCCTTTAAAAACCCTTTTCATTTCATCAATTTTGGGTAAAAAAATAGTTTTCAGCCACATACCCATCATATCTTAATCAAGGGAGATCCCAATTACATTGAGGATGATGATGAAAACTTCTTGTTGATCAATATGATACAAAATATACCCTTTTAATATCATCATTGCTAGAAAAATTGCTCCAAGAATCTTGAAAAATCCAATAACTCATCCAAGCTATTTCATAATACCTCCATCGACACCCATTAGCAATCCTTATGCTACCTTTGACAAGCAGAATTTATTAGCTCCCCAATCCACATCTCCATATTATCCATCCACATCTCCATATTATGCCACATCCACATCTCCTTTTTATCTATCACCCACATATCCCTCTCACCTAGTATCCATACCTCCATCTTTGCACAACAACACTATCACCCTCATCCCTAGTCCAAACCCACCATCTTGTTATCCCCCAAACCATCTCCCAATCTATAATCCTAATCCTCTAATCCATGATCACAATCATCCATCTAATCCTAATATTTTATCCTATCTTAATCCACCATCCAAATCCTTATATCTCAATCCACCATCCACATCCTCCTATCTCAATCCACCATCCACTTCCTTCTACCTAAATCTACCATCCATGCCCTCCTATATCAATTCACCTTCCAATCCCTCATATTTAAGTCCTCCCTCCAACCCATCATACTTCCATCCTCCATCTAATCTTGACCCCCCCCACTAATACTAATCCTCCACCTACTCTTAGTACTTTTTTCATTCTCAACTCAACATCTAATCCTCATTCTCCAATCCATAATCCTAATCATCTCACTACTTTGTCTCTTCCATAGATGCCCCTAATCCTTCATCTATTCCAACCCTCCATATAAACCTAAAATATACAAGTATCTCATTCCATATGTCATACAAGGAATCCTAACAAAGAAGTCATCACCAAATCTACATCCTAAAGTTTTGGAGTCATTTCACTCCACTCTACCATAGAGGCCAAATTTTTGGAGTTATGTCTCCCCAACTTGATCTTTTTCTATGATCATGTTTGCTGCTACACAGTCAATTTGAGATCAATTGTGAGGCACAACAATAAATCCAAAATATATTTATATATCTTATGGTAATTTTATTATTTTGTTTGGATAAATATTGAGATCTTATCCATGAGTATTGTAAGTTATATTCTTGTAGTTTTTGAGTAAGCTAGAAATGGACAATATTCTCTTGTTTATCCAATTCAAAATGAACTACAACATTTCTATTAAATGTTAGTTTGAATATTTGGAGTTGTTTTCTATGTGTTGCTGGATGAATCTACATTATGTTGAAGTTTATAGCTTGAAAACAAATTCTTAAAGTTTGAAAGTTATGAAAAAAAGTTGGTATTAGGAAAAGAAATGAAGTAGTTTCATTTGGAATTCAATCTAGTTTTAAATCCATGTGTAGATTGTTTTTCTTTCAATCTTATGTGTTGGGAATTTTATCATAAATCTCTTCTTAGAAAAAAATTATATTCAAATGTTTAAGTTAAGAAGAAAAAATATATTTTTTAGGACTCTCAAACTTATGACAAAAATTAATTATATGTTTTTCATATGCAAAAAAATGCATGGTTGCTATAGAGGTCGAAGGGTTCTCCACACAAAATTTGACTTCACCATAGAGGCCAAAGAGTTCTCTGTAATGAACATTAATTCACCATGGTGTTTGAAGGCCTCACTATAGAAAATGTGGGTTTGCCACAAAAAATAGGAAATCTTCATAGTGAATATAAGCTTCATTGTGGCAACAAATTATCTACTATCACATGTAGTGTATGTTTGTTTGTCAAAGAGGTTGGAAGGTTTGAAATATGAGTTCACCATGGAGATTAGATGATTCTCCACAATGAGCACAATTTTGGCACAATATTTGGAGGCCCTACCAAGGTAAATATTGATTTTTCCATTCTCCACAACAAATGTAAGGCTTATTGTGGTAACAACTCTAATGCTAGTGGAAAACAAAAGTTCACCATGATTATAAATTTTGTGACAACAATAAAAAAAAAATCCACCACAGCATCTTAAAGTTCAACAAATGTGGCAAAGTGGTGAACTTGTCAAAATGAGCCTTAAAATCTATTATTTATCACGTCTATTAATTATCTAATGATTCTAATGTTCTTATGATCCTTACACTATAATTTTTGGTAGAATGAAAATTTTTGGTGCCTTAATTGTGATTATCATCCTCTATGAATTTTCATAATATTAATTAATAAAAGAAGTGTGACTTGATATAATTAGGCAATTTAAGAATGTTCCTTATGTGAAATGATGTGTATGCCTTCATTGCTTATATATTGAATTAAATGAATGGAAAAAAAGTTGTATGTCTCTTCTCTCGCTTCTACCTTGTTGTTGGTGTGCTTTAAAAAGATTATCCTTATTCTATAAGAAAAGTTTAAACAATCATTTAAATCGATCTTGCTTATACCTTACAAAATTGGCAGTGGATCCTCATAAATCTTGATTCCATGGCAGGTGAATGAATATAGTCATTAATGCCAATATATGGTAGTTAATAATAAGTTATATTAAGGAAATGAAAGATTAATGAATATTACATAATGGAAATCTTTTATCACATCTCTTGATTAATTTGGAAAAATAGTACATAAGCAAGAATGAGAAAATGGGATAAGTGATTTTTTATATTATGTTGCATTTCAAACTAGTTATGTTATATTATTTTCACTTCAATTGATTTAACACTAGTACTTTATTGAATTAAAGTGTGTGGAAAACACACTTCTCTACCTCTTTTCATTTACTACCTTAGAGGATTGGTCATCATGAGGGTGATATCCCCCTTGTTGGAATCATGTATGTTGATGCAATTCATCTTCTAGTATGCTTTCATAATTTATGACATGTTGTATGGGGATGTGTCTCCCACACATGCATCTTCTTTATTTTTCTCCTATGCATTGCTAATATGATCTTCCACATGTTCAATGTAAGGTGGAGTTGCATGTGACAATGACACCAATGTGTATAGATCACATGTAATGCTTCATTTAAATGTTTGTTGTGTTTTACTTGGTTTTGTTCATGATTAGATTATGGATTTTACACATTGAATAAGGTAAGCATAAATTGAAATATAATGATAAATGCATTAAAATTATTGCAACTATATGATTTAACGCATCAACTTTACACAATTTTAATGGACCAATGCTAGAGGAAATGATTAACATTGCACAATTTTGATGTAATTTTTAATCCACATTTCATGTATTTTTAATAAAATTTATAAGCGTAAAAAATTTCTCTGCACCACAGCAAAAAAGTGATTGGCTATGGAGTTTTCTAGTCGCGATATACTTCATTTCTTTTGTGACTTACTTTATCCTGTGGAAAACGTACAAGCGTGTTCTGAATCTTAGAGCAAGGGAGCAAGCTTCCTTGGAGTTGAAACTGTGAAAATTCTATTGCAGTTACTGATTATTAATCTCCTATCTAATACATAGATTATTTGACTCTGAAAATTAATTCTCAGCAAATATCGAAGAATAACACAACTGCAACTTCACCAATAAAACTCACAAGAATAGAGAAGAAAACATTCACAATAATGAACACAATATTTTTGGACAAATTGTCCGTGGAAAAACCCCGAAGGGAAAACCACTACTGCAGATGAGGAATTATATTAAACTTCAGCAAAATTAAGGAATACAAAACTGCTTGCCTCTTACTGGCAGAGCTCCGGCAATATTCTTCTCCGGAAATTCTTCCCTCAATTTCTCCTGCTAAAATTCCACAGCTGCTATCCCCAACGCTATTACTGCGCCCTTGCTAACACTGCAAGACTATTTGCTCTCACTGCAAATTACTTGCTAACACTGCAAGTCTTTCTCAAGTATCTCTACTTGCTATCACTGCAAGTCTACTTGTTGTTATTGTTGTTCTCCAAATGCCCATTGATCCCCTTTTATACTTTTCTCATTGGAAAACCAATGGCCATGATTTAATCTCAATCAATGGCTAAGATTAAATAGACTCTAACAACCCTAACTAACTGGATTCTAGAAGTCTCTAGGAGAATCAATTTATTTAATTACATAATTATCTAGACAACTCAGCCCTTTTCTGGAGGTTTCTAGAAAATAATTAAATAATTAAATGACACTTCTAGACAATGGAGACACCTGTCCAAGCTACATAAATTAACACTCCCTCTTAGCGAGGAAGGTGTTCTGCATGACACCCAGCTTATCTCTGAAGAAGATGAATTTCGCCTTCCCCAATACCTTAGTCAAAATGTCTGCTACTTGCTGATCTGTAGGTATATACTGTAGCTGAACAATCCCGCGCTGTACATAATCTCTGATGAAATGATATCTGATGTCTATATGCTTAGACCTATTATGAAACACTGGATTCTCAGTCAACTTGATGCAACTCTGATTGTCGCAGTGTATCACCGTAGTCTCAACCCTCTGACTAAACAAGGCCACCAGCAACTTCTGAAGCCATATCGCCTCACACGTCGCCATGCTAGCTGCTATGTATTCTGCCTCTGCAGAACTCAAAGCCACAGACTTCTGCTTCCTGCTGTACCAAGAGACAACTCCTGATCCCAAGCTAAAGCAACACCTTGAAGTGCTTTTCCTGTCTGTTGTACTGCCTGCCCAATCTGCGTCAGTATAGCCTATCAACCTGATACCATCACCTCGAGCATATTTAATTTCATACTCGATTGTACCACACAAATACCGCAACACATGTTTTGTTGTGTATTTCTCGATGCTACCATCTGCACCATGCTTGATCTTATAGATCCAGCGTGATCCAACCACTACCCTATCTGTCGGTCTAGGCACAACCTCCCACACATCGTTCTGCACTATTGAGGTATACTCCTCAACCATTGCATCTTGCCACACTAGCTGCTGTGCAGCCTCCTGATAGCTAGAAGGTTCACTATCTACCAACTGACTAACTAATGCCATATAGTCATCATACCTGGCTGGTTGTCTCCGCTGTCTACTACTCATCCTAGGAGCTCCCACAAACTCCTGAGTATCCCTTTGTGACTGCTAGTTCTTACTACCAACTGTAGAGGATGAAGTATCAACCTCCATATCACCCTGATGCATCTCTTGGATCTGCTGCATCTGCTGCTCCATACTCTGCGAATTCTCAGCACCTGAGCTCGAGCTTCGATGTCCTTGATCTGGTTGAACGATCCTTGGAGCTTCCACTAACTGCTCATTCTAATCATCTGCTGGCAAATCTCTGGACCTCCTAAATGCCTTGTCCTCCATGAACTTGACATCACGCCTAACTATAGTCCTCTTGGTCCCTAGAATAAATATCCGATATGCCTTTGAGGTTTCATTGTACCCCACAAAGTACCCCTTCTCTGCAGTCTGATCTAACTTGGAACGTGTCGCACCTGGAATGTGACAATACACCAAACTCCCAAATATCCTGAAGTGGCTGACATCTGGCTTCTTCCCTGAGAATGCCTCCTCTGGTGTCATCTTGCCTAATACCTTATGTGGAACCCTGTTTTGTATGTACACTGTTGTACTGCATGCCTCTGCCCATAAGTAACGTGGCATATCTTGGTCATACAGCATAGCCCTTGCCACCTCTGATATAGACCGATTCTTCCTCTCAGTAACCCCATTCTGTTGTGGGTTGTAAGGAACAGTCCACTCTCTCTTGATTCCTTCCCTGGTACAGAACTCCTGGAACTCTTTCCCTTTGTACTACTTACTCCATTTAATGCGAAGAGACGCTATCTTCCTCCGCAGCCGAGATTCTCCACAAGAGCTTTTGAACTCTTAGGCGGTGAAAACCTCATCCTTGGTCTTCAAGAAGTATATCCGGGTCTTCTGGAGAAATCATCAATAAAAAGTAACAAAGTACTCATATCCTAGAACCCGTGGAGCATTGGTCCACATAATATGCGAGATAGCCTTTAGATCAAGAACACCCTTGGATCTAGTGTCACTCCTTGGAAAAGTTGCTTCGCAAACTTCCCAACACATCCCATACATACATCATCATGCTCGTGCTCACCTCGGGGAACACATCCTTTGTCTCCGCAGGCAATTTAAGTGCTCATGATGTATATGGCCCCTCCTCCTATGCCATAGCTCTCCTTGATCTCTAAATTGCACTCCTTCGGTGCCTTATGAGTATCAAGCTGCCAACTTGTAAAGCCGACCGCTCCTAACTCCAATAGCTATGGGTGATTTCCAATCCTTGTGCTTAATTAACACACTTGCCCCTCTAAAAAGTACATTGTAACCTTTATCCTGAAGGACAGATATGGAAATCAAATTCATACCTAAGCCTGGCACATGCAACACATCATGAATGGGAATCCGCTTACCATTCTCCCTCTGAAATAGAACAGTCCCTTTCCCAACTGGATTGAGCTTGGACATGTTCCCCATAGAAATCTGCATTCTGATGTCCTTCTCCTTATAGCTGGAGAAGTACTCTCTAACTCCTGTCATATGAAATGACGCCCCACTATCTATATACCAAACACCCTGTGAGGTTGAGCTAGCCATACAAGCTATGAGAGCGAACTCATCCTCCATTCTACTAGAGAGCTCATCTGCACTTGCTAAAGCTGCTGTCTGCTTCTTGCCTTTCTTCCTTTGCGGGCAATCGCTGACATAGTGGCCAAACTCGTGACAGCCATAGCACTTGACTTTAGATAAGTCCTTCTTCTTCTCACCTTGTGGATTTGATCCTTTACTAGACCCCTTCTTTGCTTTCCCTTTTCCTGCAAGGGCAACGTTCTCCTGTTCTGCTTCACTTTTCTGACTCTTGCTGCTGGTACCACAAGATTTAGTCTAAGCTCCTCCTAAGTGAAGTCACTCCATAGTTGATCCCAACTCAGTAAGGTGTCTCGTCCATTAATAACTTGAACAAAGACATCCCATTGCTTAGTAAACCCATTTAGGGCTATCCGCACTAGCTCGTCATCACCTAGATTATCTCCAACAGCAGCCAACTCATCTTTGACAAGTCTGAGTCTGGTGAGGTAACTTGTCACGTCCTCTCCCTTGTTCATCCGAGTAGTCCTCAACTTTTCTTTGAGAATCAGCTTCCGATTAGTGGTAGCATTCTGGTACAGATTCAGAATGGCATCCCACATCTTCTTCGCTGTATCTAACTCTGCGACATGTGGAACAATATGATCCTTGACACCATCAAGAATCATCCTCCTCGCCTTGGCATCTTCCTTCTTATATGCTAAGAGCTGTGCTGGATCTGTAGGTACAGGTACAACACTAGTCACATATTCCTTGATCCCATTCTCTTCCAACAACAAAGAAATTCTGGCTTTCCAGACACCAAAATTTGAGGCTCCATCCAATCTGTCCTGATCTCTTAAACCTGCTGAGGCCATCTCAAAAGATAAAAGAAAACAAATAATAATAATAATTCTGAAGAGGCAGGATCTTTCCTTCCTGTGTTGAGCCTTATCTGCCCTCAGATATGCTCTGATACCATGTGAAAATTCTATTGCAGTTACTGATTATTAATCTCCTATTTAATACATAGATTATTTGACTCTGAAAAATTAATTCACAACAAATATCGAAAAATAACACAACTGCAACTTCACCAATAAACTCACAAGAATAGAGGAGAAAACATTCACAATAAAGAACACAATATTTTTGTACAAATTGTCCGTGGAAAAACCCCGAAGGGAAAACCACTACTGCAGATGAGGAATTATATTAAACTTCAGCAAAATTAAGGAATACAAAACCGCTTGCCTCTTACTGGCAGAGCTCCGGCAATATTCTTCTCCAGAAATTCTTCCCTCAATTTCTCCTGCTGAAATTCCACAGCTGCTATCCCCAACGCCATTATCACTGCGCCCTTGCCACTGCAAGACTATTTGCTCTCACTGCAATTTACTACTTGCTAACACTGCAAGTCTTTCTCAAGTATCTCTACTTGCTATCACTGCAAGTCTACTTGTTGTTATTGTTGTTGTGTCTCCAATTGCCCATTGATCCCCTTTTATACTTTTCTCATTGGAAAACCAATGGCCATGATTTAATCTCAATCAATGGCTAAGATTAAATAGACTCTAACAACCCTAACTAACTGGATTCTAGAAGTCTCTAGGAGAATCAATTTATTTAATTACATAATTATCTAGACAACTCAGCCCTTTCTGGAGGTTTCTAGAAAATAATTAAATAATTAAATGACACTTCTAGACAATGGAGACACCTGTCCAAGCTACATAAATTAACAGAAACTTGAGCAACTTGCAGTACTTGCTTAAGATATTCCTCCAGTACCAGCTGGAAAGACGCACAAAGAACACATTTGATCAATCTTTAATTAGCTCTGACATTTCTAAGGTAGATGGAATGATCTTCTCTAACCTAAATTCACTCTATAAAAATTGAAATGTCTCCTTTTTTTAGGTCAATTTCTACTTGCCACAGGATTTAACACATGGTTTGAGGTAGCAGCAGCTAGCATATGAACACCAAGGGAGCCAGATTGTGATTGTGGATGCAATTTTTGTAGGTATTTCGAAGCGAGCCAGAGTAAAAAATAGGATTTTTGAGTTATTTTTCATCCTAGCCTATAGATTTCTTTGAAGATAAGAAGATTTGGATATTCTTGCAGTTGGGTGGTGGTTTTTCCAATCGGGGTTTCACTATGTATTAGGCTGTGAGCCATAATGGAATTATGGTTGTTCTTGCAAGACACCTTCTCAAGGGCATAACAGTGCTCAAGCGCATGAGATTTGTTAGAAGGGATAGAAACGAGGGTCTAATCCCCATATAGAAGCTATTAAGACATAAGAGTATGGCAGTGGTTCTCTGGGAAGGCGACAGAGAACTTCTTGGAGATTCACTTCTTTTGGGCTGGGAAAGGGGCATGTACTGAACCACGAGATATGTGTGGATCTTTGGTATCGGCCATTAGAGTATCTCCTCATAAGTCATATCTTTATGCCATTATCCTTTATTGTGTTCTAACTGTTTAGAATAGTTCTACTTAAGTATCACATAAGCTTGGAAAAAATTTAAAATATTAGGGGAAAAAGAAAAAGGGAAAAAACAGATGACCTGCTGAGTTCACATCTGACCACTTTTTCACTGTCTATTGGTATTTCAATTTTAATTATATTCTGATTAAAGGTAAATAGATTTTATAGGGCAAGTTTAGAAATGCAATTCCAATTTTGAAAGATGAGCCTGTCACCCTCAAGATTCACTGCTCCCCAATCCTCTAGCTAATTTCCCACATGACCATCTTTATATTCCATCTGTTGATGTCAACAAGAAAAACCACTTAGTAAGGGTACTTTGAGCTTGAAGAGTGTTCAAAATATGATGTTAAATGCAAGAGGAATAGTTCTCTTTTTGGCCATTAGCAAGCCTATGAATTATAGGCTATTTGTTTTGACATAAATCATTTGGTACAATTCCTATTTCTACTGATGTGTAATTGTATTGAATTCTCTTGTGGCATAATTCAATGTTCCAAAGAACAATAAGACAATCATAATTGTTGTTGTCGTAGTGATCATTTTGGGCCTTTTGGTGATATTATCTATAGTCTTAATCAAGAAAAGGAAAAGGCTAACCAACATATTATCCTGTCTCAGTCACGATAAAGGTTTTTTAACTTACCTCATCGAGATCATTTTCTTTTTCTAATTCACTAGCTTTATGTTAATTTTTTTTCTGTGCATGCTCTGAGGGTTTAACAGAGCTGAAGACCATGGAGAGCAATTCTTTTAGCTTAAGAATGATGAAAATTGCAACAAAAGATTGTAATCCCAAAAATAAGATAGGGGAAGGTGGATTTGGTGTTGTTTACAAGGTACATTGATCTACATCCTGAAATTTCAATTTAGCCTATATGGCTGAAAATAATATTGCAATTTAATGGAGGATTAACTAGACCACTCTCATATGCAGGGCATAATGCTAGATGGGAGGAAGGTGGCAATAAATTAGCTATCAGCTAACTCCAACCAAGGGAATCGAGAGTTTCTGAATGAAGTAGGACTAATCTCTGTAGCTCAACATCCAGATCTTGTTAAGCTTTACAGTTGTTGTGTAGAGGGAGATGAGCTTCTTTTGGTTTATGAATACATGGAAAATGGAAAACCTTGTTGAAGCTTTGTTTGGTAAAGCTACCTTTTTATAATTAATATATATACATATGTAATGTCCTTTTAGCAATTTATCTATTAGAACATTTGAAAAGTATCATTGCCATAATATTAAATTGATACATAGAACTTTTGAAAAGTATCATTAAATTATATAGTTTACTCTGTCTTTCAACTTGTTGCATGATACAATATTAGAGTGCTCTTGTTATTTTCATTCTCAAACAAAATGTCCTTTTAAGAAAATTTATCTGTTAGGAGATTTCAAAAGTATCATTGCCACCTTTGAAAAGTATCATTAAATTATACTGTTTACTATGTCTTCCGACTTGTTGTATGATCACATATTAAAGTGCTCTTGTTATTGTCATTGTATTAAACACCATGTCCTAAACTCTTCATAAGTGGAGCTTGGAAGTGTCAATATGTCATAATGGGTTTTGTCGTAAATATTTATTTGTTTCGAAGATGTTATTACAAAAAGCAAAAGGGATCCAATTTTTCTCACTGAATTCTAATTCTTATTTGCAGATTGTAATGAATGATGATCCCAACACATCTAATGATCTGTAAAATAATTAGATGATCTGTTCATTGGCCTCATCAATAGTAATAGCAAAAAAAATTTCTTTTCTCTTTCCCAAATAGAATACATGGCTTTAGAAACCTTTGCACTCCTATGATGGGGTCACACTCAACCCAATTCTAATACCATGATAAAATTCAAAGAAATAGTAGTAAAATGAAAAGAGATATGGGTATGTGTAGGATCATGATGGGCAAAAAAGTGGCAATATGATGGGTATGTGGTTGATGACCTATTTTTTACCCAAAATTGATGAAACAAAAAGGGTTTTCAAAGGAGATTCTCAGCTTTCCACCAATATAAATTATGCTTTACTTTGAATTTAATAAGTAATTATTATTCACTTTCTATTCAAATTATGACTAAAGTCCTGATTGATAGGCTAATTGAAAAACATCTATAGCTTTCAAATGGTATCATATTTTTTTAATCCAAAACATGTGTCACATTCTATGCTTCACATACTATAGGATTAAAAAAAGAAAAATTGAATTTCATGAAAAGTTTTGACCAAGTTAAGGTGGTCAGACATACGATTTTTTATATTTTCTAAAAGTTGTAATAAAAAAATTCATAATTAATTATTTACTTGGAAAAAATTACAAAAAAATATGCATCACATCGGGACATGAGTCATCTACTTATATCTAAAATATTAAAAGAATATATTATCATTTTATTGTGGTTAGGGTGGTCAGACAGACACCTACTTCTTATTTTTTCCTTGGAATTTAAGCACAAATGTATTGAAACTTCAAATTTCCACCAAATAGATTTTTTTTCTTTTTAAACAAGCCTAGTAATTTAGAAAATACATTCAATTTTCTATAGATTCTATTCTTACATATTTTTTAAATAATATAGATAAGTTATTCAAATTTTTATGTCAAGTTATCTAACTCTGATTTTTTTGAATTTTTTGCCACTTAAGGGCCTATTTTTTCTATTATGATCCTGGACATACCAATATACATATATGAAACTATCTATTATATTCTACTTGAAACCAATTTCTACAAACTTTGATCTAAACAAGTGACAACTAACTGAAACTAATTTAGTAATTTTCCACCTCTTAAAGTTAGAGTCTAAAAAATTGTTAGAACTGAAACTAACACTGCATTTATTCATACCAAAGAACCCCCTATTTTCTTAAAAGTGATTGTTATATAAGATCTGAATATCATACATTTCCAACTTTCTTTTTTCATTTCCAACAATTCTAAAATCATCTTATTGTTTGAAAAATTCTTCAGTGGATATATGGCTCCAAAGTATGCCTTACGTGGGAATCTCACAAACAAAGTGGATGTTTACAACTTTGGAGTGCTCATTCTTGAAATTGTTAGTGGCAGAAAACATACAAACACCAGCTTGGAAGAAGAAAGGACTTGCCTTCTTGAATGGGTAACATTGTGTATTTAAATCACACTTGTATATGTTAAGAGCTTCCACATAGTTATTTTAAAATTTGTCTTTAGATATGTTTGTTAATACAGCTCCACATCACAGGCTTGGAATTTGTATGAGGAAAAGAAACTACTACAACTGGTAGATGACAGCCTATTGAGTTTTGAATACAATGAAGAAGAGGTAGTAAGGATAATTAATGTGGGTTTGTTGTGCACTTAGTTTTTGTTTGTTGGTATTATGCTAATTCTCCTTTAGTTTCCCTTTTCTTGGTTAACCACAAGTGAGATGTGAGGTTTAATGCTTTTGCAAACATGCTTTGTTACCTCTACAACTAAAACCCTTGGACTAGCAATGAATAGGAGGAAGAAGTGGGAGCATGGGCGAGAAAAGCAAGATTTTGAATCTTTGAGCAATGGAGCAGGTCATGGAATTGCAGGCCCTGAGGGTTCGTAGGAAAAATCGGTGCAAGTTCTAAGTGGAAAGCAAGGTAAGGAGGATATAGAGGAGAATGACACCAGAAGAAATATTTTGGTGGACCCGAGAGGGAAGGTTGTCCTGGCTACTAACCCTATTGGGAATATCAAAGGACAGGAGGTTCAAAAGACCAAAGACGTGGTGGGGGTCGTTGGTGGGGAAGGCGCTAAATGTAAACCATGGTCTTCTCTGTTTGGAGTTAAACCTAATGGTAAATTGGTATTCCCCCCAATTTGTAACATTTTTGACTCAGTGAGAGGTAATTTTTCCATCTCTGTCCTTGATCCGATCATTGATCATAATATTACCCTAATGGATAGTATGATGGTAGGAAAGTTTATGGGCCCTAGACCAAATATTAAAGTTGTCAGAGTGTTTGTCTAAAACAAGTGGAGAACCAATGGAAATTTTTTTGTAGTAGTGCTTCCTAAAGGCTACTTTTCTTTTGAGTTTACCTGTAATGAGGATATTTTGGCTCTGAGGAGTGGGGGTCCTTGGGTTATAGGAAAATCTTCCTTGGCTCTCAAGAAATGGACCTCTAATCTAGATCTTTTAGACTCCATTTTTTAGAATGTTCCTATTTGGGCTAGACTTCCTGGTCTTCCTTAGGAATACTGGAATGAGGATATCTTCAATGGCCTCGCTAACTCTTTTGGGGAGCTTTTTTTAATAGACCCAATGATAGTAGCAAGGAAAAGGCTAGTGTTTGCTAGAATCTATGTGGGGGTGTCCCAAAATGTTGACCTCCCTTCTATTGATATTCAATTGAATTTGGGTACCTGGACTCAAACTATTGAGTTTGAATTGATCCCTTTTGCTTGTTTTAAGTGTAGAAAGTCAGGGCACTAGGCAAAGAAATGCCCGCTCAATGTTAGCAAAGAGAAAGAGAAACCCCAGCCCAAACTGAAGACTTTCTGGGAAAAGAAGCCTAAAGGGGATGGTAAAGAGATTTCCAATGGTGAGTTGGAGAGTAAGAATTTTGAAGATCTTGTGATAGCCCCAGAGTTTCATGTAGATGTGGGCATCCACAAACCTCAAAGAAACAAGTCAGAGATCGATTCTGGAGGGAAGGATGTTGGAGAGCTTGACATGGATGATAGTGGGAATGGCTTGCTAAATCAGGAACCTCCTCTTAGTAACTCAAAGAACTACTCAACTATAAAGGAAGACGGAGAAATAGGCCTAGATGATATTCTTATTCAGGGTCTATCTCTGGATATTGGGATTCCTCTCTTACCCAATATTTATGGAGGAAGTTTCCCTTCTAGTCGGGAGTCTTTTCAGATCCCAGAAACTATTATTTCTTAGGAAGTTGTCAAGGATGTACCTTTGAGGACTTGAGTCAAACTCAGGTGTTTTCAAGTGAGAATTCAACCCAGTTTAACAACAGGTTGATGGATACTCTTCCTTTGGATCAAAATGGTATTTTAGAGAAAGATTGGGAGTCAGGAAAAGAGTTGGATAGCGAAGAAGAAATGGACGGAGATGATGTCAACTCTCATACTATTAAAAAGAAAAACAAACAATAGAATACTCCAAGTGGAGACTCTACTAGAACCAGAGCTAAGGCAGACTATGGAGCCACAAAGAGCAACCAAGGAAGAAGATTAGCAAAATGGCTAAGAGAGCATGGTAGTTTTTAGGATATTGTGGATGGTATTCAAAAGACCATTCCTAAGATTTGCAAACTCCAATCCCCTGATAAGATATGAAGATTATGTCATGGAACATAAGGGGGTTAAATAGCCTCCATGAGCAGGATGTGCCACATAATTTTGTTAGCGACCATAAACTTGACATTTTACTTGTATAAGAAACCAAAATGCAAAAAGAAAAAATGGAAAGGATTAATATGTATAAGTATCGTGGAGTCCATTGTAACAGTTGAGAAGGTGCCTTAGGGGGAATTGCTACCTTTTGGAATCAGAGTTTCATCAAAGGGGAACCTTTGCTTGAGAGCTCAAATCATGTGGCCACCAGATTTACCCATATCAGAGATAATTTTTGCTGGATTCAATCAAATATCTATGCTCCTAATGGAAAAGGGGCCAAAAAGTCCTTTCGGCTTGAGTTGGCTGCCTTTCGTAGGATATTCACTAATCAATCCTAGGTTGTAATGGGGGATTGTAATACCCCACTTTAGGAAAGCGAGAAGTATGGAGGATCCTAGGTTAATCTAGAAAGCAGAGTGGACCTCTTGGACTTCATTAATAACCAAGCATTGATCGATCTGGATCTACAAGGAGTCGCCTATAATTGGTTGAATCGTAAAGCTGGTAAGGATTTGATTCAAGTTAGATTAGATAGAACATTAATTTTAGGTCAATGGTTTATAAATTATTTATGTTCTTTAAAGGCTCTCTCCAGGGTGGGTTCGGATCATTTTTCAATTATTTTTGTGGCGAACCCTATAATGGTCAAGAGGAATTTTCCTTTTAGATTTGAGCGTATGTGGCTTTTCCATCCTCAGCTTCTTGATGAGGTGAGGAAGTGCTGGCATATCACAGTCTCTGGGACTGCTATGTTCAGGGTGGTGAAGAAACTGAGTGAAGTAAAATTCAAAATTAGGTGGAATAAAGAAATATTTGGTAATATTTTTGGTATCAAGTCCGAGTTACAACTTGATTTGATGGAGATACAAGAAAAAATCTAGCGGGAAGGATACATTGCGGACAATAGGGTGAAAGAACATGAAATGCTTGTGAAGATGCATGATATAATAACCAAAGAGGAGGTTTTTTGGAGACAAAGATCTAGGGCTCAATGGCTCTCTATTGGAGATAAAAACACTAGATATTTTCACTTGTATACTTCAAAACATAGGGTTGTGAATAGAGTCTCTCACATTGATTACAATAGTAGCCGTTTTGAGAAGGATGAAGATATTAGAAGTCAAGTTGTCCTTTTCTTTAGTAATCTCCTTTTGGAAAATGATGGATTCAATCATGAAGAACAATATTACCTCTTAGAGGCCATTCCTAAACTTGTTAGGGAAGAAGATAACAAAATGCTTGCTATTATACCTTCAAGGGAAGAAATTTAGAGAGTGGTCTTCTCTTTTGAAGGGAACAAGGCCCCTGGCCCTGATGGGTTTCCTATGTTCTTCTTTCAGTGGTTCTGGGAGATTGTTGAAGATGATGTGGTGAATGTGGTTAAAGACTTTTTTGGCTCAAGAACTCTCCTAAAGAAACTTAATGCTACTTTCCTAGTCCTAATTCCCAAGAGACCAAGAGCTGCAGAATTCGAAGCATTCAAGCCTATAAGCCTTTGTAATTCTTTTTATAAAATTATCTCTAAGGTGTTGAATTCTAGGCTTCTCATTATTCTGCACTCCCTAATTTCCCCTCAATAGAATGGCTTCATTCCTGGCAGGAAAATCCTCAACTCTTTTATTTTTGTCCATGAGAATATTCACTCTCTTATGGAATCTAAAACTAAAGGCTTTCTCCTAAAATTGGACATTTTGAAAGCTTATGATCGAGTGGATTGGGATTTTTTACTCAAAATCATGAGGACATTTGGCTTCAGCAATAGAGTCCTTTAGATGGTTAGTCAGCTCATTTCTACTGCTTCCATTTCTATCATGGTGAATGGCTCTCCCTCACAGTTCTTTAAGACCTCAAGAGGTTTAAGATAGGGTGATCCTATTTCCCCTATCTTATTTACTATTTTGGTAGAATTCCTTGGGAGAAACTTGAAAAGATTGGTTGATCAGGGAACTTTAGCTAGTTTAAGGCCCTCCTCCAGCAATCTAATTTGTTCCCACCAACAGTTCATTGATGACACCATGTTGATGGGGAGATCTACTGTGATTGAAGCTAGGAATCTAAAAAAAATCTTCGATGAGTATGAGAGGGCTTCTAGTCAAATGATTAACATACAAAAAATCTATATCTTCTTCTTCAACACCCCTAAACCCAGACAGAATAAGATTGCTAGAATTCTTAGGTGCAAAATTGAGTCCTTGCCTTCTATTTATCTTGGCTTGCCTTTGTGCCTCAAGCCCCCTGATTCCTTTTGGAGTTCATTGGTGGATAGGTTCAACAAAAAGCTTGTTGGATGGAAAGGAGCTCTTCTCAGTCAAGTAGGTAAAATCCAGCTCCTCAAAGCTACTCTTCAGAACCTTCCGATATATGCTTTAAGTATTTTAATATCCCTGCCAAATTTGTGGATGCTATTGAAAAAATCCAAAAATGATTTATGTGGTTGGGTGTTGAAGAAATAAAAAGAATGTCTCTCATTGGTTTGGACTTTGTTTCTAGACCTAAACGGCCAGGAGGCCTGGGCTTAAGAAATATTAGAATGATGAATAGGATGCTCCTTGCTAAGAAAATTTGGTGAGCTTTCTCGTCTAATGGAGAATGGAATAATATTTTAAAGAGAAAATATATGGCTAATACTGGTTCTCTTAAGGCTCTATTGGATTCTACTAATTGGCCCCGTGGATCGGCTTGCTGGAATGATATGATTAGAGGGAGAAAGATTATTGATTTAGGAGTTGGGTGGAGCATAAGAAGTGGTAATAAAGCTATATTTTGGGAAGATAGATGGTTATTGAAGGGTCCTCTAATTGTCGATGAAAGGTTTAATAGGTGAGTTGATACATGCAAAGCGGATTTTGGATCTCATGTCAAGGATTATTGGAGAAATGGGGACTAGGTGAATTTGCTCCAATTTAGCCCAGATCTTGTCCCAATTCAATCTGCTTTGATGGCTATTAGGATGAGGTTGAATCAGCATG
Organism: Sequoia sempervirens; assembly: GCA_007258455.2. Classification (NCBI taxonomy): domain Eukaryota; kingdom Viridiplantae; phylum Streptophyta; class Pinopsida; order Cupressales; family Cupressaceae; genus Sequoia; species Sequoia sempervirens. Next base: position 461,569,438 of record VDFB02058242.1, on the reverse strand, counting down.
AGGATCTCTTAGTTTGGACTACTAACCCTTCGAGCAGCTACTCTATCTCTTTGGCTGTCTCTTTTTTATCCCTTTCTCATGCCCCTTCTCCCTTTTGGGATAAAGCTTGGATTAAACATCTGACTCCCAAAGTTAACATATTTTTTTGGATCCTTCTTTAGAATAAAGTCCTCATAGTTGACAATCTTTGCAAGTGTGGTATCTAGATCCCTAACCGATGCTATCTATGTAAAGAAGAGGTGGAGACTGCTAACCACTTGTTTCTTCATTATCCGCATGTGGTGGCTATTTGGGGTAGGTTTATGAATCTCTGGAATTTATCATGGGTTTTTTCAAGCTCCATCGAAGACTTTTTGATCCCGTCGAATGCTCCTTCTATGAATCCTTCTATTCAAAGATTATGGGCTTTTAATTTCCCTTATATAGCTTGGGGTGTGTGGAAGGAACAAAATAATAGAATCTTCAGAGAAAAGGAAACCTTAGAAAACACTGTGTATGAGAAGACTTTCAGATTAATTGTGGAAAACTTCAATGTCATCCCTCATCAAGAGATTATGATGGAGGCACTGGTATGTTCTTCCTATGACCTAAAGATGGCTAAGGATTGGAACATTAAAAGTGATGTGTCAAAGGCCTCAAAACCTTCCAAAAAGGACCGTGAAGGAGTGTGTTGGTGTCATCCTCCTGGAGGCTGGATAAAAGCTAATTTTGATGGGGCAGCTAAGGGTAACCCGGGTTTGGTAGGAAGTGGGGGAGTGATAAGGGACTATAATGGTAAGTTTTTTGCAGCTGTGGCCATCTCCTTAGGCACTCAATCTAACCACGTGGCCAAATCCATTGAGGATTTTTAGGTTATTGACCTAGCTAGTATAATAATTTTAAAAATATTTGGTTAGAGGGTGATTCTAAAAACATCATTGAATGCATCCTTGGAAAATCCCCTTCCTCATGGACCATTAAATGTTGGATTGAAGATGCTAAGTCTCTGGACTATCTAAATTTTATAAAGTTAGAATTACGCATGCCTTTAGGGAAGCTAATAGCGTTGCCAACTTTTTTGCTAATGAGGGGGCTAAACAAAAAGGGTATAATACATGGTAGAACCTCAATGAGTTGGGAGCTAACGTAAGGGCCTTAATTGATTATGATATAACTCATGGGAAAGTTACCACATTTCTTGATAATGAAGGAAAATAAGGCCAAGTAAAGAGTCGTCATTAGATTTGATGGGGTTGTCATTATTAACTCTATAGGATGTATGATTTTGCACGTATTATGGGTGCTTTGGTTCAGCTGCGACTATTTGATTCAAGGTAATAGCTCTACAAGCAACGCTAGTAAGGAAAATGCGATAATGGGGGGAACTAGAAAAAGAGTGGAGCTGACTAGTTATGAAATGCATAAGATAAATCTGAAGGTTTGGAGGAAAATTGAGCATGGTGGGATTCTCCCTTTCATCGAGAAGCTCCATGGTCCTGATTTGGAAGCCACTGAGTATTTTGTGAAACATTGGAGGAATGGAGAAATTGTTCACTTTGGAAGGAAGGTCAGTGTGAATGATAACCTCATCAGGGAGGTCAATGGTCTTTCAACTGAGGGGATGAAGTTCTTCCATGATAGAAATTTTTTTGATGAGGCTATTATTAGGTTTCCCAAAAAAGACAAGGAAAAGAGAGAGCTGATTGAAATTTCCAACAGCTACTTTGAAGTGGACACTATTAAGGCATTACAGAGGAAGGTGCTCAGAATTATAATGGAATACATCACGCTAGATGGAAGATTTACCAAAGTCTACGGCTACCATTTTGTCCGCCTTAATCATTTTCTCCATAAGGTAAGGGTTTCCTTCCCTCACTATCTATACTACTCCTTGAGTAATAACATGGAAGATCATAGAAAGAATCTTAGGAAGTATTCAGTCATGCATACTGGCCTCATTCAGCTTATTTATGAACATTTTAAAAATATGCCGGCTTTGTCTAACCCTATCCCAGCTTCGGCCTCTGAAGATTATGATACTAAGAATAGCATGTCAGAGGAAAAAGATAACCTAGACACTGATTGGATTGAGGAAGACCCTCCCTCCCCCAAAAATTCAAGTAAGAAAACCCATATGAGGAAGCCCTTGACTAAAATAGAAAGCTCTGTGAAAACCCTCATTGGCTCTTCTTAGAAAGAGAAACTTAAGAATAAGGACCCCCCTACTAAAAAGTTGATTTCTTACTCTAAGGACTCCTTGGAGGATAAAATTGAAACCCCTAAAGCCAGTGAGGATTCCTATACCTCTTAACCTGCTACTGATAGAGAAGATAGACCTAGATTTCCTAGAAACCTTAACCCTGAAGACCACTACTTTAAGCCTGACCGGGAATTTCTTCATGATATTTTAGCCATTGCTAGAAATGGGGTTGTTGATTATTTTAAGATTATGAAGTGGGTCTTTCACAAGATAAAGGACCTCAGCTTAAAAAATAAGTCTCTCACTAGTAAGTTGGAAGAAATGAAAGCTAAAGGCACTACCCAAAATTCTGTTGAGGTTGTGTGTACTGAGGATAATATAAGGGTGATGGTTGAGCACCTTCAACAAAATGTTGAGCTCACAGACAAGATAAAGAAGGATAATGAGGTTAAGGTTAAGTTCCTGGAGGAAGAAATTAGTAAAATTAGGGACACCATTAAAACTATCCTAGAGCATAACCACAAAATTTCCAAACACAACGCAATTGTCATGAGCACTATGGTTGAGAAAATAGAAAATTTCTAGTAGGGATCTCTGGTGGTAGATTTGGATGTTGATAAGGAGAGAAGTAAGATTGAGGATGTTGGCATCTCAAAGAGGACAAGAGCTCACCTGAAGAGGAAGGCTAATTCTACACCCCAGGAGAGTCGGGCTCTCAAAAAGGTCACCTAGGATATGTGCAACCTTGAAGTTGAGGTTATTGATACTTTAAAGTCTATAGATTAGTTTTGGGTGTTTAGCGCTAGTTTTTGTGTTGGACTGTGCTGGCTTCAGGCTTGTGGTTGTGGTCTTCTACTAGTTTTTTATGTTTTGCAACCATCCTATTTTTTGGGTTCTATAATGCTTTATCTTTATTCTACTTGTAAACTTTGTGGTTTCGGGTCCCTGTAAAACCCATTTTTTCCTTTATCAAAAACTAAAACCCTTGGACTGACTGATTCTCTTCATCATTAACACAACTTTTGGTTTTATGTTATATATTTTGTTGTATTTGATGTCTTCATATTTTACTTGTCATCAATCAGTATATGTTGAACCAAGACCTCCTTCAGCACAATATAGTAAAATAGAGAGAGAAATTTTCATATCATTTCCTGAAATGTCATAGCTATGTTTAATCTTCATGATGCTTTATCCATTACCAACATGCATAATCGATGAATCTCTTCAATTTTTTACAATTTCCCAAGACTAAAATGGTTCTACCAGTATTTGGTAGGAACTTTGCTACCCTGCAGCTCTTGTTTATTTAGATAATTGGAAGAATTTGAAGGTTTTCAAGGAAAATTTTGTTTTTCTGTTATTTGTTTAAAAAATTGGAAGAATTCAAAGGTTTCTTGGTAAAAATTCCTTTTGCATTTCTTTAATTAAAAATAGGAAGTAATTTGAAGGTTTCAAGGGAAGGTTTTTCTAATTTTAGATTTAAGTGAAAGTTTGTTCATAGTGTAATTTACAAGTAACATTTTGGGTTCAACTAGAGGGTTTGTTTAGGTTCTAATTTTTGGGGTCTTTCTACTGGCTCCATCGTCAGGGAAAAGATTAAAATCCATTGCAAATTTAATTTCATTTAAGGTGAGAGACTTTGATAGTTTGTGTTTAATGTAAACACTAAAATTGAATGTCTATGGATTTCTTGCAAATCTGTTGATTTTGTGAGGGCATCATTAGTTTTTTTTTTAAATATCAGGAGAATTTTGGGAGTCCATAGGTCGCGAAGTCCTTGGTGATTTAAATTGCAAGACTGAATTCTTTGCTCTCTGGGTTTTTTTGGCATTATGATTAGGACTATGCTTTGTCTATGGGTGGTTTTTTCTTTCAGTTTTTAGGTTTTTTTAACTATGAATTTCAATGGATTGTAGGTGGACACCAGGGAGGCTTCCATGGTGTACAAAAGAGGAGATAGAAAAACACTGGAAATTGAGAAGTCACTACATTGACACCAGTTAAAGTAGTGACTGACTGACTGGCTAAACATTATGCCAAGTCTCCTCCCTGCTATTTTTTTTTACAAAGACCGGTGTCTGAATTTTGTAACACTAACTAATACAAGGAACTATTTAGGAGAATTCTATATTGAGAGAGAAATTCTACTAAGGAATCCCTATGTAATCAATGACCACTAAAAAATATAATAGTTTGAAGTTCCTTTCTCAAGATCACTGTTGCTCTTGTTATGCTCTAACTGGTTCAAAGCAGTTCAATCTACAACATTTTGGCTTTTTAGCTACACTTTTTTTAAATGGCAACAAATGTCCTGGAAAGTCCTGGAAAGTGTTTAATTGCAAGCTTTAAATGGTAGTTGGAATTTGGTAGTACAATTATTTTAAAGCAATTTTAAAAGAATGGAAGTCATTTGATCACCTGTTGAGCATGATCTAAATCTTTTTAGATTGTTTCTAGATTAAACATTACTAATAAAGATTCAATCCAAAAACAATCTTATCTAGACTACAATCACAAATATATATTCTTTTAATGGAATAAAGTTGTTTATGTGAAAAAATACAATCATTAATAAATAGGTATCGTGGGAAGACAATATCAATAATAGAATAAAAGCAGTAAGAACATCTATTCCAATCATGAATTCAAATAGTATTCTGTTTCAATCACTATTTTAATCTCAACTTTGAAAAGTTAGATAGAGGGCTCAAATGCACAACATCGGCTAATTAAGTCTACTTATTGGAGTGAACAATTTGGAAACAATTTTAATTTAGAAATCTATTCTATTATCATCCACTGGTGGAAACTTCGGTTGTAGGAAAATTCACCACTAGCAATTCATGGGAAAATTCACCACCATGACAAATTTATGTCAAGTAAAATTCACCCCCATGACAAATTCATGTCAAGTAAAATTCATCCCCAGTAATTAATATTTTTTAATATATATTTCAAAAATTTAAAATTTGTTTTGTTATGAATTGTTTATAAATCTAAAACAAATTAGACATTAAATAGTCATGTTATTAATTACATAAAAACATATGTTAATATATATAAATATAACTAGCTAATTAAATATATGTTATTTTTGTGAATTGCTTATAAATCTTAAACAAATTATGCATTAAATAGTCATGCTATTAATTACATAAAACCATATGTTAATATATATAAATATAACTAGCTAATTAAATATATGTTATTTTTGTGAATTGTTTATAAATCTGAAACAAATTATGCATGGCAATTACATATTGGAGAATATCCGACAATTAGAGCATGTTTCAATAGTTGTGATAGTAGTTGAGCATGTTTCAATAGTTGTGATAGTAGTTGTCGATATAATGCCCAATAGTTGTTATAGTAGTTGTTTATATAATGCCCAATAGTTGTCATAGTAGTTGTTTATATAATGCCCAATAGTTGTGACATGACTATCCTAGCATAAACAAAATGTATTCCTTTGATCTAAAAAGCAACGAATCATGTGATGGCACATCGGCGCTCAACTACCCATGATGTGAATGCACAAGTTTTGCTAGCACTTTTTTTTGGGCCTTTTTGGACATCTTGACAAAAAGCATGCTGATGTGGCATCATATTTGATGATGTGGCCAAGGCCCTGCCAAGTAAGCTACTGTAAAAAATTGGAAGTGATTTGAAATTTTCATGTAGGATAATTAGAAGCACAAAGTTAGGGTGCACAACTATGGGTCCTCTCCCCTAATAATTAATTTTTTTTAAAAAAGATTTCAAATTTAAATCTTCCATATTTAATTTCTTAATAATTTTAATTGATTAAAGATAAATAAGTGTTTGTTTGTATAGAATACATCATATAATTTAATAATTTTTATATTGGACAATGTAGTTACAAAATAAAAGGTACCAGATTTTTATAATTTCATAGAATTCATGATATTATAATTAAATTAGTTTAGAAATTATTCTTTAAGAATTTTTGGGTTCAAAAAATTATGTTAAAAAAAGTGTCTGTTTCTATATATCAATTTAATATTAGAATATTGTGATATAAAGAGGTCTATTGATTGAGCCATTAATTTTAGAAATTGAAAATTTATTAAAAAGTATAGACACGATAAAAAATTAGCACAATTTAATATAATGTTTAAATTTTTTGTTAAAATCTTGACAAAACAAGAAATATTAAAAGAGTTCATCATTGCTACATTCTTTTTTTGATAAATTAATCAAAAAATAAAATTAAAGAATGATAACTCTCAGTGTACTTTACATATATTTTTAAAATATAGGTATGCTAGTGATAAATGCATTAAAATTATTACAACTATATAATTTAACACATCAACTTTACACAATTTTAATGGACCAATGCTAGAGGAAATGATTAACATTGCACAAATAATAATAAAGATCAAAAGATCATAAAAAAAAAGGGACTGCAATAATATCTTTATCTAGTGAGTAAATCATGACATGAATACAACCCAATTAACTTTCTAGTATATTTTAATGAGACTGGTGTTTTTTAAGTCCATTGATCCACCTTACACAGTCATAATGTAAACCTTTATGCAATTTGTTAGAAGCGATGGTCCATAGGTGGGTATGAAGAATGTCTTTCGAGTTTCCACAAATAGTACAATTGCATATGTAATCAGAAGGAGCTCATTTTCGGAGCTATATAGTGCACATTGCATCAATTCAATGTTTGAGGACATTGAGAAGGTTGGATTATTCAAAGATGTAGATTAGTTTTGAAGGCAATTTTAGGTTTAGCTTTGAAGGCATACATGTTCAGGCACAGGCTAAAGTGATGGACGTTAGGTGTTTCATGGTAAATCTGTGACAGTTTTTTAGCACACGCCTTTGTCTAGGGATGACGGAGTTTCAGTTTTAAATCTTGCATGTGTGTATAAAAAGACACGCTCTTCTTCATTATTCTAGTAGCAATCAACATCAGCGAAGTTGCATAAGATTCAAAACTCTGATTTGTGTCTTTACGTTTTCATCACGTTTTCAGTATCATTTTATGATTTGTGATTGTGTAAAGTGAACATTTACTACTTATTGAATTTACAAATAGAAGTATAGGAATCACCCTAGGAATTTTCAATTTTCTTAATGGGTTAAATACTAAAATATTAAAGTGGGAACGATATCCTCAACCACTTTGTATTGAACAAACCTCTTATTGTTTCAAGAACACTTACAATGGCCATAATCACAAGACAAGATCACAGCAATGGTTAGTATTTATCTGAAATTTCGAGAGGAAGCAAATGTCTGGCCAAATTGCCAATTGTTCATGGTGAAAATTCTTCCATTGATGCTCATCACTCTAAATGACAAACTCTGCCCATTCAGATATGAATTGCTTTGCCAATTCGCTTCCCAGTTTCTCTCCATTTGTTCCCATCCAATGTTTGACCCTTTTATCCATGCTGCTTTAATATCTCTTCTAATTCCTCCAACATTGCTTATCAAACCTAACTCAAAGTAGTCTCTTCCATTTATGCTAAAACGGATCCCCCCAGTATTCTTGCAAGGAACCCTGCAATTGATCCCAAAATGTTCAAAACCCATCTATAGCTTACATCTTTTGGACAATAAGTTTTGTGCAAAGAATCTTGAAGAAAAATGAATACCTCCTATAAACAACCAGTACAATTCCAGCTTTATATTTGGCAATCTACAGGAAGGCAGGTTGTTCCATGTCAAAAATGATGGAGAGGCAAATTACACCACCCTCCATTTTCATTTGGCAGGGCATTATTCGGTGGACAGAAGTTAGTGGCAGTGATTATAATGGATTTTTCAGGAAGACACCATTGAAGAACTTTCTTAACGTCACACCTAATTTGATAGCAAGCTCCACATACAGCCCCATTGTTGAACAAAGCACTACTTAGAGTTGCAGTATTTGTGCCATATCCAGCACTGTACATATTACCATAACCACAAGCACCACCTGCAATAACACCACAATCTACTTTAACTTCATATAATCTTGCAAGAAAGGAAAAAAAAACTATATTAATGTCCACAAATCACCACCAAATAGTAGGTGGCCTATACATAATCTCCGAAACAAGTAAATAAGAATGATTAGTTTCTCTCCTCTTAAACCCTTTGGATATTCTACACACTGGAGGACTCCAAAGAGAACGCATGATTCTTCTTCTAATAAGACGAATCCATGCGATCCCTTTGGAGTTTTCCAGCTGCAGGAGTGAGATGCGCGGCCGTCTGAATGGATGTTGGTTCCTCATCTCTCCACTCACCACTGCAAAATTGGAGGGTCGCCAGAGATGAAAGACTGGGAAAAGCCCGAGGAGCAAAATTGGAGGGTAGGAAGAGATGAAATACTGTGGGAAAAGCCAAGGAATTCATGCGAGAGGGTATGGAGTGCACAGATTACGAGCTACATTTAAAGAAACTGTGGAGGAAATTTCGGCGAAATGGAAAGCAGAAGGCAGTTTCATGAATACGACGGCGAACAAACATTCTCACTAAAAGAACATAAAATGGGAAGGAAATAATGATGATAATGAAAGAAAACAGGAGGATGTGTCTCAAAGTGGTGCACTGGAGCTCCTCACATTTGCATTTGTGAGATTGATGGATAACAAAATTTGATAAAAATAGTATATAGAAATAAAATTTTACCATTTGATATTGCATATTTTAATATTGAATTCACTAAAATTTTACCATTTGATATTGCATATTTTAATATTGAATTCACAACTTTGCTAACAAACATTTTTTTTGAAATATTATTCCTTCCCATTCTTCGATCTATCTATATGGGTCATAGTAAATGATAGAGTAGGCAGCGTCCAAGACAGTAGGAGAATTCGCTATCAACCATGGAGTTGAGCAGAGAAAGGCAATGCCATGTGATGGCTATCGACATCATCATTATGTAATGACTATCAATGACAGGCAGCAACAACAGGAAAACCAAAGGCGTAGTAACGGAAAAAGAGGGATTCTTATCAAATATCATAGTTATGGAATTATATGTGAAATCTACAAGTAGGGAAAAGGGTGTGCACAATAGAATGCTTAAAAAGGGATGTCATCTCAATATCACATTCATTCATTATTTTTTGTTTTTTCATTCCTTCACTCTATTACATCATTATCATCTTTTTTCATCTATGTTCTTTATTTTAATATCAATTTATTTTGACTAACAAATCAATAATCAAGCAAGAGTTTAAAAGACACAACTGCAATTCTACAATTCAAAATTATTCTTATGATTTAATAATTCTAAAACTAATATTTCTTTCTTTTTCTATCAAGATTTAGTGTGAAAATTGTAAAATATAATTATTTTATTCCTATAAATACATTTATTTTTTCCTAGTATGAAATTATTGTTTTCAAAGTCTATTGCTTTTATTTCATAGTATTAATATGATAGTGGATTTTCCTATATTTAATATGAGAGTGAATTTTAGCAAACATGTTTACATGTGTCAAATGTTTTTTATTCAACTCTTCAATATAGATTGATGTTTTATCCTTTATAAGTATATATTAAGTAAAAACATATTGGGTGGTATGGTAACATTTTCAACCTTTAATAAATAATTCTTAATACAAAGATTGAATGTTGTGGTAACATTTTCAACCTTCAATAAATAATTATGAGTATAAAGGTTCAATGATGTGGTGATATTTTTCATGTTCAATAAATGAGTACAAACATTCGAATGTCATATCTAACTTAGTAGACGATCAATGGTGCATGATTTATTTATGAGATATTTAATATGTTGTGCTAGAAAAATAAAAGAAAAAGAATGATAAAATTATTATAAACACTAAACAATTAAATAAACCTGAATTGTGATAATCATCCAGGAGGGGTGGATAATTGTAATGTTTTCTTATGTCTAAATTGTCTAAATATATAGACCTTATTTAAATGGTATGTTGGATGAATAGTTACAACCAACTAGTCAATGATCATGCCTCTTGTTGGTGTCAAGCTTGAGATTGAAAGTGCCTGGGAGGAATGTCAATGGTGGTGCTAGTAATGAGCAGTAGAGTGTTGGCACCATTTAGTGTAGCGGCATGGCTGAAGAAGAGATGGATGGTTTTGGAGGGGGAGTTTGTGATACGAAGGAGGTAGTAAAATAATTTTCCTTGTTGGGAGATGACTGAAAGAGGACCCCATCCCAACCCTTATTGAATTCTTTGGAAGATTGAGGGAGGGGGGAGAGGGGGGTAAATTAGTTTAAGTAAAAACTTAACCCCTTCTAGAACTTGAAACTTTCAACACAACTCAAACTCCTTTAGCAGATGAAGATATAAATTATTGAGAGTAGTAAAAGAGATTATTATAGCAATTAGAATATTTAACACCTTTAGCACACTAATGAAAAGGGAGACTCTCGCTTTCAAATCTGATCACAAAACCTCAATAAACACAATAGAAGAAGGTTGCAAATACATAAAAAGAATAGAATATGGAAGGGAAATTTGCAAGTTATATTATATTTAAATATGTAAAAATGTTACATCAAACTGAAGCTCATGGGCTCCCCTTCAATCCTACATGCAACACCTTCAACAAATTTGTCTTCAATTATCTGGCATAATTTTGGCAGCATCTAGGTATGCAAACTTCACTTCTCCCAAAACCCCCTTCTCCAAATGAAAAGGCATCAATAAATAGAGAATGTGCTTAGAGAAATCATTCATGGTTTCACAAAACAACCTTTTGGAACCACCTTCAAAATCCAACGCCCAATTTTGGAAATTACAAATCTGCAAATTAGACATGAAATCCAATGCATGCCAACCCTCTCTTGGGCACCTAAGTCTTGACCAATAAAATTTGGCTTGTTATGAAAAGTTATAGCTTCTTACAGATTCCTTACAGCCTGTCAGTTACAACTTTGCATGCAAAGATATGAAAGCAACATGCAAGATTCTTCACAACCCACCTTATGAAAATTTATGACACATGTACATGGCAAAACATGCCAAAATTACTAAAAGAAAAAAATATTTGTCCTCACCCAAAAGTGGACGCCCAAAAAAAAATATTCTCCCACAGGATGCTTTTACCACTTTACTAAGAACTATTACCTATCAAATTTACATTTACATTAAATTCACACCAAGGGAATACACATTGTTTCTAATTAAAATATTATTCTCGTAACCCTTAAGCCCTTCTTAGAATCAAACAAAGAAAAATTACAATATTTTTAGTGACACTAGATTGCCCTTACACCTTGGATGCTCTTGCATCACACACTTAATTAACAAAGTATATAACAGTGATCAGATTAGCAACAAAGAGATGAAAATAGAGAACACACACATGCACAAGGAGACACTAGATTTACCTAGAAAACTCAATGAGGAAAAGAACATGGTGAGAGTTAACTCACAATATAAAGCTCATTGCCAAAAAGACTTGTCGAAAGGCTCACTACCTAGGGAAAGATAATAATAGGACTTTTAGCACCAAAGTACCAACCAACTCCAAGAGAAAGATATAGGGACCTAATGAGATTCATTATCTCGAAGTAGGATACAATATGAATTATTTAAAGAAAATTACAAATACTCCCAACATAACTTTATGTCGATTGAGGTGTTCAAGCACAATTGAACCTCTTTTTCACAATATTTTAGCTCTATTTATGCTAGATATTCAATGCAGCTCGTGTGCACTTAATTATTTAAATTGTACGCTACTCCAGGTTATTGTTGCAACTGAAATGATCTTGCATTTATATCTACCATAACACTTGAATTCTTTGATTAGGTCGGCCAATAAAAGAATACACAATTGAATACAACTAGTTGACCACCAAAGCACAATGTGGTCCTATCCCAAAGCTAGAGAAGACAAAAATAATTGTATCTCTTATTTCAATGTGATCCAAAAAGATTTACATGTAGGCACACATCAACCTAAGTCAACATCAAGGAAACTTGTGGATGAAACAATGAAGCACACTCTGTCAGCCCATAAACAAACTTTCATTTGAATTTACTTGATGTGGTCCAAATATATCATAGCGCATCTTCAATTACTAACACAAACCCCCAAGCATGCAACACAAGCAAAGGAATAGGCCCTATCGGCCAAATATCCATAAATATCCCAAAAAACCAACTCAAGATATAATGTGGCACCAAAGCACTCAATCAGTAACATGCGGATCACATAGCGATGTTCCTTGAACATCCAAATTCACTTCCATGCACTTCTTTTATACTATCATGCCATCAACAACCTTCTCAAATCAAACAGGTACAAAAAACTTTGTTTAGGAAATATCATGTGATACATAATCGAATGATGTAACATTTGTAGACCAACTTGCGGACCAATTGAACATATGATATTGGAACTTAGATATTGCACAGATTTTGTAAGCACATTCACCAAGCTCTAAGAGTAGAGACATCAATGTGAATAAATGCAAGGCATTTCTTGGACCAGTCCAGACAATTAACAACTCTGTCAACCTTCTGCAATTTATAGAAATCTCCTTGGAAACATAGGTGACCTAAAAATGAGTGTGACATTTATAGAGAACTAAAATTTACCACCAAACTACAAGACCAGAGTTGCAGTTCAATGGAGGAAAGTAGAGAATTCTTCTGGATAGACTTCAATGCAACTTTTTGAACCAAAATCATTTGAGAAACTTGTAGAGACTAGAATTTTCTTTCAGCAACACATATATTATCAAGTGCATTAGAAGAGAGCAAGAGATGTATTGTAGACCTTCAATATTTTTCCAACATTAGTCATGCTTCTAATCCTTATCTTAACATATCAGTATGAAAGATTCAACTTTGCTAATAGAAATAATGTATTATATGAACATCAACAATAATGATCAAAAGATTTCTGGATTAAAGTTGTGTACATCAACGTTTCGGATCATACTCCATGATCCATCATCAGGATGCAAATCAGATAGAGAGAAGAGTAGAAACTTCATGAACTTAATCAACAATCCTTCTTTGATAAGTCATGGTCCATCAAACCATGATCTTCAATTCTTCTCAGATAAGGAATGACATCCAACCATGAAATTCTTCAATATTTTTTAATTTGATGAGGCATGAACTTAATCACTAATGTTTGCCCAAATTGAGTATTGCAAAGACAGCCAATGCCAAGGACTAATAACATGTTACACAAGTGTTGACTTCAATTAATGTTGACAACAACTACCAACAATCTCCCATGTTGGCATTGATGTCAACACACACTACTCACTCTCCCCATTTGGCGTCAAGGACAAAGGGTCATACATTCCTACACAAGGTATCAGGATATTCTTTGACTTTAAGAACAATGGGAAAAAAGATCTTCTTTTGAAGTAGCATCACATGCTCCCCCTTTGACCAGCATCACTTCTTCATATACAACAACTACACAATTACTTTAGAACTCCACCTTACTACCAGCTCCCCTGAGGGGTAGCACCCATAAATCCAAGAGAAAAAGTAATGATGTGAATTTCTCCCCCTAGAAGTATGCACCATCTATGCATCTAGTGAGAACAAGGAGGGGAAATAACCCCTAGCTTCTATCGCAAATAATTAAAAGTATCCTTTGAGAGTGCCTTAGTAAAAATGTCTACAATCTAATCCTTTGTAGGCACGCGTATTCCATTCTAACTTCATGTTATGTAACTTTCTCTCTCAAAAAGTTGTACGAGATTGAGATGCATGTTTATTCCTTGAATGCATTACCAAATTCTTAGAAATGTTGATTGCACTTGTATTGTCACACAATATTGGAATAGGCTCAACATAATTCACTTTCACATATTTTAAGGTCCGCTTCATCTAAAGTACCTGAGTGCAGCAAGATGTTGGGACAATGTATTCTTCTTTTGTAGTGGACAATGACACTGAGTCTTACTTTTTACTAAACCAAGAGACCAATCATCTCCTAAAAATAATGCACTTCCACTTTTACTTCTCTAGCCATCAACACAACCTACCCAATCAACATTAGTATAGGCACTTAGAGAGAAATTTTGATCCTTTTTTTACCATAGCCCATGAATAATCCAGAGTATTGTTGATGGGTGTTTTTTGCACTTCGAGCAACACAGACAAAGCACAAGTGTAATGCCTCTCTTGAAAGGTAATTTTTGCAACTAATTTTTAGAAATTACCCCAAGGTTTCTCAAGTGTCAGGTCATGACTATGCTTGGAATAGTTCAATTGGTTGATGTGATTTGTTGATAATCACAAAGAGGCCTTTATGGTTCAATAAGCATGGGGAGTTGGGTCTGCAAATGGAGTTTTATAAATTCTGGAAATGAATGAACAGCTGTTGAAAGTTCAAAACAAGTAGCTAAAACTCCTTGCTCATCATATTTGGCTTTACAATGATGTTAGAACTTTATTTTAACTTCAAATTTTCAAGAAACAACAAAAGGGAAAAAGGGTTATAATTTTCCTAGACATGCAACTAACGATGAACAGTAACAATGGAGGATGTTTTAGTGGACATACTTCCTAAAATTGAGTTCCACTTAACCAAGGATAGCCCACAGTCTCATGAAACTAGTGCAATCCTCAAGGGGTCTTTACAAATTTTTAGATTTTTCATTCACCTTTAAAGCATGAATAATAATTGAACTTAGGTGTAGTAATATAAGTAATGCTCAAACTAACTTTACACAGTAGTTTACCATCAATAAATAGCAAAAAGTATGAGCTAGGGAGACATCAAACACCATAGCATACATCCACCATTAAAGTTCAACATGAACCAATAACTAAAAATAATTTGAACTTGAAAGAGCAAAGCTAAAATAAACTACTTGGAGATAGAGTCATGTAGACATGAGGGAAATACACAAAAAACCATCAAAATAATTTTTTTCTCATATATTTTGTAGCAACATGCCTTTATAACAACTCATCTCTCTTTGAAATGAGAGGATGCTCCTATTTATAGTTTTCAAAAATTAGAATGAATGGACAAGATTGATCTACAATGAGTGGCCAAGATTCATTCTAGCTTAGGGTTTCACCTACCCCTAAATATATTACAATATAAAAATAGACTTTTGTCTTTTTCTTATTTCATCTTCTAGTCTATTTTGTCTTGTAGTTACTTCCAACCTTTTTAAGCTACTTCAACAAGTATTCATCATCAATAATAGGATTTCTAGCCTCCTACGTTGTTGCATACTCTACAAACTTGTTAATCATGGCTATGAGTTTCTTTTCTTCTGTGAGCTCGGATTTGAGGATCTGAAAGGCTATCTTCTTAAATATGCTAGTGATTTACTTCTAGTGCTTAGTGCACTTTGGCGTAGCCTTTATAACCTACTCAGACTAAGTGAATTCCCTTGCATTGAAATCCATAAAATCTGGTGACAGCGTGTCACTAGCTCCATATTCCATCTTCTTGTGAAATAATGGCTTGATCTTCTCTGGATCTAGCTCCAAAGCATACATTTCATTGTTTGTCATCATCTTCATATAATCTTCGCTATCCATCTGGTGTTCTGCAACCCATTCATGATCGAGCTCCAATTTGTGCAAGGCCTTTCTAAGATTCCTTCTTGTAATCAAGATTCATCTGCCATGTCTCGACCAGCCAACGATCTTCTTTTGGTAGCTCTAGCCCCTTTTCCCATGTTCCCTAAAAGAGCTTAAGGATACTCTCCAACTTTGGATAGGTGATCCAATACAACTTGGGGAATTCCTTTTAGGTATTCATCATTTCCTCTACTTCTTTCTGAAAACTCCAAAAAAAGTTGTACATCCTAACTGCATGGTGAATGCCCATATCACCATTGTATACCACTTTGTTGAACCAGTCTATAGTGGAATTGGTCTAATTCTATATATTTTCCATCTTATTTATCTCTTCCTTGGAATTAAGAGTAGGTGTTGATGATTTTGTTGGGTTCTCTTCCTCTATCAATGTCCATTATTGGATGTAGGTAGTGAGGTCTGCCACCTGTGCCTTCAACTCTTCCTTCATGGATTGATCTTTATTCATTTGTTGTATAATGGTGGACACTGACCCTTGAAGGTCATCCATCTTCTGTTCATGAGTCATTGGGCCCAGATTAATAGTGGATATATGGTAGTCCTCACCCTGGATGATGCTCACATCTTTACCTACTACTGGAGTAGCTATCTATAGTGTCCTAGATCCAAAGGCATCAGTCATGATATGCAATTGAATTTTAGGATTCTTCTCCTTCTGAGTCCTCGTTTGAGCCCTATCCAAAATTGCCTCTAACTAGGCGTTAGGATCAACAACTATGTGAACCCTCTTCTTGAGTTGTTTCTCTAGCATGCAGTGACTTCTGTTGGTTTTTTTGGTGATTCATGATCACCTTCCTTTTCTTTGTCCCTTTGAGGCTCATCCTATTCATCATTAAGAGCCTCTTCATCATTATTTTCCTGTGTCTAGCTCCTTTTCTTGTGTAGTCCTTGTATTAGGCTTGGTAGAGAGGCTAGTGCGGGTAACTACCTGCTAGCCACCATGCTCGCAGGGTTATTTCACCTTCACTCACCCCAGATGGCTACCAACCTAGGGAAACCCGCATCCCTAAACCCGCATTGCTCTAACTACCCCTAACGAGCATCAAATGATGAATTTTAGTAGATATTATGATCATTTATGAAGAAAGGCTTGATCTAACCTTCATTTCTATAGGATTTCACTAACGCTTTCCTCATTTTATACATGAATATGCTTATTGCACCTCTATTTGCAGGATTTATAGAATTGCCTGCAGGACCATCGAGAGCATTCACAAAGAAGGATAAAGGGAAGAAACCTGTCAAAATCCCAAGAGGAAAGGAGGATAAAGACCAAATGAAGTATCAGTTCTAGGGAGTAGAAGTCACCTCCAGGGTCACTACCACTTGGGACATAATCATAGATACCAACCTTGGACAAGTTGACATAGATGAATTTTGACAGGGGGTCATTGTCAACCCCACCATAGACAATGCCAGTAAAATCAGAAAGAGTGATTTGGCCAAGGCAGTCAGTTTCCTGCCCGCTCTTGTAGCTCCAGAGCTAGTAATGGCTTGCAGGAAAGCCTATCAGACAGAAAGCAGAAGGATAATGAATCATGAGGGGAGGGTGTTGGCTAACCTAACTACTAGGTCCATAGGAGAAACATTCCACATCCCTATATTTGACCCTATGGAGGACACAATGAAGGAGTACGCTGAAAACACATGGAAGGTTGACCCTTTGAAGTGCAAAAAGTTGATTAACCAGTACTAGTTAAAGGAGAAGAGGGGCAACACTAACAAGGTGCCCCAAGAATTGTTCAGAAGTGATTTCTATGAAGATTATCATGACTTGGTAACCTTGTTGAATAGAGTCATGGGCATTCCCACCGCTACTTACTTTCAAGCTTGGATGTTCTATTTCATTGAGGAGATTATCAGAGGAAAAGGCAAGTTTCATTGGGCCAAAATGATCAGTAAAAACTTGCATCAATAGTTTATGGTAGTCAAGAAGACTTCTCAGTTGTATATGACCTCTTACTTGGTGTATCTCCTAGCCGATCCATTTCCCTACAGGGGTTTATTTGTTGCATAGAGCTCAACTCCGGGAAGGGAATTGAAAGTATATGGTAGGCACCCACAACTACAATATCAGAATCTCAAAAAGGATTATTGCAGGGTGAACGATGCTTTCATTGGGCATATTATCATACTCCTTGGAGGAGACTTCAAGAGGAGAGTCACGCATAGTGCTCGTGCATTCATTCACAGGTTTGGGTTTTTGTTTATATAGTTCCCAAAATTTATTTACATCAGAATGAAGGGCTTATCTGAAAAGGCATACAAGCTGCATCGATACCTAAATGATCGGTTGATCTTGTTGGAAGTCTCCTGGAAATTACAAAATGCACACACTCTCCTCAGTGGCAAGCATCGGGCAGGGATTCCATATCCCCTCACCTTCGGGCAAGGAATGTACACCCTCGCAGCTGCCCAATGTGCGGAATATTCAGAAAAGGAAATCATGGAGTATAATCTAGATCTCCACATAGCCAGGCCAAGAATGGACCCCTACAACAAATTAAAGAAGTTTTTTGGAAGGGAATATGCCCACTTGCACCACATTGAATATTTTTGGGCTAATTGTCGGGATGAAAAAGAGGTACGCATGAGGCATTATATGTGTATGACCACTTACTTTTTCAAGACAATTAATCTATTCCTAGTACCAGATCAAATTGTAGAGGATGAAAACACCATTTTTGACCCAAGATATGATGTTGTCCCCAACATGCCATTTCCCTTATAGACTGGAATGAAAATGAGGTCAGCAACCTGGACATTGTGACAAAACTAGTGGAGCATAGAACAAGCCAATGGGTTGATGCTCAAATTTCTCAATTGAAGCTCCAAGGGGCCATTTTGACATACGACGAGCTTGAAGATGAGCTCAAGAGTGAAATAGATAGTGGAGCTACCGTTGCCTCAACCGAGGAAGCTCCAAAATCTCCTCCCACCACTAGATCAAGGAAAAGAAAAGAGGTAACTAAACGCCATCCTAAGCATAAGGTTTATTTGTAGAAGGCTTCATAGGGTGAGACCTCAAAAAAGGAAAAGAAGTCAGGGGGATTCTCTGAGATGCCCACAATCCAAGAAGACCCACTACATGAAGGAGAAGAAGAGGCTAAGCAACCAAAGTCACCACATGTCACCTCTACTCTTGCCATCACCGCCATTGCCACTGCTACTACCCCTCCTCCCACATTTTAGGCATTACCGACTTCCTCTTCGACCGCAATGGACATCTCAGTTCACCTTGCTTTCACCTTGCCAACTACTCCAATTATGGTGTAGGATTCCTCCTCTGCTATAACCTCTCCACTCTCATCCTCCTCGATTTCTCCCTCAGTTGTAGTCCCTTCAACAACCACAATTACAATGCCTACTCTCACCTTAGTGGAGGCCTTTGTCAGAAATACAAAATATACCCATGGAGCTCTCTAGGATATTAATGAATCCTATAGTACAAGTTGTGATGGCCCAAGCCATGGTTGGTCTCCCTGTCCCTCCTCTAACAGAACCACCAAAGATGGAAGCAACCATGCAAATCTCAAAAGAGATGGAGAGACGACAAAGGGAGGTTGCTAAGGGAATTGATGAGGAACTTGAGGGTCCCTTCAATGATGACTACCATGAGCACCCAAAGCATCAAAACATGACCATTAATGAGGTGGAATATGAAGAAGAAGGGTCACATCCTCTAAAGAAGATGTTGAAGACCTCAGTGCCAAGTATATAGTAGAGTCTTCTAACCAGGAGCTTGAGGAGGAGTTATCCGAACAACTCGAGGATGTCAGGGAAGAAGTTGAGAGGTAACCTTTTAGAGAAAAGGAGGAAACTAATGATGGCATGGACATATCTATAGAGCATCTAGTAGAAAAAGGCCCTGATCGAGAGGAAGAAGTACCTCCTAAGAGGGAGGAGGGAAAGAAAGAAGTTGAAGTCGAAGAAGAGGATAAGCTTGAAGAGGAGATTGAAATGAAAAAGAGCCCTAAGCCAGAACACCATGCAGAGCTCAAGCAAGAAGAAGAAAGGTTACCTAAAGGGGACAGTCCCTAAAGAAAATGTAGCTACTATCGGGCCAAACGAGGAAAAGACCATATTGATCTAGGACTCGGATGAAGAACAAGAAGAAGAAGAAGAGAAAATAGAATAGAAAGCCTTGGGCCACAAGGAAAAGGAGATCCAACACAAAGAAGGTGATCATGAATCACCAAAGGAGGGATCTCAAATGCCTAATTGGTTGGAAAAGCAATTACAAAAGAAGACCTATGTTCTCATGGATCCTAAGGAAATACTGGAGGCTATCTTGGCACAAGCTCGAATAGGAACAAAGAAGGAAAAGAAGTCAAGAGTTCGATCCCACATCACAATGGATGTATTTGGATCAAGGACAATGCAAATTGCCACCCCAGTAATAGATAAAGGAGAGGGGGCAGCTATAATATCTCTACCATCGACTTGGATACCGCTATGAGGGAGCAAAAGATTGATCAGCTCCAAGGGTTGGTTGCCACAATTTTACATTAGATGAACAAGGATCAATCCTCCAAAGAAGAATTGAAGGCACAAGTGGCGGACCTCACCGCCTACATTCAACGATGGTCATCCACTAAGGAGGCACCAATGACTTCATCAGCCCCACCCCTGCTTCTTTCCAAAGAGTACATAAACAAGTTAGAAAAGAGAAAAAAACTGGACCAAGGCTACTACAAAGTGGTTCCAACGAGTGCTCTACAATGGTGATATGGGCATTGGCCATGTCATCTGAACAGCCAACAAATTTTGGATAGTACAAAAGTAGCTTGAGGGCACAGAGAGGATTTGTAATAACTTCCCAAAATTATATAGGATTACATATCCTAAGCTTGAGGCCATCCTCAAGATGCCCAAGAAGACCTGGGAGGAGTTGTCCCTAGTAAAGGTTGATCATTGGCTAGTGGAGATGTGGAAGATGGGTCTGGATCATAGAAGAGATGTCCTAGAAAGAGTGCTCCATGATGTAGAGCTTGACCTTGAATGGGTCAAGGAACACAAGATGAACTGCAAGGAGTATCTAAAGCTCATGATAGATTATGACATGTCTGCTGTCGAGCTAGATCCAGAGAAGATCAGGTTGTTTTTCAACAAGAAAATGGAGATTGGGACCACAGAATCGTTAACGCCAAACTTTATGGATTTTTCTACCTGAGCCTTCACCCAGTAAGAGTAGGTGATCAAGTACACACCTAAGTGTACAAAGAATTGGGAGCGGGTCACTAGCAGATCAAAGAAGCTATCCTTCCAAGTGCTCCAATCGGATATCATAGAGTGGAATAAACTTCAGGCATTGATGGGTAACTTCGTGGAGTATGCCACTATCTAGAAGAACCAAGGAAAGCCTATCATAGATGATGATTTCTTCACAGTGTAGTTGTAGCCAAAAGGGAAAATCACTATAGGACAAAAGTTCTACAGTGCCAAGCCACTAGAGGACAAAATAGAGAAAAGATAGGGAATGTATTTTTTAAATTGTGAAATATTAGGGGTGGGTGAAACCCTAATTTGTAATGAATCTTGGCCATTCATTTTACTTTTGGAAAACTATAAATAGGGGAGTCTCCTCTCATTTTCAAGAGAGATTTGAGTTGTTGTAATGACATGCTACTTAAATTTCAATAGAAATTCATTGTTTTTGGTGGATTCTTGAGTTTCTCTCATGTTTCATGATTAATCTCCTCATAGCTAACATATTTGAGTAGATTCAATTTGTTGTTTTATGTATTTTGCATGCTTTTAGTAGTTTAGTGAATGTTATTCATTGATGCTAAAGAATACTGTTGTGTTGATGGCATTCCTTGTTCATGCTTTTTGTTGTTTATTGATAATAAACAACAGTGTAAAGCTAGTCTGAACATAAATCTCTTGTTGCGCTTAAGTTTCATCTTTTATTCATGCTTTGTGATGAATGAATAGTTGAAAAATCTGTAACCTTAGAAGATAGCACTAGTTTCATGATACTATACATGTTTGGTTAAGTGGAACTCAATTTCAGGAAGGTTGCCCACTGTAGTATCCTCCATTATCACTATTCATTGGTAGTTGCAGGTCTAGGAACTTCCTTTTTCCCCTTCCCTTTTGACCTTTCTTTGAAATAGTAGTTTAGGAAAAGTTCCAGCATCATTGTAAAGCCAAATCTGAAGATAAAAGTGGAGTTTTAGACTACTGGTTTGAACTTGCAACAATTGCACATCATCTTCAAAATCTTAGGAACTCCATTTAAGGATTCGATCTCCCTCCAACTTAACACATGTAAGGTTGCCTTGTGATTACCAGCAAATCACATGAACCAACTGAGACATTCCAAGCTAGTCATGACCTGACACCTAAGAGACCTTGGGATAGTTTTTTGCAATTTGTTTGTAGGAAATTATCTTTCAAGAGAGGTAATGCACTTATGCATTACCTGTGTTGAGAAGGTACAAAATCACCCATCAACAACACCTTTATTCTTCTCTAATGTCTCTAAAACCTTTGGCTTAGGGTTTTTCTTCTTTTGTTTACCTTTTTCCTTAGGTGGCTCACTAGCTTGACTCATATTGGAAAACTTAACAAAAATAGGATTTATGATTAAAATTGAAACTAGGGTTCAACCTACTAGTTTGCATGATCTTCCAACTCAAATTTTGCAATTAAAACTAGCTCGCACCTTGCTGAACCAAACTAGATCCTACGAAATTTTCCTTTCAAAACAGAGAAATTTACAACCCTAAGCTTATAAAACCTTTCAACATATTCTCAATTTTCCTATCAATTATATTTTTCCTTCAATTATGCACAACGAAGGTCCAAAACCACTTACCTAAGAAAATCCAACACTCTATTCTTCAAATTCTTCAAATTTTCTTGTCTAAAGCTCCTTCTTGCTTCTTCACTCTTAAATTCTTGCAAAGGTAGTGAAAAATGCATAATTCACCTCTTTTATGGCCTTAAAATTGAGCAGATTCACCATTAATGGTGAGGGACAGCTTGCACGAGTGAAGTGAAGTGCTCTGATAGTTAGTTGTTCATGTGTAAATTTCCACCATTGATCAATTTGTTTTAAAATATGATCAACAACTCTCCATACCTTTCACATATCAATTTTTGCTTTGGATACTTTTTATGAATCCACGATGTGAGCAATTTATACAATGTCCTGAGGTGTTGCCACGTACATGCTTTCAAGTTTTCCTCCACCTTATTTGTGAAGCCATCACCCATCACTGAAATGTTCTTGACTTGGTGAAATTAATCTGTGATGTGAAAGCCTCTAGTGATGGGAAGAATATTCGAGGGAATATCCTTTATTTTCCCATTGCTCGTCATTGTTGTGCCACTCCTTAGAAAAATATTCATGATGCATTAAGACTGTGCAATGAAAACAATAGATAACCTTCTCATCACTCATCGCTATTCACCCTCTCACTCAAAATATGCAATTCATGATACAAAGGCATAGTGTAATGGCACATGATTGAAACAAATGGCATTATCGTAGATTCTCACCATGCATCGCTCAAAGAGTTAGGCCGACAAGGATGTTATGAGCAATATGAAGGGTTGTAGCGATGAAGGGAGATTAAGAAATGTGTCCCATATATGAAATCAAGGGACAAGTTGTGCATTATTGATTTGAAGCAAGCAAGCGGCAAGCAATGAGCGATATGAAGTTGAGGCACGATGTGAAGGATTGACAAGGAATCACCCATCACACAAATGAGAACAACAAGTTAAAGGTAAAACGTGATGAGCGATGGAGTGCGCAATAGACACACTTAAGTGAGACCAATTTAGCACATGCTAATAAGTTGTTTTAAAGGGGGGTCGCGAAGGTATTACGGGTAACAAAGACACAATGAAACCTAAGGCATGTATCAAACTTAGGATAATGGAAATATTTCAAGGTACCAACCATAGGAAAAATAATACCACTAACCAAGATAAATCAATGACAAGCTAGACCAAAAGGGACTAAGGTCTTAAAAGAAAGATTGATAAACCCTAGACCCTGAAACATAAATCCTTACCCAAGGGGCAAACAATCAAGACCAAGTAACCATCTAGATATGAACTTAAAAATCGGTGGAACACAAAATATTTTGAGGGGTTCCACTAGTTGCTCCAACTAGGGACGCATGCCTCTTGTAGGCATGGCGAGATCTCAAAATCTCAAGTTGAAGCAAACCAGCATAGAGAACCAAAAAAAAGGGACTTCCCAAACAAGGCAGATAAACCAAACCAACCCCAACCAAACCAAACCTATACACAAAGTATACGTGAAGATATAATGTATGTGGAAAATAACATACCTCAAGAGAAGTATAGATTCAAGAACCATCCATGTACTGGAAATTCAAGAAGTTACAAGTTAAGCTCTAGAGGAATTAGGAGTCTTCACCATGAGTATTGCTAACTAGGTATGGACCCAACTATAGAGCATCAAATTTCCCATGTTTACCCTTGTCTTCAGACCTAGTATTCCAAATTAGCACCATACTCCCAACCTCAAGTTTCCTTGGAGATGCTCATTTTTTATATAAATTCTTAACCTACAACTACAACTTGGCATTCCTTTGTTGATCATCTCTCCTTATTTCATCTACTTCTATTAAAGCATCAATTCTATGATGCATGCCATCACACATATCATCATCATACTCCTGGATAAACTTAGACATTTTCATCAAATTATTCTATGGCAATATTGTAGCTATACCATAAACCAAATCAAATAGTAAATATGTTGTCACCTTCTTAACTGTCACCCTATCTTCCCATAATGCCAATTTCAATTTTGAATCCCAAGCCCTTTTATTCTTTTCTATTATTCTCTTAATGATCTTCATTAGGCTTTTGTTGCTTGACTTAGCTTGACCATTGCCCTCTAGATGGTATGGGGATGAATAGGATGCCTAAATACCATATTTATCACAAAAGTCTCTGAATTCATTAGATCTGAAACACAACATTGTCAAAGACAATCTTTTCTAGTACCCCAAACCTGATCAGTATGTTGTCCAATAGGAAACCAGTTACTACCTTGCCTGTTGGCCTTTCAATAGGAATTGCTTCCACCCATTTTGTGAAATAATTTGTGGCAACAAGAATCTAGGAATGTCCTTCACTGGATTTTTGTTGATATTTCCCCTACAAAATCAATGCCCCATTTTTGGAAGGGTGCTTGGACTACAACAGGTCTTAGTGGCAAGTTCCTTGAGAACTTCAGTTTCCTAGAGAATCTTTGACATGCATCGCATGCCTTCACTAACTTGTGACCATCTTTAAACACTGTTGGCCACCAAAAACTTACTCTTAATATTTTATGAGTAGTTTTTTTTGCCATGTAATTCCCTCCACACACTCCATTATGCATTTCATTTAAAATCTCTAAGGCTTTTACACCATCAACACACTTCAACGGGACCCCATCTAGACTCCTCCACCATAGTTCATTGTTAACAATGACATACTTGATTGCCTATAGTTTTAGAGTTCTATTTTCATTATTAATTAGTCCTTCATGGCATTGCATTGTTTGTAGGTATTGGACAATGTGCCTATACTAGTCACAAGTTTGAATGTCACAAATCAATGACACCTTTGTGTATTCCATTTGATTGATCTGGTTAGCCTCTAGATTTGTCTCAACCATCATTTTGGATAAACCTTGTTAGTAATCTAAAGTTCAATGTTGAACTCTTGAATTATATTTATCCATCTTCATCTTCTATCCATAACCTCCTATTGGGTAAAGATGTCTTTGATAACATCACTGGGAATATAGGTAATGACTGTAGCTCCCAAAGACAAGTCCTAATTTTTTTAACTTCCTTAACCAATGCATATGCTTGTTTTTCTATCATATCATATTTCAACTCAACAACCTATAATGGCCTACTGAAGAATGCAATTTGTTGTTCAAAACCTTCCTCATTTTTCTGCAACAACATTGCAGCAATTGTATGGAAGGATACAAAAGAAAAGATCTAAAGTGGTTTGGAAAAGTTAGTAGTCATAAGAATTGGAGCCTCTTTAATTTCTTGTTTGATACTTTGAAAATATTTACTGGGCTCTTCACTCCAAATTACCTTCTCACCTTTGTTCAACATTTTAGATATGGAATGAGTAATCTCTACAAAATTTGTGACAAATCTCCTCAAAAAGTTTATTTGCCCAAAAAATGATTGGATTCCCTTAACATTCTTAAGTTGTGGGATTCTTTCTATTGAAGCTACTCTTTCAGGGTAATTCTCACTCCTTTAGACACTATGTGTCCTAGCAATTTTCCTTCAATAACCCCAAAGGCACACTTCTTTGGATTGAGTGAGATCCCATATTCCAAAGCCTTGGCAAAAATCTTCTCCAAGTGCATGCAATGCACTCTTCCTCTTTCTTGGAGTAAGTAGTTATATCATCTTGATAAACTTATAAGAAAATGTCTATGAAATCAAAGAATGCTACATCCATAGCTCTCTAAAAGGTAGCACCAACATTGGTTAGGCCAAAAGGAATTTTGACATATACATAAGTGCCCCAAGGAGTTGTAAATGTAGTCTTATATTGCTCAAACTCCTTAAATTTTAATTGATTGTAGCTAGAGAATATATCCATCATTGATAGAGGTTCACAACCAATTACTGTTTGTAACATGGCCTCCATGTTTGGTAATGGATAGTTACCTTTCAATGATGACACATTAAGGTTTCTGAAATCTACACACAATCTGATGCCACCATTATTTTTCCTCACCGACACAAGATTAGGAACCCAAGATGAGTGCATGATAGGCTCGACGATTCCTGCATCTCTCAACTTCACCAATTCTTCTTGTATTTTTTGGTGCCAAGGTGGGGTTAATGGGCCTTTATTTTTTCCTATAGGGTTTTTAATTTGCTTTAAGAGGAATCTCATGCTAAAAAAACTCCTCTCTATATGCCTTTAGGTCATCATATGACCAAGAAAAAATATGCCTATATATTTTTAGTAAAGCAATCAACATTGCTTTAATCTGTGGCTTTTTTTTCTTTCCAACATACACTTTCTTTGGTTCATTTTTGGTACCTAGGTTCACCCCCTCTAGGTCCTCTAGATTTGTGGATGATTGCTTGGTATTGCTTTTGTCAAGGTCATCAAAGACCTTCACTAAGGCCACATGACCCTTAGGGATCTTATTGGTCTTAAGCTGGATGACTTCATTACTAAATACTATATTCTTTCCATCCACTGTCTCAAAAAATGCTCCAAATTCAATCTCCTGACCCTCATACTGGTCTACACATGTGAAATTCCTTAGTATGTCTTTGTCATCATTAAAGACTTTCCAACTTTGGATGTTGTTAGGGATTGAAGGTCGTGTTTGCACCTTAACCTTGGAGATGCCAACAAAAGTGATATCATCTGGCCTGAGAGCAATATTGGCTAATAAATCAACCACTTTATTCTTTGTCCTCTCTAGCCAGTCGATGCCAAAAGCATCAAACTGGTCGATTGAGTCCTATACAATATTTCTATACTATTTCAAGTGTTTATTCTTGGATGCATATTTCGATCTAACTTGGGAAACAACTAGCCCTAAGTCACCAATGACTCAATTTTTTGATACCATGCTTTTTGGCTAACCTCAACCCTAGTAGCAATGCTTCATACTCTGCTACATTATTTGTACATACAAATAGCAAAGTGAATGGGAATTTAAAAGTTTTGTTGTTAGGGGAGGCAAGTATTACCCCTACACTCAACCCCTCCTTTGAACATGCCCCATCAAAGTGCATTGCCCAGAGGTCATCATTATCTAACAACTTCATTATCTCTCTTTCAAGGAGTTCAGGTTGCTTGTCACATTCTTCCTACAACTCTTCCACTCTAAAGTCATTAATGCATGTATCAACAAAATGGATTATGTCTTCTTCATAAGCAAATTCTATCATGTGGGGGACTCTAGACTCCCTAACTAACTTGATGTCTTTTCCATCATTGGGGAATGTGGCATAAGACATATCACACTACATACTACCTCCCATGGAGACACTCAACTTCCTTGACAACAACATTCCATAGAAATTTGGGTGGAATGTCCACCACTGTAGTACTCATAGTAAACTGTTTTCCTAGGAATGTAACAAGTTTTTAAGGTAGTTCTTTAATCACCCCAATAGCTGGTACTTCTCTAGAATCCATAGCATAACACTTTCCATAAGCACTATCTATTTGCAATCACATCTCTTTCATAGTCTCTACTTGCATTATGTTTGAAGAAGCTCCTAAATCTATCTTACATTTCTTCAGTAGCTTTCCATCAATGAGTAGAGTTACAAAAAAATTATCTACTTGACTGGGACAAGCAGTAATTGTAGTACCCAAGTAGATCTCAGGGATCTCACTTATTACTCCCTCCATATTTTCCTCTTTTGTTTCATTTCTACTCATTTTGGGTGGAGTAGGCTCCATGTTGCTATCAGAGGTTGTAGTTGCACCATTGATGAGGGAAACTTCCTTTTGCTTATGTTCTTTTATCTTAGTGTAAATCAAATCATTAATATAAATATAGACTATCATAACATCTCCTTGTTTATTTTATTTTTTAAAATAGGTGTGTTCATGAAGATATTTTTTAGAGCCATTTTTAAAAAATTATGATTCAATTGTTTCATACCAAACTCTAAGTGCTTTTTATAAATCATAAAAAGCTTTCTTTAGTTTAAGAATTTTACCTTTATGAACTTTTATCTCAAAACTAGTTGATTGTTGTATATAGATTTCTTCCTTCAATGCACCATTCAAGAATGTTGATTTTACATCCATCTGAAAGAGTCTCCAACCCTTTTGTGCTAAGAAAGGTAAAATCATGCAAATAGTATCTATTCTAGTAACAAGTACAAAAACTTTATATTATATCAAAACAAATCTTAAGATTCATTCTTCCATTTTCTTCAAATCCATTCCATTTTCCTTCTAATCATCTCATCCCATCTCTTCCATCCATTCCTATCCAATATAATATCACAAATCCTTATCCTCACTCAACAATACCAAAAATTGATGCAAGAGCATCCAGTGGTGTAAGGGCAATCTTGCATCACCCAAAAATAGTTAAATTTCAAGTTTCTCAGTTTTTAGATGTTTTTATATTTTTGGATACCCTTTTTATCATAATGAAATTCCCAATTTACGATTTTTATTTTCTATTCCTGGGTGGAAAGATATTGCAGTTTTAGTTTCCCAAATTTGCACCTAAAAATCTTCTGAGTTAGATTTGAGGCACTTAGAGTTCCTGGACTGGCCCCAAAACTTGCTGAAATTGGCGTAGTGAATTTTGAGCGAGTTCTTGACTTCGTGACCTTTCCAACAGTTCAAATGGTTCGCAAATCGGAGCCCCAGATCAAAAGTTATGGCCCCGGGAAGTTGGCGCACTTTCTAGAAGATACAATTGCAAATGTTAGTTTGAAATTTGAACTTCAAGTTGTAATTTTTCAGCAGCAAACCGCCTAAACTCAAAATTGAATGTTTTTTTGGCTCCAAACTAAAGAGGAGCTCTATTTATGGGCAGGTTTCTAATTTTTGGGTAACTTTTTGGGGACAAGTTCGCATATTGTGAAAGGGTGATTCTGTAGTTTTCTGTAACTTGCATGTGTTGTAGAACTTGGGGATTTGAGATCCTTTACATGTAAGAAGCTCCATTTTCTAAATAATAAAATTATTCTCTTGTTTATGGGTTATTTTCTAAGTCTCGAGCTACGCCCTCATCAAAAATAATAATCAAGAGAGATCCCAATTACATTGAGGATGATGATGAATGTCTTGTTGATCAAGATGAGTACAAAATAGACCCCTTTGATGCCATCATTGCTAGCAATAATTATCCAAGTGTATTCAAAAATATAATAACTCATCCAATCTGTTCCATAATGTCTCCATCCACACCCATTATCAATCCTTATGTGACCTTTGACAAAAAAAATTATTAGCTCCACAATCCACATCTCCATATTATCCATCCAAATCTCCATATTATCCCCCATCCACATCTCCCTTTTATCTAGCACCCCCATACCCCTCTCACCCAATATCCATACCTCCATCTTCTCCCCTAGTCATATCTCAACCCTCCATCTTTTCACAACAACACTATCACCTTCATCCCTAGTCCAAACCCACCATCTCATTATCCTCCAAACTATATCCCAATCTATAATCCTAATCCTTTGATCCATGATCACAATCCTCCATCCACTCCTAATATTGTATCCTATCTTAATTCACCATCCATGTCCTTCTATCTCAAACCACCATCCACATCCTCCTATCTCAACCCACCATCCACTTCCTCCTACCTCAATCCACCATCTAAGCCCTCCTATCTAACTTCACCTTACAATCCTCATATGTTAATCCTCCCTCCAATCCATCATACTTCCATCCTCAATCTAATCTTGATCCCCCCACTAATACTAATCCTCCACCTACTCTTAGTCATTCATTCATTCCCAGCCCTTGACATCTAATCCTCATTCTCCAATCCATAATCCTAATCTTCCCACTACCCCCCTATTCCATCTACCCCTAATCCTTCATCTATTCCCAACCCTCTAGATCTAAGCCTAAAATATACAAGTATCTCATTTCATATGTCATACAAGGACTCCTAACAAAGAATTCATCACCAAATCCACATCCTAAATTTTTGGAGTCATTTCACCCCACTCCACCATAGAGGCCAAAGTTTTGGATTCATGTCTCCCTAGCTTGATCTTTTTATATGATCAACTTTGTTGTTATACAGTCAATTTGAGATCAATTGTGAGGCACAACAACAAATTCTAAATATATTTATATATGTTATGATAATATATTATTTTGTTTGGATGAAGATTAAGATCTTATCCATGAGTATTGTAAGTTATATTCTTGTAGTTTTTGAGTAAGCTAGAAATGGACACTATTCACTTGTTTATCCAATTCAAAATGAACTGCAATGTTCTATTAAATGTTAGTTTGAATATTTGGAGGTGTTTGCTATGTGTTTTTGGATGAATCTACGAAAACTAGAGCTTAAAGTTTGAAAGTTATGAAAAAAATTTGGTCTTGGGAAAATAAATGAAGTAGTTTCACTTGGAATTCAATCAAGTTTTAAATCTTTGTGTATATTGTTTTTTCTTTCAATCTTATGTGTTGGGCACATGCAGAATTGAATTTTCTACCATAGATCTCTTCTTAGAAAAAAAAAAAAAAAAGATTCAAATGTTTAAGTTAAGAAGAAAAAAATCTATTTTTAAAACTCTCAAACTTATGACAAAAATATACAACAAATGCATAGTTGCTATAGAGTTCGAAGGGTTCTCCACAAAAAATACGAGTTCACCATAGAGGCCAAAGAGTTCTCTACAATGAACATTAATTCACCATAGTGTTTGAAGGCCTGCCCTACTATAGAAAATGTTGGTTTGCCACAACAAATAGGAATTCTTCATAGTGAATATAGGGTTCAATGCACGACAAAAAATTATCTATTATCACATGTAATGTATGTGTGTTTTCCATAGAGGTTGGAAGGTTCACAATATGACTTTACCATGGAGATTAAAGGGTTCTCCACAACAAGCACAATTTTTCCACAATATTTAGAGCCCCTACCATGGTAAATGTTGGCTTTTCCATTCTCCACAACAAATGTAAGGCTTATTGTGGTAACAACTCTAATGCTAGTGGAGAAAAAAAGTTTACCATGATTATAAATATTGTGACAACAATAAAAATGACTATCCATCACATCACCTTAAAGTTCAACACATGTGGCAAAGTGGCGAACTTGTCAAAATGAGCCTTAAAATCTACTATTTTTCATGTCTATTAATTATCTAATGATTCTTTTATATTTTTATGATCCTCACACTATAATTTTTGGTAGAATGAAAATGTTGGCACCTCTATTGTGATTATCATCCTTTATGCATTTTCATGATATTAATTAATAAAATAAGTGTGACTTGATATAATTAGGCAATTTAAGAATGTTCCTTATGTGAAATGATGTGTATGCCTTCATTGCTTATATATTGAGTTAAATAAATGGAAAAAAAGTTGTATGTCTCTTCTCGCCCTTATACCTTATTGTTGGTGTGCTTTAAAAATAATTTTAAACAATCATTCCCTCTTAGTGAATCTACTAAATAAATCAATTGCTTATACCTTAGAAATTCACAATGAATCTTATAAATCTTGATTCCATGGAAGGTGAACGAATATAGTCATTAATTCCAACATGCTAGTTAAGAATAAGTTATGTTAAGGAAAAGAAATTTTAATGAATATTACATAATGGAAATCATTTATTTGCATGTCTTGATTAATTTGCAAAGTTAGTGTAGGCAAGAATTAGAGAATGGGATAAGTGAATTTTTATATTATATTGCATTTCAAACTTGTTATGTTATATTATTCCCACTTCAATTGATTAAACACGAGTATTTTATCGAATTAAAGTGAGTGGAAAGCACACTTCTCTACCTCTTTACATTTACTACCTTAGAGGATTGATCATCATGAGGGTGATATTCCTCCTTGTTGGAATCATGTGTTGATGCAATTCATCTTCTAGTATGCTTTCATAATATATGACATGTCATATGGGGATGTGTCTCCCATAAATGCATGTTGTTTATTTTTCTCCTATCCCATTTGCATTGCTAATATGATCTTCCACATGTTCAATGTAAGGTGGAAATGCATGTGACAATGACACCAATGTGTATAGATCACATATAGTGTTTCATTTAAATGTTAGTTGTGTTTTACTTCGTTTTGTCCATGATTGGGTTATGGATTTTATACATTGAATGTGGTAAGCATTTATTGAAATATAAGGATAAATGCATTAAAATTATTACCACTATATATGATTTAGGACATCAACTTTACACAATTTCAATGGACCAATGCTAGAGGAAATGATTAACATTGCACAAATAATAATAAAGATCAAAAGATCATTAAAAGGGGGGTGCAATAATATCTTATCTAGTGAGTAAATCATGACATGAATACAACCCAATTAACTTTCTAGTGAATTTTAATGAGACATGTTTTTTAAGTCCATTGATCCACCTTACACAGTCATAATGTAAACCTCTATGCAAATTGTTAGAAGTGATGGTCCATAGATAGGTATGAAGAATGTCATTTGAGTTTCCACAAATAGTACAATTGCATATGTAATCATAAGGAGCTCATCCTCATAGCTATATTCAATGTTTGAGGACATTGAGAAGGTTGGATGATTCAAAGATAGTAGATTAATTTTGAAGGCAATTTAGAATTTAGAAATATTCCTAAACACATCAAAAAGAAATTTAGAATTTACATAAATACTTTACAACCCTAAACAAAAATTTGAAAACCATACATTAAAACAACTGAAACAGTAAAACTTCAAAACAGGGGACGAGACTTGTGGAATTACAAAGGCTAAATTCCAGATTTGAAGTGAAACCCTTTCAAAAGCTGAAAGCGATGAAAAGAAACGAGGCAGAGGACAAAACCAGAAATATAGCCTGCAGAGATGGGTGAGTAAGAAAAAGTGGGGAACTCATACTTTTGTGAACATAACGCCCAGAAGATCCATAACTGTTCGGAGATCGTCTGTACGAAGATCCATAACCTGAACTGACAGAAGATTTGGATTTCCCTCTTCCACTGTACGAAGATCCACGCCCGGAAGAGCTTGGCGCCGCCTTTGAAACATTCGAGAATTGAATTGAATCTGTGCTGTTATTGTTATTATTTTTGGATATAACTCCTGCTGTGGGATTTCGAATAGCTTGACAAAAAACTGCAGAGAAAGTAAGCATTATCAAAACAGCAGTAAACTGCACTACAGCAGAAACTTTCGTGGTTGCCATATCAATATATCTGAAAATCAAAGAGTGGATTTAATTTAATGGTATTTCTGTTATTTATATGTGAGAAATTGATTTATTAAATAGTTAATTGAGGAATTTATTGCATTTTTTTTATTGAATACACAACTTTGCTGACAAGCATGTAACTTCCACGAATACGACTGCAAACAAGTATTTTCACTAAAACAGCAGAAAAAGGGAAAATGAAATGGCGACGGAAATAAAGATGATAATGAAAGCAAACAGAAGATCAAAGTGGTTCAGCTGGCCTCTGCTACTACTCACATTTGCATTTGTGAGATGTGATGGATAACAAAATTTGTGAGATGATTACACACGCATAGCCACTGGGGGCTGTTATGCCGTTTAAAACCATCATATCAAGCTATTTATATGACAATATTTTTTCTTATGTCCTCTCTTCTTTCTCACACTCCAAATATTTCTATAAATTGCTTTACTTATTGGACAGAATATTTAAAACGGTTATGCCATTTGTAATAAATTGGACAAAGTATATATATATATATATATTTATTTATTTTTATTTTTTAATTTTTTATTTTTTTATTTTTTTAAATTATGTTTATGTTTTTTTTTAAACGAAGGGTTAGCTATTTGAACAATGTCCGTTGTTTTTCATTATCAACAGTGCAGGCTGATGGAGAAGGAATGCAAGACAATCAATATGATTGCTTATGTCAACAAGAGCTGCAGGGCAGCAAAGTTCCTGCCAAATAGTAATAGAATTGTTATGTTTTAATTAGTTGTGTTTGATAAATTTTAGCAATGTCACAAATGATAAGTACCTGCTTGGTGGAAGGTGCATCTAATTGGCGACAAAGATTTTGATAGATTTAGACCTAACAACAGGGCACATAGCACTTTACAATCTTGATTTTAGGATTCAAATAACTAATGGACATAGAACATAAGTACAAACCAAGCAAATATAGCCCCATTCTCAGCACATAAACACAAATAGAGAGCTAGAGTTCCAAACAAGGACCCTCAACTCTAGTTCTAGCTTAACACACAAGGCAATTGGAAAACAATTTTGAGTTGTGTCTAGTAAAAGCTCACCAAGGTCCACAATGTTGCTACTGTACCATTGTATGCTATATTATATCATGATCTAATTTATGGACTAAAAAATAAAATAACCAAAGCCCACTAGGGTAAAGCAGTTGCAAAGATTTTATCACATCACATTAAATACATGTCCCCTAAAAGACACTAAAAATATAAAATTTATTAAGTACAACATCTATAAGTTTTTAGGCCAATTACCCTGAGTTAGAGTTGTAAGGCTTACATGTCCATTAGATTTCAATATTTTTATTATTTAATTTGTACTAGGCATATTTTATGGGTTGAGGCATTGAGGCATTCCATTCTCAATAATATTAGGATTAAGTGTTGTACATCTTGCAAGTCTTAGTTATATTGTTGGAATATTATTGTAATGTTGGCACACTAGTTAAACATGGTAACATATATTTTATGGGTTGAGGCATTGAGGCATTCCATTCTCAATAATATTAGGACTAAGTGTTGTACATCTTGCAAGTCTTAGTTATATTGTTGGAGAGTGAATAATCTTATATATAAAGACCTGGAGAGTGTTCAGGTGCTGATTACTT
Source organism: Sequoia sempervirens (assembly GCA_007258455.2). Lineage (NCBI taxonomy): Eukaryota > Viridiplantae > Streptophyta > Pinopsida > Cupressales > Cupressaceae > Sequoia > Sequoia sempervirens. The sequence goes on along the minus strand of VDFB02058242.1, from coordinate 461,534,147 downwards.
TCTCTAAGGGTAAAGAGTTTGGTGGAACATCAGATTGTTGAGTCTTTTCCCTGCATTTGATATCTATTTTATACAACATATGGATATGTATGGAATGTTTTCTATTTTTTTCTTAAAGTACATTTTGGGATAGTGGGTGTAAATGTTTTGAATAGTTTTAAAATTGTTACAATATTCAACATGGTAAAGAATATTTTATTATTTCTAAAGTAAATTAAATATTTATCTTTTGCAATGTTAAAGTACATTTTTTCTAAAGAAAAGTATTTAGTAATATATAGATATCTTAGATAAATCTATGTTAAAAAGTATGGAAGCAATAAATATAGTAAAAAAATAGATTATACATTTTATTTGTATTTTATTATTTTAAATTTTAAAAACAAATTATTTATTTACTTTAAATTTTATATAGATATCTTACATATCTTAAATATCTATCTAAAAAGACATAAATAGATTATACTATTTATTTATTTTTAAATGAAGATAAATTGTTTATTTATTTTATATTTAGTATATATCTATCTAAAATACATCAATATATCAATTTGGAGGTGCTTGTATTAATTAGGCCATTATTTCTACTTTTATAAACTAGCATATCTATCCTATTACATAGTCTATATAGTAAACTAGCATATATATCCTATTGTAGGAATATAAAATGATAGTAATATTTATATTTATGTTTTTTTAAATTCTTTAATTGCATTATATACAATAAGAGTGGCATCATCATTCACTGTATTATTTGAAAAGGTTTACATAAATTGAGTTTTTAAACTTTCCAAATCACAAATCAACAAACACAACACCAGTGCCAAACCCAACCTAACTTTCCTAAAAGATGAACAGAAATATTATGTCAAACCATAAGCAAATAAAAAGATAGCCTAGAAACTACACAACATTCCAAACCAGCCTCCTACATAACAATAAAATAAATATCATATACAAACTTTGGAGAACATAACAACATGACAATAATCTTATAATAGAACATTAAGAAATATTATTAAAATAAATAAATAAATAAACAATAGTAGACCTTAATAAAATGGCCTACAATCTCATAGAGAGCAACATAAAAATTTATCAAAAATTAATACAAAATCCTCATTAAATCAGTCAAAAACCTAAGTTTCATTTATTGTGATAAATATTATGAATGATTTAAAAAATAAATAAATAAAACCACAAAATAATAAAAAAATTTACTCAGAATGATAAGACATACTTTAAAAGGAAAACTATATAAAAAAATATTAACTACAAGTCTGCGTAAAGGAAATAACTCCAATGTTTTTAAAGGATCTCCCTATGAATTATTGTGAACTATTCACTTCTTCTTCCTGCATATTAATACATACTATTAAAACATTTACCACAATTTTATTGATAAAACATATATGTTGCAGGAAGACAAAATATTTAATTTAATCATTAAAATGCAAAAAGAAATTATGCACTGTACTCTTAGAAGTAAACACTATTTTCCAAAATGTCTGGTTGCAAATTCAGAAAACTCAAAGCTTTGTCTATAAACACAATCTCAAAAATTCACTGCAATGAGTTAATCCAATGAAATGTGGTATACCATTAAATTTATGCAGATTACTATCTTGAAAATATGGTGAATCATAAAAAAATTTTGCCTCACTTAAAATATAAATGATTCCATTGAACTACAAGAATTTTAAATGTATAAAACATTCACAAATTTAATCAAGAAAATCTGCTAAGAGAAAGTTGAGTACTATTAGATCTTATTGATGGCACAACCCATACAATAAATATTAAAAAATAAATTAGTTTTTCTTCAAGATGATTTCAAGAACTCTCCTTGATTTAAGGTAGAGTTTTTTGAACACACCCAAATGGCATTGTAAAGCGTCTGAGTAATGAAATAAATATTAAATATCAATAGATAAGTCAGAAAAATAACATCTAATTATTTATTCACTTAATAGTAAACTATTTTTTTACTTTATAAAAATATGGATATAAATTTTGCTTTTAATAACTTAAGATAGGTAGATGTATTTAATTAAAATTAGTTCTTAATAGAGTAGTATACCTATAAATTTTATTTCTACAACCATATTATAGCTATCAACTTATAAATTTTATTTTTACTTTCATAAATGAAATAAACTATGTATCAAATTTATATTTATTATAGATTTAAAACTGTGTATCAAATTTATATTTATTATAGATTTGTTTAAATAGATAGATAGAATAAATGAGAGAACAACGTATAGTTATTTATTCACTTAAAAGTAAACTATTTTTTTACTATATAAAACATGGACATAAATTTTGATTTTAATCATGTAAGATAGGTACACGCATTTAATAAAAAATATTTTTTAATATTTATAGACTAATCTACCTATTATTATAAAAATTAATGTAAAAGATGTCTAAGACACCAATGCGCAAATGGAAGTAATGGAAGCGCATTAATTGCTTATATCGGGTGACATTTGTCTACCAATTAGATTTAAGAGAATTGAATTTTGAAATATGTTCTGTTATATAATTGGCATGTATACATTGATAATAGATAAAAAAAAATCAAATAGAAAAAATGCTTGAACTCTCATTGGTTAAAAAAGAGAATTATTAATAAATAGTTAAGTTTTGGCCGTGCGTAGGTAATATTTAAAATTTGTGGGACCCTCTAAATTTCTCCCTTATTCCCTACTAAGTCTCCAATCAAGACATATTAGGGGAGAGGGGCCTATAGTGGAGCCGCTCTCCCCTATTGTACTTGAATTTTTAAATGAGTACTTAAGTCACATATATTAATACTAAGTACTCATATATTAATACTCTACTTCTTACCCGTAATTACTATTTAGTATTTTCTTTAATCAACAAATGGGTGGTATTTAGTTAATTGTAAAAGATTTCTAGATTCGAATTCAAAAATCTTTTACAATTAACTTTATGGATAGTGGAAACTTGTTATCTCTAATATTTAGTTTTTAAGAGTATTAATATTTAAATAATATTGTATTAATATATTATAGTTAAAATATGTAATGTGTAAATAGTTAAATATATATTTAATTTTTTTAAATATCATTTTTAATTTTAAGATTTTAATAATTATTATATTATACTATATAATAATTATATCATATAAATAATAGATTATATGTTTTTTTTAATTTTTATTTATTTATTTTAATAATTATATTATAATATATTTGTAATATATAAATAATTATTTTATATATAGTAATATTACTATTTAATTTTTTAAAATATATAAATACATAATAATAATATTGCTAATTATATATAGAATTAAATAAATCAATAAATCACCATTGACTTTTTACTAAATTTCATTTTGTTTTTAACTTTTAAAGTTTGATTTTATTTGTAAAAAGTTAAATTTTAGTTTTTACAAAAAAATTATTTTATTTTTAATATTTCATTAAAGTATAGTTTTAATTTTTTCAATTTAATTTATTGAAGAATTTAACTATATTTACATTCAAATTTGTAATAATTATATATTTTTAATATTGAATCTATCTTTCATTTAATATTAGGGTTGTTTATAATTTATTCATTATTTTTTTTACATATTTTATTAATATTTCAATTTTAATAAACTAAAAAATAATTTTACTTAATGGGATGAGATTTCCACAATCCATATTGACTATAATTATGCTTATTTGATTGTATACAAATTTTTCTATCAATGTTTCACATCACTCCATCATCAGGATAAAGAGTTGAAGGAGATGAAAAGTGGTAAGTTGGAGACCAAATCATCTTTAAGAAGGGTTGAGAGGTAGAGGGATTGGCACAATATACAAAGAAGCTCTAAAAAATGCATAAATAAAATAAATAATAGAAAATTAAATAAAGAGGATACACTACATGCATACTCAAGAGAAAAGTGAGAAAGACAAATGAAACAAGAGCTGCAGAGCAGCGAAGTTTCTGCCAAAATGTTCAAGAATAGTCATGTTTAAGATTGTTTTGTTTGCTTAGTGTTAGCAACAATGTTGATAATAGAATAACTTTATATTAATCTTGAAATTTGTGAAGTTTTGAAGTGTCCAAATAGAGAGAACATAAAGGAAACTATCATATTACACCAAAATTGTTTGAGGATGTTGTATTAGAGCTTACCAAATGATGTCATATCATAGAACAACAAAACTCAAGTGGGTGGAAGGGAGAGGAGTAAAGTTTTGTATAAATTTATTAACAATAATATAATTGTGATGTTTAGATTGGAACTTATGTATTATAAAATAAAATTCTAAAGAGAAATTTGATGGATAAAATATTCTAAATTTGAATACCAAACTACAAATAATGTAATTTAAAATGTTGATGTAATGGTGCTTCCACATTATAGGTTACTGTGGTATGGGAACTACTTGTGTGGCAAATTTGGCTGAGCTCAATACAATAATAGCAGATACAAGGCCTCTACGGATAGAATAGAGTGGACCATAGAATTTATCCCACTGGTAGAATGTTCAATGAGGTACCTTATCCTTGTGCACAACAAGGACCTTCACAATTAAACATGTACCTGCACCTGTATTCATAATTTCTTTATACAGATAGAATAGAGTGGACCATAGCATTTATCCCACTGGTAGAATGTTCAATGAGGTACCTTATCCTTGTGCACAACAAGGACCTTCACAATTAAACATGCACCCACACCTGTATTCATAATTTCTTTAGGTTCATACAATTTTAAATTAGGGAAGAAAGAGAGGAGTACAAGAATTATAAAGCTAACCTAGGGGATATTTCTTCTTCTTCTTTGATGATATGGATTTGATAGCAGTGAGAATTAGTAAACCCATGTCCACTAGAGCCTGAATGGTTGGTAATTGGAAATTCAAATTAAGGTAAGAATGTTAAACTCAAAACTTCTAGAGAAGGATATCATGGTCAGGAAAACTGATATCCATGTTGAAGGCTTTAGGAAAAAGCTTTTGAGTTTTGGTAAGAAGGGGTGTACTAAAGGATTTCATTTTCTTGTGTTTTACATTAGTGGGGATGAAATGCCATGACTTTGATTACACAATTGAGGCACCTGACATACTATTCCATCTCAATCACCTAAGGATTTCATTTGTTTTGTGCAATTTGTCAATATTGTTAGATATTTCCATAAGACACAACATTAAGGGGATTTTTCCATTGGAATAGCCAAACTATTAGAATTTATGGCTAGTACACTCCTATCTAGTATTTGAACCTTGGTCCTTTGCAAATGCACTCTCTCATCACAATCCAATAAATAATAAGGGCGTATAAAGTGGGATATAATACACTATATTGAATCACTGCTATTAAACAAGTGCAAGGCCTGATAACAAGGATGCAATAAGCCTTGAAATATGCTGAAATTTTATCTCACTTTAGCACTCCTGGATTTCCAAATCAATGCTTTTGGCATGTGTGAGAACTTGGACATGCTTTCGGCTCTGTTTGCATACATAGTAGCTGAAATGTTTAAGATCTTTCAACACTATAAATATGCCTAACCATCAATTTTGTGATTTTGGAAAGTTGTCATGTTTGATTTGTTTAGAGCACTTTACCTAAAAGAAAAGACCATACTAGAAAGGAAGCCCATGTAGAAGTTGAGAAAGCCAACTTCATAGACCCCGAAGATCACTTGCATGCAAATAACCTGTCATAGAAAGAAGAGATGGAGACAAACAAGCAAGGGTGCTCTGAAAGCTGAAAAATGTATTCATCCAAGAGAGAGATAAATTACAATGATGAATCCTTATAAAAGGATATTGTGCATCCCTAAAAGAAACCCTAATAGGTAGACATTTAATAATTAATATAATTATTAAATGTCACAAAATGCAAACTAAAGTGAAATCTTAAGAGAGGAATAAAGGTAATTTAATCAACATGATTACATTAAAACCTTTACTCTAACACCCCCCCTTAAGATGAGCAAAAGTGCAGTTACAAACATATGCAAGAAAGCAAAGGTAACTACAGTGTAAGAAAGTAAACTTGGGTCCCGGCAACAAGGCCTGATCAGGTACCCAATTACAACCAAATCTCTGTAAAGTGGAGAAATAGAGAAAACCTCATGGGAAAAAACTCTACTCCAAAAAGAGATGAAAGTAATAAATGCACTAATAATAGAAGGATAGGAGGTGGATAACATAAGACCCCCCATAGACAGCTTCTATCATATAAGTACATGTACAATGGTCTCCATAGGAGAAATAGAAAGAGACTAGAAGGCCCCCCCACAATGAAGAAACTCATGTCGCACATATGGATGCCTGAGGTAGAATCCAGAAAGAGATCCTGAAGCGGCATATAATATTCCTCCCTTTGGGAAGAAATGGATCCAAAGGACGAAGATGAAGAAACCCTGTGAAGAGAGAGGAATCAATCTGTCTCAAGATGTGTGCCATAATAGGATGCTGAAGAATCTCTCTGTCTGAACTAAAATAAAAGATGTCAAATCCAAACTGAATTGAAGACTCAAAAACTGCAACCTCTGAATGCACAGATGATGGTGGGCTAACAGCTGGAATATGGCTGTCAACAAAGAGGAGCTAAAAATCCTCAAAGTAATCCTCCAGATCTACAATATAGGACTCTACAAACAAAGACGAAATGCCTGCAAGATAAGAATCCCAAATAGCCATGTCTGAAAGATGTATGATGTACTACTTAGCTGAATCAATAGGAGCCAAAGAAAAGGCAATATCAAACTGATCAAGAACAACAGGAGAAGATGCTGATACAAGTATAATCTCAGTCTGAAGAGTAGGAACTGTGAGACAATCCTCTGATTCATCGGAATATGTAAGGGTGTCTAAATACTGAAGTTCTTTTAAAGTATCATGATCAAAGGGTGCATTCTCTCTCCAACCAATGGGTACAAGACAATCTGAAGCAGGATCCTCTGGGAATGGAGAAAGACTGGGGTCTCCATAGATCTCCCAAAGATGTGTCCAAAGTGAGTGAGGACAATCAATGCCCGATATAGCCCACACAGTGTTAGAATCAACACTAGACAAAATAACTCCTACTATGTGATTTCTAATGATATCCCAAGCTAGTTTTCCCTCTGAAGTTGCTGGTTCAGGTATGAGATCATACAAATAAGGCAAAAAATTAAGCCACCTACAATGTGTAAGTATACCCTTTGCCCATGACTCATAATTACCCCGTTCCAGAAATACAACTGAAGGGTGAGTAGAAAAACCCATGATAACTCTTCAAATTAAAAATCTGAGAAAACTGACCTCAATACTGATAAACCAGATCAAATAAAGCCATCCCACGCAAACAAATCATTTCCAAGTGTTGAAACGTCCAAGTAACTGACAGATGTGTGAAAACAAAAAATACTGAATAAAAAGTACCTGGTGCAGATTCTGGAAAAATAAATTATAGATCTGGAAAGAACACAGAAACACCTTTACAACGCCTCTTTGTTTGTGAAAAACGGAGTCCGTATGCAAAAGATATGGCTCTAGGAGTGCAAAAATATTGTTCTAACTTTGACTGAGAAAAATAGCATCAAAATGGAAAAAACTAAAAATCATACCTACACCATTAGATCGGCGCTAGAATCAGCTTTCCAACGGTATCTCGTTTGAAAAAAACGGAGATCGTATGCCCATTTTATACCCAATTTACTGAAGTCTCCTGAAAATGCACAATTAGGTCCTTCAGAAGCCCTGGGGGCTAAAAAAAAATAGCCCCTGGTCGCCTGGGCGGACTAGGGGGCAGAGGCAACCGGCGGAGCCCCTGGTCACAGATGTGACCGCTGGAGGGGCTGGCGAAGCGGTCGGGGCTAAGGGCCAGCTCCTGGGCGCAAATGGAACCGTCGGCAGGGGCTATAACAACAATGTTTATAAAACAAATAAATAATAGGTACATAAAAAATAAGTTTTCATTCAAATTATCCATTAGAGCAAACAAGCAAGTTGTCTTAAACAAAATAAAAGAGAAAAAAACTCAAAAAATGAAAGTAAACATTTTCAAGCCTTAGTAATGATTTAACTAGGATTAAAAATTAAATTTAAAAACAAATTTAATTTTTAATCCTAATTAAATAAAATTATTCATGGAACGTTTAAAAATAAAATTAGAATGTTATGAAATAATATTTTTTAATACAAGATACGTTTTCCAAAAAACATTTTTTTTATTCATATGAAAATTTGATAGAAAAACAAATATAAAAGTAACATAGTACAGTTTAATTTATCTAGCTCTTATAAATTTATTTACTAGCATATATATATATTAAATATGAATATATATAAAATACGCCAAGAATTATCATTATAGAGTTGTGTTTGAATTATGATTTAAAAAAAATAGATATAAAATGAAATCCATAAATACTTTACCACACATTAACTTAAAATCATAACTCCTCCATAGTTTGTATGAAGACAGTTTCCCCCCATCTGTGTAATGACTATTTAAGATAATATTTCATCGTATGGTCAATTGCAGAGGGTTCTTCGAGATAGGGTCTCTGGGTTACGTAGAGAGGGCTAAATAAAATTTAAAAATTCCTAAATTTACTATCACATAAAAAATATATTTCTAAATTAATTTATTAAAATATAAAAAAATTCAATAGTTTTTGAAAAATTGAGAACATTTTTAAAAGGAAAAATCAGTCACAAAATCATAATAATAATGATTGCTCCATTATTCACTAACTCTATATTATTTTTAAATCACTAATGATTTTTTTAAATTAAATTTTTAATTCTAGTTAAACCCTAACCCTAATTGTAACCTTGATCTAACCCCAATCATACTAATCCTTACTGCAAGCTTTATCTTAGTATTCTAATCATAATCATAATCCAATTGTAAATAATAATAATGTTATATATATATATATATATATATATATATATATATATATATATATATATATATATATATATATATATATATTTTAAGATAGATATGGTAGTTTTAAATATATTACTTTTAAAAATTTATTTTTAGTGTAATAATAAATTTATTTTATTTTCTTTGTATTTAATTTTATAATTTTAATCTAATTTTAGATGAACATTTATTATGAAAAATTTATGTATTTAAGTTATTATATTTTTGTACAATAAAACCTTTAGTAAAATGTCTTAAAATTTTAATATTTCTTTACATATATATGCTAATTTTGAATAAAATAAAATATTATTGATTTTTCTTTTTAGAAATGTTCTCAAATTTTCAAAAAATATTGAAGATATTTTATGTGGAGGATTTCTACTATTCATGTAGTGTTAATTCATATGTATTTTGAGCAATCATTATTGTACTTGAAGATTATTCTAATTTTGTGACTGATTTTTCCTTTTAGAAATGTTCTCAATTTTTTAAAAAATATTGAATATTTTTTATGTTTTTGATAAATTAATTTAGAAACATAATTTTTATGTGATAGTAAATTTAGAATATTTTTAAATTTAATTTTCTATTTTTTTAATTTTAAATATATTAATTTAGAATTAAAAAAATTATTATTATTTTTCTTTCTTCATTTAATTTTATTTCTATTTTATTATTTAAAAAGCATTTTACAATGACATCAAAAAATATTTTTCATTCTTAATTTTTTAATATTTTTAAATTTTAAATATATTAATTTAGAAACTCAAATATTTTTAATATTTTTTAATTTTTTAAATATATTAATTTAGAAACTTAAATATTTTTAATATTTTTTTAGTTTTTTAATATTTTTTAAATTTTTAAATAGTATTTTGTATGAATATTTCTTTTATACCTAATTTTTTTAATTTTAGAATGTTTTTTATATCTAATAATTTAAACATTTGTTTTATACTTTATCTTTTTAAATATATTTCTAATGTTAAAGATTATTATCAAATTGTTCTAAACATCATATTGTCTTTTTTCATAACAAATACAAATTAAAAAGTAAAATGTACATAATATAACAAAATAGATAGCTCTATGCAAAAGTAAGAAGTTAAAAATAATTGTATGGAGATTTTGAAAAAAAAACATATAAACAATCCAAGAGATTAATATTATTCATATAATTATTCCATTAATTTATGAACATATGAGAAAACAAAATAAATTCTCATATCATTGTAAAATTTTCATGATTTTAAGATAATTCTGAAAAATAAGAATACAAACTTTGGAGGAGTTATGATTTTAAGATAGTTTCGAATAAGATAATTTTGAAAAAATGAGAATACAAACTATGGAGGAGGGCATTTCTTTAGACAAAAAAAAAAAATAGCAGTAGTGCTTATTTCTAATAGGCTATTCTGTTTTTTTCTTAAAACTGTAGGTCCTACGGTAGATTTGCCTCTTCATCTTAGAGTGATGCAGTAAGTCACGAAAAATAATACATATTTAAATAAATAAATAATGTAGTAGCTTTTCCATAGTAGTCACCTACAGTGGCTCGATGCCCCTCATGGAGTGACTCCTTTTAATTATTACTTTTATTGTAGACCTCAAACTAGGCATAATAGGGGCATCAATAAACACAGATTATTTTAGAAGTTATTATTATCCGTAGCACAGCCCGATTGCATAAGCTATTTAAACAATACAATGTCAAATGTGAAGTGATATAGGTTGGATGCTTAATCATTGCATTTGATAGAAGAATGCCAATGCCTCTTCAATAATCCCTTACCCAACATAAGATATAATCACTTATCTCAATTGTATATAATCCATATAAAGAAGAATGGAGAAACTGGAAATGTGATGAAGGATATACAATCTGCAACATTAGCCATGCCTTGAGTTTAATTCATGACCTGGAAGTCACAATTATTAAAGCCACCAAGCCTAAATCTTGTTGAAGACGTAACATACAAAAACCTATATGTTTACAAGAAATCTAGTTATTGTACTTCTCTAATCACGAAGACTCTTTTCTTTCGTCAGCCACGTCACTGTCCATATATACTTTGCTTTGACAAGTCTCTCCTTTGATATCAAATTCAAATATGGAAACTAATGGGACAAATGCATGCAGGAATATATTTGGTGAGAACAACGCCTGTATGGAAGCCGCCTAAACTGCAAAGTTAGTCTTGAATTTTCATGGAATTCAATGGAAAAAGAAACAGCAAAACCTACTTCCTTACCAAAGAATTCAACTTAGATAAAAAACAAATATTCAAAGAAAAATCCCAGCAACACCACAAATCTAGGAGGAGTCTTGTATGGAGAATTTGCGTTCCTTGTCTCTGCCTCAATTGTAGATATTATGGTAAGAAGCATAAAGAGGATGACTGAAATGAATGAAGCAAGCAAAGCCCCACCTACGTGATCACAAAATCTGTGAAAAGGATTACAGATGGGTAACCACTGAGTAAGAATTACCCTTGTGACCAACATATGCGATTGTTGCTGCTGTTGATGCTCTTGCCATCACCAACGCCACCATTACATGCATCATCCCTCTCTCTTATATTAATTTCTAGATTAAAACTGTGTTGAATTAAGTGGAAAACATTCCAACCTTAATTTTTTTTGATAAACCTATGATTTTTCCACATCAAGATTTCAGAATCTTGTCCTGAAATTGAAAAATGTAAAGAACAGAGGCATTACCAAATCCAAAAAGAACACCACAAACTGATAGCAGTGTGAGACTTGGTTATGAGCAGCAAAAATGGCACTGAGAAGACATACCCGCATGCTATGGCATTGGTCACCAAGAAGAACCTGCACAGAGCCTACCGTGTTGAATGTTGATTGTTTTCTTCCACTACCCTGCCACCATGACTGTTCACAGTAGAGTGATTAAAAATTGTTCAGAAAGAAAAACGGTTTTCTGCCAACCATTACCGCACATTAACTTTCACATCGATGATGATTTGAAATGGCTATTTTCTTCCTTTTCTATTTTAAGGACTGCGTTCCTTGTATTTGTGTTACGTTTTTTTACCCTGCAGTAAATGCGGTGAAATCACGAGTTACAGTATTTGTGTACAGCCTGAGTTGGCCTAAGTACAGCCTGAGTTGGCCTAATGGTGGAGAACTTGTACTCTTGAAAGAGAGGTCACAAGTTCAAATCCTGCAGGGGGTAAGGTATGTACACCTCGTATTGTGGAGCACGAGTTAGGTGCCTCCCTCAATATTGGGAGTACGAGGAGTCCCATATTGCTGTAGGCTGTCTGTAGACCCAAAAATAGATTGCCGGGTATCGTGGACTATAAAATAATATTATTATTATTATTATTATTAGTGGTTACGTGGATTGAATTCACTCTGTTTCCATGAGCACACTACCCAAAATCAGCGAGTGGCCCAAAAACTACCCTGAAAAACATGCGAAAGAAATGTTTTTTCCTACCATGCCGAAAAATCCGCTTATATCGCTTAAAAATTTTTAAAAAAAATAACTTTAAAAAATTGCACCTCTACTTTACAAAAGTTAAATATAAAAATAATAATATTTTGTAAATAAATTTATGTAACAAAATTCGTACATTTGATTGGCTGCAAAACAAACTAATAATCACTATTTAAGCATACGGTGGTGCCTATAATTCCTTTGGCAGAAACTAAAAATCAAAAACAGTTAAAATATCTTGTTTGAAGCAGTTATAATTAAATTTATTGGTAAATCTCTTGGAAAATTCATTCTTGCCACTGTTACCGACACTACAGTAATGGAAGCGCATTAATCGCCCTTATCGGGTGAAATTTCCTTGCCAATGAGATGGAAGAAAAATAATTTTTCAAAAATGTTTTGTTATAAAATTAGCATCTATACATTGACAATAGCTAAATATTTTTTAAATAGAAAAGCTAATTCAATTCTCATTGGTTAGAAAATGAATTATTAATAACTAGTTAAGAACAAGCCGTGCCTATAGTTTCCTTGACAGAAACTAACAAGATTAGGAATAAAGAAAACAATGCATAAGGATACATATATGAAACCATTAAAAATGATAACAAATTAGAGGAAATTAGAAAAATAGAGAAATAATTAAATAAATAAATACAAATAATTAAATTTAGAAGAGTCAATGAAAACAAAGAGAAACCAAAGCATAAAATAAATACAAACCAAATGATTATTAGAATAAGAGGAAAAAGCCACAAAGGAACCAGAGAGAGAAAAGAGAAAAAAAGGATCAACGGAAACAAATACAAAAAGAAAAGAAACAAGACAAAAGAGGTAAAAAAAATAAAAGCCAAAGTAGCATATAGCGAAGAAACAAAAGGCCAAAATAAGATTATCAAAAGGAACCAAACAAAATTAAGAGATAAAAAGAGGGGGAACCCAAAAAATGAAACCCAAAGCTAAATAAATGCAATAATCAATGAATGAAAAAAAATTTAAAAATGAGAAAAAATATATATATAAAATAAGAAGAAAAAAGGATCTAAATATATATAAATAAATATATGTAATGAACTTAATATCTATTATAAATAAGAAAATAAAACTATATATATAGAAAACTAAATACAACAAAATCAAAAATGATATCAAGAAAACTAACAAATGTAAAATTATGAGTAAATAACTATATATATATACGCACACACACAACATAAAGGCATATTACTAAATACCACAAAATCAAAAATAAAATAAAATAAACTAACAAATTTAATGAAATATTATTCATTATATATATATATATATATATATATATATTTATATAGATAGATAGATACAGTACAAAGATAAATTATATAATATCACAAAAAATGCATACATAAATGATATATATATGCACTTAAGCAGTAAAAAATAATAAGAGGAAATGTACCTACAAAGAAATAAAATATATAATAGAATAGACAAAAATAACTACAACAATTAAAACATACAAAATTAGTAGAAATAATTAATAAAAAGAGCCCCCCCTTTGAGAAGCAGTAACTTGAAAGAGGAGAAACCAAGAGAACAAGGAAAGAAAAGAGAGGGAATAACTAAATTTTAATTAGTCATTTTGATCCAACAATCTAAGGATAGTATGTGTCCCTATGGAGTTATGTTTGAGGTAGCATGTCATTTGATTGAGGCTATGATAATTCATCTTTAAGACCTCTTATTTGTATGCATTACACACTTAAGGAGAAAAATAGATAGAGAGAGAATGGGAGAAAAGAGGGAGGAAGAGAGAAGGGAGAGGGAGATTGAGATAAGATATAGAGAGGAAAATGGAGAAAAGGAGCAAATGAGACAAAGGGGGAGAAAGAGGAGATAGACAAAAAGAGATATGAGAAAGTTACATACCTAAACAAAGATATGAATACAGGGATAGAGAAAGGGAGAGCAAGATACAGAAAGAGACAAGAGAAAGAAACAAAGATATAGATAGAAAGAGACAAAAAATAAATATAAAGATTTAAAGAGATAGGAAGATAAACAGATAGAAAGACAGGTAGAGATATAGAGGAATAAAGACAAAGAGAGAAAGAGAGAAATTGAAAGAGAGATAAAGAAAAAGAGGGAAAGGAAAAGAGAGAAGAGGACAGACATAGATGCACATAAAGTCACATGAAGAGAAATCTATATATATTTATCTCTCTATTTCTCTTACCCCCTCTATCTTTCCCAAGTTATATATATCTCTTCATCTCTCCTTCATTCTATCATTGTCTCTCCCTCTTTCTATCCTTATCTCTCCCTCTCTCCCCATCACTCCCTCTTTTTATATATCTCTATTTCACCTCTCTCCTCTATCTATTTCTCTCCCTCCCTCTCCTTCCTCTACCTATATATATATTTGTCCCTATCCCTCACTCATATAAAAACACACTCCCTATTTCCCTCTCCCTATATATATCTCTCTATCTTCTCCCCCTCTCTCTCTATACCTCTATTACTTTTCTTGACCACCTTTTTTCTCTCTCACTCTTATAGGTCCTCTATATCTATCTCCATATCTCTTCCCCTCTCTATCTATATATCATTATCTCTACATCTCTCTCGTATTTACTCCATCTCTCCTTTATATCTCTATTTCTCTATTTATACCCCTATCTACCTCTCACTATTTCTCTCTCTATCTCTTTCTATCCATATGTTTCTCTATGTCTATCTCCCCTATCTCTCAGTCACTTTCCTTAGCCCTCTCTATCTCTATATCGCCTTCTATAATTTATATCTATCTAGGTTCTCTCTATATATATTGAGCTATCTCGCCCCCCCTCTTTTTCTCTCTCTCCCACTCTACCTATCTCCCCCTCTTCTCTCTCCCTCTACCTTTCTCTCTCTCCCTTTCTCCCCCCTCTTCTCTTCTCCCTCCTCTAGATATATCTATCACCCTTTCTCTCCCTCCGTCACTCCTTTATCCCCATATCTATCTCTTTATCTCTACCTCTCCCTCCCTTGCTCTTCCCATATATCTCTATCTCTCTTTCTTGTATTTTATATTTCTATATCTCCCTCTTTCTTTCTTCTCTCTCTATCACTCCCTAGTTCACTCTCCCTCTCTCCATCTTTGTTTTTCTATAGCTACTTTCCTTTGTTTATCACTCTTCAAATCCATTCCATTTACCTTATAATCATCTCATCCCATCTCTTTCATCTATTCCCATCTAATATAATATCATGAGTCCTTATTTTCCCTCAACAATACCAAAAATAGTAAGGTATGTGCAGGATCATCATGGAAAAAATAGGCCCTTAAGTGGCAAAAAATTCAGAAAATTTAGAGTTAGGAAACTCGACGTAAAAATTTGAATAATTTATCTATATTATTTCAAAAATATGTAAGAATATAATCCATAGAAAATTTAATGTAGTTTCTAAACTACTAAGGTTTGTTTAAAAAAAAAAAACCTATTTGGTGAAAATTTGAAATTTCAATGTAGTGGTACTTAAATTTCAGGGAAAAAATAAGAAGTAGGTGTCTATATAACCACCCTAACCACAATAAAATGATAATATTTTTTTATAATATTTTATATATAATTAGAGGACTCATGCCCCAATGTGATGCATATTTTTTTGTAATTTTTTTCCAAGTAAATAATTAATTATGAATTTTTTATTACAACTTTTTAAAAAATATAAAAAATTGTATGTTTGACCATCTTAACTTGGTCAAAACTTCATGAAATTCAATTTTTCTTTTTTTAATCCTATAGTATGTGAAACATAAAATGTGACACATGTTTTGGATTCAAAAAATGTGATACGGTTTGAAAGCTATAGATGTTTTTCAATCAGCCTATCAATGAGGACTTTATTCATAATTTGAATACAAAATTAATAATAATTACTTGTTAAATTCAAAGTAAAGCATAATTTATATCAGTGGAAATTTGAGAATCTCCTTTAAAAACCCTTTTCATTTCATCAATTTTGGGTAAAAAATAGTTTTCAGCCACATACCCATCATATCTTAATCAAGGGAGATCCCAATTACATTGAGGATGATGATGAAAACTTCTTGTTGATCAATATGATACAAAATATACCCTTTTAATATCATCATTGCTAGAAAGATTGCTCCAAGAATCTTCAAAAATCCAATAACTCATCCAAGCTATTTCATAACACCTCCATCGACACCCATTAGCAATCCTTATGCTACCTTTGACAAGCAGAATTTATTAGCTCCCCAATCCACATCTCCATATTATCCATCAACATCTCCATATTATGCCACATCCACATCTCCTTTTTATCTATCACCCACATATCCCTCTCACCTAGTATCCATACCTCCATCTTTGCACAACAACACTATCACCTTCATCCCTAGTCCAAACCCACCATCTTGTTATCCCCCAAACCATCTCCCAATCTATAATCCTAATCCTCTAATCCATGATCACAATCATCCATCTAATCCTAATATTTTATCCTATCTTAATCCACCATCCAAATCCTTATATCTCAAGCCACCATCCACTTCCTTCTACCTCAATCTACCATCCATGCCCTCCTATATCAATTCACCTTCCAATCCCTCATATTTAAATCCTCCCTCCAACCCATCATACTTCCATCCTCCATCTAATCTTGACCCCCCCACTAATACTAATCCTCCACCTACTCTTAGTACTTTTTTCATTCTCAACTCAACATCTAATCCTTATTCTCCAATCCATAATCCTAATCATCCCACTACTTTGTCTCTTCCATAGATGCCCCTAATCCTTCATCTATTCCAACCCTCCATATAAGCCTAAAATATACAAGTATCTCATTCCATATGTCATACAAGGAATCCTAACAAAGAAGTCATCACCAAATCTACATCCTAAAGTTTTGGAGTCATTTCACTCCACTCTACCATAGAGGCCAAGGTTTTGGAGTCATGTCTCCCCAACTTGATCTTTTTCTATGATCACCTTTGCTGCTACATAGTCAATTTGAGATCAATTATGAGGCACAACAATAAATCCAAAATATATTTATATATCTTATGGTAATTTTATTATTTTGTTTGGATAAATATTGAGATCTTATCCATGAGTATTGTAAGTTATATTCTTGTAGTTTTTGAGTAAGCTAGAAATGGACACTATTCTCTTGTTTATCCAATTCAAAATGAACTACAACATTTCTATTAAATGTTAGTTTGAATATTTGGAGTTGTTTTCTATGTGTTGCTAGATGAATCTACATTATGTTGAAGTTTATAGCTTGAAAACAAATTCTTAAAGTTTGAAATTTATGAAAAAAAAGTTGGTATTAGGAAAAGAAATGAAGTAGTTTCACTTGGAATTCAATCTAGTTTTAAATCCATGTGTAGATTGTTTTTCTTTCAATCTTATGTGTTGGGAACATGTATAATTGAATTTTATCATAAATCTCTTCTTAGAAAAAAATTATATTCAAACGTTTAAGTTAAGAAGAAAAAATATATTTTTTAGGACTCTCAAAATTATGACAAAAATTAATTATATGCTTTTCATATGCAAAAAATGCATGGTTGCTATAGAAGTCAAAGGGTTCTCCACACAAAATATGACTTCACCATAGATTCCAAAGAGTTCTCTATAATGAACATTAATTTACCATGGTGTTTGAAGGCCTCACTATAGAAAATGTGGGTTTGCCACAAAAAATAGGAAATCTTCATAGTGAATATAAGGTTCATTGTGGCAACAAATTATCTACTATCACATGTAGTGTATGTTTGTTTGTCAAAGAGGTTGGAAGGTTTGAAATATGAGTTCACCATGGAGATTAGATGGTTCTCCACAATGAGCACAATTTTGGCACAATATTTGGAGGCCCTACCAAGGTAAATATTGATTTTTCCATTCTCCACAACAAATGTAAGGACTATTGTGGTAACAACTCTAATGCTAGTGGAAAACAAAAGTTCACCATGATTATAAATTTTGTGACAACAATAAAAAAAAGAATCCACCATAGCATCTTAAAGTTCAACAAATGTGGCAAAGTGGTGAACTTGTCAAAATGAGCCTTAAAATCTATTATTTATCACGTCTATTAATTATCTAATGATTCTAATGTTCTTATGATCCTTACACTATAATTTTTGGTAGAATGAAAATTTTTGGTTCCTTAATTGTGATTATCATCCTCTATGAATTTTCATAATATTAATTAATAAAAGAAGTGTGACTTGATATAATTAGGCAATTTAAGAATGTTCCTTATGTGAAATGATGTGTATGCCTTCATTGCTTATATATTGAATTAAATGAATGGAAAAAAAGTTGTATGTATCTTCTCTCCCTTCTACCTTGTTGTTGGTGTGGTTTAAAAAGATTATCCTTATTCTATAAGAAAAGTTTAAACAATCATTTAAATCGATCTTGCTTATACCTTAGAAAATTGGCAGTGGATCCTCATAAATCTTGATTCCATGGCAGGTGAATGAATATAGTCATTAATGCCAATATATGGTAGTTAATAATAAGTTGTCTTAAGGAAATGAAAGATTAATGAATATTACATAATGGAAATATTTTATCACATCTCTTGATTAATTTGGAAAAACAGTACATAAGCAAGAATGAGAAAATGGGATAAGTGATTTTTTATATTATGTTGTATTTCAAACTAGTTATGTTATATTATTTTCACTTCAATTGATTTAACACTAGTACTTTATTGAATTAAAGTGAGTGGAAAACACAATTCTCTACCTCTTTTCATTTACTACCTTAGAGGATTGGTCATCATGAGGGTGATATCCCCCTTGTTGGAATCATGTATGTTGATGCAATTCATCTTCTAGTATGCTTTCATAATGTATGACATGTTGTATGGGGATGTGTCTCCCACACATGCATCTTCTTTATTTTTCTCCTATGCATTGCTAATATGATCTTCCACATGTTCAATGTAAGGTGGAGTTGCATGTGGCAATGACACCAATGTGTATAGATCACATGTAATGCTTCATTTAAATGTTTGTTGTGTTTTACTTGGTTTTGTTCATGATTAGATTATGGATTTTACACAGTGAATATGGTAAGCATATATTGAAATATAATGATAAATGCATTAAAATTATTGCAACTATATGATTTAACACATCAACTTTACAAAATTTTAATGGTCAACACAATTTTAATGGACCAATGCTAGAGGAAATGATTAACATTGCACAATTTTCATGTAATTTTTAATCCACATTTCATGTAATTTTAATCCAATTTATAAGCGTAAAAACTTTCTCTGCGCCACAACAAAAAAGTGATTGGCTATGGAGTTTTCTAGTCGCGATATACTTCATTTCTTTTGTGACTTACTTTATCCTGTGGAAAACGTACAAGCGTGTTCTGAATCTTAGAGCAAGGGAGCAAGCTTCCTTGGAGGTGAAACCTGAGCAACTTGCAGTACTTGCTTAAGATATTCCTCCAATACCAGCTGGAAAGACACACAAAGAACAAGTAGATTCTTTCTTCAGGAGACTACACTCGGACACATTTGATCAATCTTTAATTAGCTCTGACATTTCTAAGGTAGATGGAATGATCTTCTCTGACCTAAATTCACTCTATAAAAATTGAAATGTCTCCTTTTTTTAGGTCAATTTCTACTTGCCACAGGATTTAACACATGGTTTGAGGTAGCAGCAGCTAGCATATGGACACCAAGGGAGCCAGATTGTGATTGTGGATGCAATTTTTGTAGGTATTTCGAAGCGAGCCAAATTAAAAAAATAGAATTTTTGAGTTATTTTTCATCCTAGCCTATAGATTTCTTTGAAGATAAGAAGATTTGGATATTCTTGCAGTTGGGTGGTGGTTTTTCCAATCGGGGTTTCACTATGTATTAGGGTGTGAGCCATAATGGAATTATGGTTGTTCTTGCAAGACATCTTCTCAAGGGTATAACAGTGCTCAGGGGCACGAGATTTGTTAGAAGGGATAGAAACGAGGGTCTAATCCCCATATAGAAGCTATTAAGACATAAGAGTATGGCAGTGGTTCTCTGGGAAGGCGACAGAGAACTTCTTGGAGATTCTCTTCTTTTGGGCTGGGAAAGGGGCATGTACTGAACCACGAGATATGTGTGGATCTTTGGTATCGGCCATTAGAGTATCTCCTCATAAGTCATATCTGTTGGTATGTCGTGACTGATCATGCTATACTGTATAGCCCATGGTATACTGTACACCCTGGCCCCCCGTCCTCGCCGGGGTCCGGGGTCGGGCCGGGCCTTGGGCAGGGGTTCAGGGGCGGCAGCCCCTGAAAAGCAGGGGTTGGGGGGCGCAGCCCTCGAGAAAAAAAATTTTGCCATTTTTTTCGCGTTGTCAGCAAAAAAGGAAAAATCTCTGAAAAAGAAAGAAAATCAACTTTGTAAAACCCTAATTCTGGAAGCTTCTAAAAGCTTGTTAAAAGGGGTTGGGATGGGGGTTACAGTATGAGGAAAAACGTGATTATTCATGAGATTGTAATAGGTTTTGCACTGGATAATAAAAGTATTGGATGGCTGCGGTTTGGTGGATGTAGCCCAGATTGGGTGAACCACGTTAAATCCTCTGTGTTATGATTTATTCTATGTATGTTTTAGTTTCTCTGTTTATCAATTAAATCTGTATTTAATTGTTAGATATATGCCATCTCTAACCCTAACAAGTGGTATCAGAGCGAGTTGTATTTTTTGATTATCGTCTATAGGAAGATCTCATGGTTGAGTGGGAGTCTCACGGTTGAGTGGGAGCAATGGCAGACGAGGGTAAGAAGGTTGAGAAGTTTAATGGGCAGAACTATCAGTTATGGAAGATGCAGATGGAGGACTATCTCTATCAGAAGAATTTATGGAGGCCATTGGAAGGGAAAGCCAAGAAACCTATGGCAATGTCAGATGAGGACTGGGAGATCTTGGA
>VDFB02058242.1:461462589-461510324 GCA_007258455.2 Sequoia sempervirens | reverse complement strand
TAGAAAATTGTTTTTATCTCAGGCTAATTATATTGAAAAGGTGTTGCAAATATTTCATATGGAGAATGCAAAAGCTGTCAGCACACCTTTTCCTAGTCATGTTAAATTGACTAAGGATATGTGTCCAAAGACACAAGAGGAGGAGGAAAAAATGTCCAAGGTACCATATGCTTCAGCTGTAGACAGTTTAATGTACGCCATGGTATGCACGAGACCGGATATTGCACATGCTGTAGGAGTTGTTAGCAGGTATTTGAGTCATCCTAGAGTTGAGCATTGGAATGCAGTAAAATGGATTCTCAGGTATTTGAGAGGTACATCCAATAAATGTTTATGTTTTGGGGGCTCTAATACTGATTTAAAAGGCTATGTTGACTTAGATTTGGCAGGGGATATCAATACCAAGCGGAGTACTACAGGTTATGTATTTACAGTTGATGGGACAGCAATGAGTTGGATTTCTCGATTGCAGAAGGTGGTTGCTTTATCCACCACAGAGGCAAAGTATGTTGCTGCAACAGAGGCAGCAAAGGAGATGATATGGCTGCAACTTTTCATGGCTGAGTTGGGAAAACAACAGGATGGAAATTACTTATTTACAGACAGTCAGAGTGCTATACATCTTGCAAAGAATTCTGCCTTACATTCTAAAACAAAACACATACAATTGAGATATCATTTTATACGGTTGGTGTTGGAAGATGGATAGGTCAAGCTGGACAAGATTCATATAGATGTCAATCCAGCAGATATGTTTATGAAGGCGGTGCCAAGGGAGAAGCTGAGCTCCTCTTCAGCTTCGATTGGCCTTCAAGGTTGAATTCAAATATAACAAAGCAGCAGGGTCCAAGGTCCTTATTTCCAGTGGGAGCTGTAAGTGTAGTAGTGTTGTCCAGGATCAGTCTCCAAGTGGGAGGTTGGTATTAGTTGTGATTGTGTGGAGCCTGATCAGTCTCCAAGTGGGAGATTGTTGGTATGTGGCGACTGATCATGCTATACTGTATAGCCCATGGTATACTGTACACCCTGGCCCCCCGTCCTCACCGGGGTCCGGGGCCGGGTCGGGCCCCGGGTGGGGGTTCGGGGGTGGCAGCCCCCGAAAAAAAGGGGTGCGCCCCCGAGAAGAAAAAATTTTGCCATTTTTCGCATTGTCAGCGAAAAAGGAAAAATCTCTGAAAAAGAAAGAAAACTGACTTTGTAAAACCCTAATTCTGGAAGATTCTAAAAGCTTGTTAAAATGGGTTGGGATGGGGGTTACAGTATGAGGAAAAACGCGATTATTCGCGAGATTGTAATAGGTTTTGCACTGGATAATAAAAGTATTGGATGGCTGCGGTTTGGTGGATGTAGCCCAGATTGGGTGAACCACGTTAAATCCTCTGTGTTATGATTTATTCTATGTATGTTTTAGTTTCTCTGTTTATCAATTAGATCTGCATTTAATTGTTAGATATCTGCCATCTCTAACCCTAACAATATCTTTATGCCATTATCTTTTATTGTGTTTTAACTGTTTAGAATAGTTCTACTTAAGTATCACATAAGCTTGGAAAAAAATTAAAATATTAGGGGAAAAAGAAAAAGGGAAAAAATAGATGACCTGCTGAGTTCACAGCCGACCACTTTTTCACTGTCTATTGGTATTTCAATTTTAATTATATTCTGATTAAAGGGTAAATAGATTTTATAGGGCAAGTTTAGAAATGCAATTCCAATTTTGAAAGATGAGCCTGTCACCCTCAAGATTCACTACTCTCCAATCCTCTAGCTAATTTCCCACATGACCATCTTTATATTCCATCTGTTGATGTCAACAAGAAAAACCACTTAGTAAGGGTACTTTGAGCTTGAAGAGTGTTCAAAATATGATGTTAAATGCAAGAGGAATAGTTCTTTTTTTTGGCAATTAGCAAGCCTATGAATTATAGGCTATTTGTTTTGACATAAATCATTTGGTACAATTCCTATTTCAACTGATGTGTAATTGTATTGAATTATCTTGTGGCATAATTCAATGTTCCAAAGAACAATAAGACAATCGTAATTGTTGTTGTCATAGTGATCATTTTGGGCCTTTTGGTGATATTATCTATAGTCTTAATCAAGAAAAGGAAAAGGATAACCAGCATATTATCCTGTCTCAGTCACAATAAAGGTTTTTTAACTTACCTCATCAAGATCATTTTCTTTTTCTAATTCACTAGCTTTATGTTAACTTTTTTTTTGTGCATGCTTTGAGGGTTTAACAAAGCTGAAGACCATGGAGATCAATTCTTTTAGCTTAAGAATGATGAAAATTGCAACAAAAGATTGTAATCCCAAAAATAAGATAGGGGAAGGTGGATTTGGTGTTGTTTACAAGGTACATTGATCTACATCCTGAAATTTCAATTTAGCCTATATGGCTGAAAATAATATTGCAATTTAATGGAGGATTAACTAGACCACTCTCATATGCAGGGCATAATGCCAGATGGGAGGAAGGTGGCAATAAATTAGTTATCAGCTAACTCCAACCAAGGGAATTGAGAGTTTTTGAATGAAGTAGGACTAATCTCTGCAGCTCAACATCCAGATTTTGTTAAGCTTTACGGTTGTTGTGTAGAGGGAGATGAGCTTCTTTTGATTTATGAATACATGGAAAATGGAAAACCTTGTTGAAGCTTTGTTTGGTAAAGCTACCTTTTTATAATTAATATATATACATATGTAATGTCCTTTTAGCAATTTATCTATTAGAACATTTGAAAAGTATCATTGCCATAATATTAAATTGATACATAGAACTTTTGAAAAGTATCATTAAATTATATAGTTTACTCTGTCTTTCAACTTGTTGTATGATACAATATTAGAGTGCTCTTGTTGTTATTTTCATTCTCAAACAAAATGTCCTTTTAAGAAAATTTATCTGTTAGGAGATTTCAAAAGTATCATTGCCACCTTTGAAAAGTATCATTAAATTATACTATTTACTATGTCTTCCTACTTGTTGTATGATCACATATTAAAGTGCTCTTGTTATTGTCATTGTATTAAACACCATGTCCTAAACTCTTCATAAGTGGATCTTGGAAGTTTCAATATGTCATAATGGGTTTTGTCATAAATGTTTATTTGTTTCAAAGATGTTATTACAAAAATCAAAAGGAATCCAATTTTTCTCACTGAATTCTAATTCTTATTTGCAGATTGTAATGAATGATGATCCCAACACATCTAAAGATCTGTAAAATAATTAAATGATCTGTTCATTGGCCTCATCAATAGTAATAGCAAAAAATTTCTCTTTTCTCTTTCCCAAATAGAATACATGGCTTTAGAAACCTTTTTCTTTCAACAAATCTAAAGGTTTCCAATATTTTGGCTCTCAACAAATTCAGTCCTATTTTTTTATTTTTTTTAGTACCATAATCTTTACTCTTTCTTCAAACGAGCACTTTCACATTGCAAAATAGCACTTTCATATTTGATACTTTGAGCCCTTTTCTTTTAATGATAGAAAAATAGTCCTTTTTGGGATGGATCTTTATATCTCTTATGAAGATTTCAACACATTTGAGCTACTCACTCTACAATAGACTTTATCACCTATCGAATGAATCAACTTTCAAGATGATCTCATTTACCTAAGCACTCCTATGATGGGTTCACACTCAACCCAATTCTAATACCATAATAAAATTCAAAGAAATGGTAGTAAAATGAAAAGAGATATGGGTATGTGTAGGATCATGATGGGCATAAAAGTGGCAATATGATGGGTATGTGGCTGATGACCTATTTTTTACCCAAAATTGATGAAACAAAAAGGGTTTTCAAAGGAGATTCTCAACTTTCCACCAATATAAATTATGCTTTACTTTCAATTTAATAAGTAATTATTATTCACTTTTTATTCAAATTATGACTAAAGTCCTAATTGATAGGTTGATTAGAAACATCTATAGCTTTCAAATGGTAGTATCATATTTTTTTAATCCAAAACATGTGTCACATTCTATGCTTCACATACTATAGGATTAAAAAAAGAAAAATTGAATTTCATGAAATTTTGACCAAGTTAAGGTGGTCAGACATACGAGTTTTTATATTTTCTAAAAGTTGTAATAAAAAATTCATAATTAATTATTTACTTGGAAAAAAATTATAAAAAAATATGCATCACATCGGCACATGAGTCATCTACTTATATCTAAAATATTAAAAAAATATATTATCATTTTATTGTGGTTAGGATGGTCAGACAAACACCTACTTCTTATTTTTTCCTTGGAATTTAAGCACTACTGCATTGAAATTTCAAATTTCCACCAAATAGATTTTTTTTCTTTTTAAACAAGCCTAGTAATTTAGAAACTACATTCAATTTGCTATAGATTCTATTCTTACATATTTTTTAAATAATATAGATAAGTTATTCAAATTTTTATGTCAAGTTATCTAACTCTGATTTTTTTGATTTTTTTGCCACTTAAGGGCCTGTTTTTTCTCTTATGATCCTGGACATACCAATATACATATATGAAACTATCTATTATATTCTACTTGAAACCAATTTCTACAAACTTCGATCTAAACAAGTGACAACTAACTGAAACTAATTTAGTAATTTTCCACCTCTTAAAGTTAGAGTCTAAAAAATTGTTAGAACTGAAACTAACACTACATTTATTCATACCAAAGAACCCCCTATTTTCTTAAAAGTGATTGTTATATAAGATCTGAATATCATACATTTCCAACTTTCTTTTTTAATTTCCAACAATTCTAAAATCATCTTATTGTTTGAAAAATTCTTCAGTGGATATATGGCTCCAAAGTATGCCTTAAGTGGGAATCTCACAAACAAAGTGGATGTTTACAACTTTGGAGTGCTCATTCTTGAAATTGTTAGTGGTAGAAAACATACAAACACTAGCTTGGAAGAAGAAAGGACTTGCCTTCTTGAATGGGTAACATTGTGTATTTAAATTGCACTTGTATATGTTAAGAACTTCCACATAGTTATTTTAAAATTTGTCTTTAGATATATGTTTGTTAATATAGCTCCACATCACAGGCTTGGAATTTGTATGAGGAAAAGAAACTACTACAACTAGTAGATGACAGCCTATTGAGTTCTGAATACAATGAAGAAGAGGTAGTAAGGATAATTAATGTGGGTTTGTTGTGCACTCAGTTTTTGTTTGTTGGTATTATACTAATTCTCCTTTAGTTTCCCTTTTCTTGGTTAACCACAAGTGAGATGTGAGGTTTAATGCTTTTGCAAACATGCTTTGTTACCTCTACAACTAAAACCCTTGGACTAGCAATGAACAGGAGGAAGAAGTGGGAGCATGGCGGGAAAAGCAAGATTTTGAATCTTTGAGCAATGGAGCAGGTCGTGGAATTGCAAGCCTTGAGGGTTCGCCGGAAGAATTGGTGCAAGTTCTGAGTGGAAAGAAAGGTAAGGAGGATATAGAGGAGAATGACACCAAAAGAAATATTTTGGTGGACCCGAGAGGGAAGGTTGTCCTGGCTACTAACCCTATTGGGAATATCAAAGGACAGGAGGTTCAAAAGACCAAAGACATGGTGGGGGTCATTGGTGGGGAAGGCGCTAAATGTAAACCATGGTCTTCTTTGTTTGGAGTTAAACCTAATGGTAAATTGGTATTCCCCCCAATTTGTAACATTTCTGACTCAGTGAGAGGTAAGTTTTCCATCTCTGTCCTTGATCCGTTGATCATAATATTACCCTAATGGATAGTACGCTGGTAGGAAAGTTTATGGGCCCTAGACCAAATATTAAAGTTGTCAAAGTGTTTGTCTAAAACAAGTGGAGAACCAATGGAAATTTTTATGTAGTAGCACTTCCTAAAGTCTACTTTTCTTTTGATTTTACCTATAAGGAGGATATTTTGGCTGTGAGGAGTGGGGGTCCTTAGGTTATAGGAAAATCTTCCTTGGCTCTCAAGAAATGGACCTCTAATCTAGAGATCTTTCAGACTCCATTTTTTAGAATGTTCCTATTTGGGCTAGACTTCCTAGTCTTCCTTAGGAATACTAGAATGAGGATATCTTCAATGGCCTCACTAACTCTTTTGGGGAGCTTTTTTTAATAGATCCAGTGACAGTAGCAAGGAAAAAGCTAGTGTTTGCTAGAATCTATGTGGGGGTGTCCCAAAATGTTGACCTCCCTTCTATTGATATTCAATTGAATATGGGTACCTAGACTCAAACTATTGAGTTTGAATTGATCTCTTTTGCTTGTTTTAAGTGTAGAAAGTCATGGCACTGGGAAAAGAAATGCCCGCTCAATGTTAGCAAAGAGAAAGAGAAACCCCAACCCAAACTGAAGACTTTCTGGGAAAAGAAGCCTAAAGGGGATGGTAAAGAGATTTCCAATGGTGAGTTGGAGAGTAAGAAGTTTGAAGCTCTTGTGATAGCCCCAGAGATTCATGTAGATGTGGGCATCCACAAACCTCAAAGAAACAAGTCAGAGATCGATTCTGGAGGGAAGGATGTTGGAGAGCTTGACATGGATGATAGTGGGAATGGCTTGCTGAATCAGGAACCTCCTCTTAGTAACTTAGAGAACTACTCAACTATAAAGGAAGACGGAGAGATAGGCCTAGATGATATTCTTATTCAAGGTCTATCTCTGGATATTGGGATTCCTCTCTTACCCAATATTTATGGAGGAAGTTTCCCTTCTAGTCGGGAGTCTTTTCATATCCCAGAAACTATTATTTCTTAGGAAGTTGTCAAGGATGTACCTTTGAGGACTTGAGTCAAACTCAGGTGTTTTCAAGTGAGAATTCAACCCAGTTTAACAACGGGTTGATGGATACTCTTCCCCTGGATCAAAATGGTATTTAAGAGAAAGATTGGGAGTCAAGAAAAGAGTTGGATAGCGAAGAATAAATGGACAGAGATGATGTCAACTCTCATACTATTAAAAAGAAGAAGAAAAACAAACAGTAGAATACTCCAAGTGGAGACTCTACTAGAACCAGAGCTAAGGCAGACTATGGAGCCGCAAAGAGCAACCAAGGAAGAAGATTAGCAAAATGGTTGAGAGAGCATGGTAGTTTTCAGGATATTGTGGATGGTATTCAAAAGAACATTCCTAAGATTTGCAAACTCCAATACCCTGATAAGATATGAAGATTATGTCATGGAACATAAGGGGGTTAAATAGCCTCCATGAGCAAGATGTGCCACATAATTTTGTTAGCGACCATAACCCTGACATTTTACTTGTACAAGAAACCAAAATGCAAAAATAAAAAATGGAAAGGATTAATATGTATAAGTATCATGGAGTCCATTGTAACAGTTCAGAAGGTGCCTCAGGGGGAATTGCTACCTTTTGGAATCGAAGTTTCATCAAAGGGGAACCTATGCTTGAGAACTCAAATCATGTGGCCACCAGATTTACCCATATCAGAGATATTTTTTGTTGGATTCAGTCAAATATCTATGCTCCTAATGGAAAAGAGGCTAGAAAGTCCTTTCAGCTTGAGTTGGCTGCCTTTCATAGGATATTCACTAATGAATCCTGGGTTGTAATGGGGGATTGGAATACCCCACTTTAGGAAAGCAAGAAGTATGGAGGATCCTAGGTTAATCTAGAAAGCAGAGCAGACCTCTTGGACTTCATTAATAACCAAGCGTTGATCGATCTGGATCTGCAAGGAGTCGCCTATAATTGGTTGAATCGTAGAGCTGGTAAGGATTTGATTCAAGTTAGATTAGATAGAACATTAATTTTAGGTCAATGGTTTATAAATTATTTATGTTCTTTAAAGGCTCTCTCCAGGGTGGGTTCGGATCATTTTTCAATTAGTTTTGTGGCAAACCCTATAATGGTCAAGAGGAATTTTCCTTTTAGATTTGAGTGTATGTGGCTTTTCCATCCTCAGCTTCTTGATGAGGTGAGGAAGTGCTGGCATATCACAGTCTCTGGCACTGCTATGTTCAGGGTGGTAAATAAATTGAGTGAATTCAAATTCAAAATTAGGTGGAATAAAGAAATATTTGGTAATATTTTTGGTATCAAGTCCGAGTTACAACTTGATTTGATGGAGATACAAGAAAAAATCCAGCGGGAAGGATACATTGCGGACAATAGGGTGAAAGAAGATTAAATGCTTGTGAAGATGCATGATATAATAACCAAAGAGGAGGTTTTTTGGAGACAGAGATCTAGGGCTCAATGGCTCTCTATTGGAGATAAAAACACTAGATATTTTCACTTGTCTACTTCAAAACATAGGGTTGTGAATAGAGTCTCTCACATTGATTACAATGGTAGCCGTTTTGAGAAGGATGAAGACATTAGAAGTCAAGTTGTCCTTTTCTTTAGTAATCTCCTTTTGGAAAATGATGGATTCAATCATTAAGAGCAATATTACCTCTTAGAGGCCATTCCTAAACTTGTTAGGGAAGAAGATAACAAAATGCTTGCTATTATACCTTCAAGGGAAGAAATTTAGAGAGTGGTCTTCTCTTTTGAAGGGAACAAGGCCCCTAGCCCTAATGGGTTTCCTATGTTCTTCTTTCAGTGGTTCTGGGAGATTGTTGAAGATGATGTGGTGAATGTGGTTAAAGACTTTTTTGGCTCAAGAACTCTCCTAAAGAAACTTAATGCTACTTTCCTAGTCCTAATTCCCAAGAGACTAGGAGCTGCGGAATTTGAAGCATTCAAGCCTATAAGCCTTTGTAATTCTTTCTATAAAATTATCTCTAAGGTGTTGAATTCTAAGCTTCTCATTATTCTTCCCTCCCTGATTTTCCCTCAATAGAATGGATTCATTCCTGGCAAGAAAATCCTCAACTCTTTTATTTTTGTCCATGAGAATATTCACTCTCTTATGGAATCTAAAACTGAAGGCTTTCTCCTAAAATTGGACATTTTGAAAGCTTATGATCGAGTGGATTGGGATTTTTTACTCAAAATCATGAGGACATTTGGCTTCAGCAATAGAGTCCTTCAGATGGTTAGTTAGCTCATTTCTATTGCTTCCATTTCTATCATGGTGAATGGCTCTCCCTCACAGTTCTTTAAGAACTCAAGAGGTTTAAGATAGGGTGATCCTATTTCCCCTATCTTATTTACTATTTTGGTAGAATTCCTTAGGAGAAACTTGAAAAGATTGGTTGATCAGGGAACTTCAGCTAGTTTAAGGCCCTCCTCCAGCAATCTAATTTGTTCCCACCAATAGTTCATTGATGACACCATGTTGATGGGGAGATCTACTGTGACTGAAGCTAGGAATCTAAAAAAAATCTTCGATGAGTATGAGAGGGCTTTTGGTCAGATGATTAACATACAGAAAATCTATATCTTCTTCTTCAACACCCCTAAACCCAGACAGAATAAGATTGCTAGAATTCTTGGGTGCAAAATTGAGTCCTTGCCTTCTATTTATCCTGGCTTTCCTTTGTGCCTCAATCCCCCTGATTCCTTTTGGAGTTCATTGGTGGATAGGTTCAGCAAAAAGCTTGTTGGATGGAAAGGAGCTCTTCTCAGTCAAGTAGGTAAAATCCAGCTCCTCAAAGCTACTCTTCAGAACCTTCTGATATATGCTTTAAGTCTTTTAATATCCCTGCCAAATTTGTGGATGCTATTGAAAAAATCCAAAAATGATTTATGTGGTTGGGTGTTGAAGAAATAAAAAGAATGTCTCTCATTGGTTGGGACTTTGTTTCTAGACCTAAGAGGCCAGGAGGCCTAGGCTTAAGAAATATTAGAATGATGAATAGGATGCTCCTTGCTAAGAAAATTTGGTGAGCTTTCTTGTCTAATGGAGAATGGAATAATATTTTTAAGAGAAAATATATGGATAATACTAGTTCTCTTAAGGCTTTATTGGATTCTCCTAATTGGCCCCGTGGATCGGCTTGCTGGAATGATATGATTAGAGGGAGAAAGATTATTGATTTAGGAATTGGGTGGAGCATAAGAAGTGGTAATCAAGCTAGATTTTGGGAAGATAGATGGTTATTGAAGGGTCCTCTAATTGTCGATGAAAGGTTTAATAGGTGGGTTGATACATGCAAAGTGGATTTTGGATCTCATGTCAAGGATTATTGGAGAAATGGGGACCAGGTGAATTTGCTCCAATTTAGCCCATATCTTGTCCCAATTCAATCTGCTTTGATGGTTGTTAGGATGAGGCTGAATCAGCATGAGGATCTCTTAGTTTGGACTACTAACCCTTCGAGCAGCTACTCTATCTCTTCGGCTATCTCTTTTTTATCCCTTTCTCATGCCCTTTCTCCCTTTTGGGATAAAGCTTGGATTGAACATCTGACTCCCAAAGTTAACATATTTTTTTGGATCCTTCTTCAGAATAAAGTCCTCATAGTTGATCATCTTTGCAAGTGTGATATCCAAATCCCTAACCGATGTTATCTATGTAAAGAAGAGGTGGAAACTACTAACCACTTGTTTCTTCACTGTCCGCATGTGGCAGCTATTTGGGGCAGGTTTATGAATCTCTGGAATTTATCATGGGTTTTTCCAAGCTCCATCGAAGACTTTTTGATCCAGTCGAATGCTCCTTCTATGAATCCTTCTATTCGAAGATTATGGGCTTTTACTTTCCCTTATATAGCTTGGGGTGTGTGGAAGGAACAAAATAATAGAATCGTCAGAGAAAAGGAAACCTTAGAAAACACTGTGTATGAGAAGACTTTCAGATTAATTGTGGAAAACTTCAATGTCATCCCTCATCAAGAGATTATGATGGAGGCACTGGTATGTTCTTCCTATGACCTAAAGATGGCTAAGGATTGGAACATTAAAAGTGATGTGTCAAAGGCCTCAAAACCTTCCAAAAAGGACCGTGAAGGAGTGTGTTGGTGTCATCCTCCTAGAGGCTGGATAAAAGCTAATTTTGATGGGGCAGCTAAGGGTAACCCAGGTTTGGTAGGAAGTGGGGGAGTGATAAGGGACTATAATGGTAAGTTTTTTGCAGCTGTGGCCATCTCCTTAGGCACTCAATCTAACCACGTGGCCAAATCCATTGAGGCTTTTTAGGTTATTGACCTAGCTAGTAGAATAATGTTAAAAATATTTGGTTAGAGGGTGATTCTAAAAACATCATTGAATGCATCCTTGGAAAATCCCCTTCCTCATGGACCATTAAATGTTGGATTGAAGATGCTAAGTCTCTCCTATCTAAATTTTATAAAGTTAGAATTACGCATGCCTTTAGGGAAGCTAATAGCATTGCCAACTTTTTTGCTAATGAGGGGGCTAAACAAAAAGGGTATAATACATGGTAGAACCTCAATGAGTTGGGAGCTAACATAAGGGCCTTAATTGATTACGATATCACTCATGGGAAAGTTACCACATTTCTTGATAATGAAGGAAAATAAGGCCAAGTAAAGAGTCATCATTAGATTTGATGGGGTTGTAATTATTAACTCTACAGGATGTATGATTTGGCATGTATTGTGGGTGCTTTGGTTCATCTATGGCTATTTGATTCAGGGTAATAGCTCTATAAGCAATGCTAATAAGGAAAATGCGATAATGGGGGGAAGCAGAAAAGGAGTGGAGCTAACTAGTTATGAAATGCATAAGAAAAATCCAAAGGTTTGGAGGAAAATTGAGCATGGTGGGCTTTTCCCTTTCATTGAGAAGCTCCATGGTCCTGATTTGGAAGCCACTGAGTATTTTGTGAAACATTGGAGGAACGGAGAAATTGTTCACTTTGGAAGGAAGGCCAGTGTGAATGATAACATCATCAGGGAGGTCACTGGTTTTTCAACTGAGGGGATGAAGTTCTTCTATGATAGAAAATTTTTTGGTGAGGCTGTTATTAGGTTTCCCAAAAAAGACAAGGAAAAGAGAGAGCTAATTGAAATTTCCAGCAGCTACTTTGAAGTGGACACTATTAAGGCATTACAGAGGAAGGTGCTCAGAATTATAATGGAATACATCACACTAGATGGAAGATTTACCAAAGTCTACGGCTACCATTTTGTCCTCCTTAATCATTTTCCCCATAAGGTAAGGGTTTCCTTCCCTCACTATCTATACTACTCCTTGAGTAATAGCATGGAAGATCATAGAAAGAATCTTAGGAAGTATTCAGTCATGCATACTAGCCTCATTCAGCTTATTTATGAACATTTTAAAAATATGTCGGCTTTGTCTAACCCTGTCCCAGCTTCAGCCTCTAAAGATTATGATACTAAGAATAGCATGTCAGAGGAAAAAGATAACCTGGACACTGATTGGATTGAGGAAGACCCTCCCTCCCCCAAAAAGTTGAGTAAGAAAACCCATATGAGGAAGCCCTTGACTAAAATAGAAAGCTTTGTGAAAACCCTCGTTGGCTCTTCTTAGAAAGAGAAACTTAAGAATAAGGACCCGCCTACTAAAAATTTGATTTCTTACTCTAAGGACTCCTTGGAGGATAAAATTGAAACCCCTAAAGCCAGTGAGGATTCCTATACCTCTTACCCTGCTACTGATAGAGAAGATAATCCCAGATTTCCTAGAAACCTTAACCTTGAAGACCACTACTTTAAGCCTGACCGGGAATTTCTTCATGATATTTTAGCCATTGCTAGAAATGGGGTTGTTGATTATTTCAAGATTATGAAGTGGGTCTTTCACAAGATAAAGGACCTCAGCTTAAAAAATAAGTCTCTCGCTAGTAAGTTGGAAGAAATGAAAGATAAAGGCACTACCCAAAATTCTGCTGAGATTGTGTGTACTAAGGATAATATAAGGGTGATGGTTGAGCACCTTCAACAAAATGTTGAGCTCACAGACAAGATAAAGAAGGATAATGAGGTTAAGGTTAAGTTCCTGGAGGAAGCAATTAGTAAAATTAGGGACACCATTAAAACTATCCTAGAGCATAAACACAAAATTTCCAAACACAATGCAATTGTCATGAGCACTATGGTTGAGAAAATGAAAAATTTCTAGTAGGGATCTCTGGTGGTGGATTTGGATGTTGATAAGGAGAGAAGAAAGATTGAGGATGTTGGCATCTCAAAGAGGACAAGAGCTCACCTAAAGAGGAAGGATAATTCTACACCCCAGGAGATTTAGGCTCTCAAAAAGGTCACCCAGGATATGTGCAACCTTGAAGTTGAGGTTGTTGATACTTTAAAGTCTATAGATTAGTTTTGGGTGTTTAGAGCTGGTTTTTGTGTTGGACTGTGCTAGCTTCAGGCTTGTGGTTGTGGTCTTCTACTAGTTTTTTATGTTTTGCAACCGTCCTATTTTTTGGGTTCTATAATGCTTTATCTTTATTCTACTTGTAAACTTTATGGTTTCGAGTCCCTGTAAAACCCATTTTTTCCTTTATCAAAAACTAAAACCCTTGGAATGACTGATTCTCTTCATCATTAACACAACTTTTGGTTTTATGTTATATATTTTGTTGTATTTGATGTCTTCATATTTTACTTGTCATCAATCAATATATGTTGAACCAAGACCTCCTCCAGCACCATATAGTAAAATAGAGAGAAATTTTCATATCGTTTCCTTGAATGTCATAGCTATGTTTAATCTTCATGATGCTTTATCCATTACCAACATGCATAATCGATGAATCTCTTCAATTTTTTACAATTTCCCAAGACTAAAATAGATCTACCAGTATTTGGTCGAAACTTTGCTACCCTGCAGCTCTTGTTTATTTAGATAATTGGAAGAATTTGAAGGTTTTCAAGGAAAATTTTGTTTTTCTGTTATTTGTTTAAAAAATTGGAAGAATTCAAAGGTTTCTTGGTAAAAATTCCTTTTGCATTTCTTTAATTAAAAATAGGAAGTAATTTGAAGGTTTCAAGGGAAGGTTTTTCTAATTTTAGATTTAAGTGAAAGTTTGTTCATAGTGTAATTTACAAGTAACATTTTGGGTTCAACTAGAGGGTTTGTTTAGGTTCTAATTTTTGGGGTCTTTCTACTGGCTCCATCGTCAGGGAAAAGATTAAAATCCATTGCAAATTTAATTTCATTTAAGGTGAGAGACTTTGATAGTTTGTGTTTAATGTAAACACTAAAATTGAATGTCTATGGATTTCTTGCAAATCTGTTGATTTTGTGAGGGCATCATTAGTTTTTTTTTTAAATATCAGGAGAATTTTGGGAGTCCATAGGTCGCGAAGTCCTTGGTGATTTAAATTGCAAGACTGAATTCTTTGCTCTCTGGGTTTTTTTGGCATTATGATTAGGACTATGCTTTGTCTATGGGTGGTTTTTTCTTTCAGTTTTTAGGTTTTTTTAACTATGAATTTCAATGGATTGTAGGTGGACACCAGGGAGGCTTCCATGGTGTACAAAAGAGGAGATAGAAAAACACTGGAAATTGAGAAGTCACTACATTGACACCAGTTAAAGTAGTGACTGACTGACTGGCTAAACATTATGCCAAGTCTCCTCCCTGCTATTTTTTTTTACAAAGACCGGTGTCTGAATTTTGTAACACTAACTAATACAAGGAACTATTTAGGAGAATTCTATATTGAGAGAGAAATTCTACTAAGGAATCCCTATGTAATCAATGACCACTAAAAAATATAATAGTTTGAAGTTCCTTTCTCAAGATCACTGTTGCTCTTGTTATGCTCTAACTGGTTCAAAGCAGTTCAATCTACAACATTTTGGCTTTTTAGCTACACTTTTTTTAAATGGCAACAAATGTCCTGGAAAGTCCTGGAAAGTGTTTAATTGCAAGCTTTAAATGGTAGTTGGAATTTGGTAGTACAATTATTTTAAAGCAATTTTAAAAGAATGGAAGTCATTTGATCACCTGTTGAGCATGATCTAAATCTTTTTAGATTGTTTCTAGATTAAACATTACTAATAAAGATTCAATCCAAAAACAATCTTATCTAGACTACAATCACAAATATATATTCTTTTAATGGAATAAAGTTGTTTATGTGAAAAAATACAATCATTAATAAATAGGTATCGTGGGAAGACAATATCAATAATAGAATAAAAGCAGTAAGAACATCTATTCCAATCATGAATTCAAATAGTATTCTGTTTCAATCACTATTTTAATCTCAACTTTGAAAAGTTAGATAGAGGGCTCAAATGCACAACATCGGCTAATTAAGTCTACTTATTGGAGTGAACAATTTGGAAACAATTTTAATTTAGAAATCTATTCTATTATCATCCACTGGTGGAAACTTCGGTTGTAGGAAAATTCACCACTAGCAATTCATGGGAAAATTCACCACCATGACAAATTTATGTCAAGTAAAATTCACCCCCATGACAAATTCATGTCAAGTAAAATTCATCCCCAGTAATTAATATTTTTTAATATATATTTCAAAAATTTAAAATTTGTTTTGTTATGAATTGTTTATAAATCTAAAACAAATTAGACATTAAATAGTCATGTTATTAATTACATAAAAACATATGTTAATATATATAAATATAACTAGCTAATTAAATATATGTTATTTTTGTGAATTGCTTATAAATCTTAAACAAATTATGCATTAAATAGTCATGCTATTAATTACATAAAACCATATGTTAATATATATAAATATAACTAGCTAATTAAATATATGTTATTTTTGTGAATTGTTTATAAATCTGAAACAAATTATGCATGGCAATTACATATTGGAGAATATCCGACAATTAGAGCATGTTTCAATAGTTGTGATAGTAGTTGAGCATGTTTCAATAGTTGTGATAGTAGTTGTCGATATAATGCCCAATAGTTGTTATAGTAGTTGTTTATATAATGCCCAATAGTTGTCATAGTAGTTGTTTATATAATGCCCAATAGTTGTGACATGACTATCCTAGCATAAACAAAATGTATTCCTTTGATCTAAAAAGCAACGAATCATGTGATGGCACATCGGCGCTCAACTACCCATGATGTGAATGCACAAGTTTTGCTAGCACTTTTTTTTGGGCCTTTTTGGACATCTTGACAAAAAGCATGCTGATGTGGCATCATATTTGATGATGTGGCCAAGGCCCTGCCAAGTAAGCTACTGTAAAAAATTGGAAGTGATTTGAAATTTTCATGTAGGATAATTAGAAGCACAAAGTTAGGGTGCACAACTATGGGTCCTCTCCCCTAATAATTAATTTTTTTTAAAAAAGATTTCAAATTTAAATCTTCCATATTTAATTTCTTAATAATTTTAATTGATTAAAGATAAATAAGTGTTTGTTTGTATAGAATACATCATATAATTTAATAATTTTTATATTGGACAATGTAGTTACAAAATAAAAGGTACCAGATTTTTATAATT
Organism: Sequoia sempervirens; assembly: GCA_007258455.2. Lineage (NCBI taxonomy): Eukaryota > Viridiplantae > Streptophyta > Pinopsida > Cupressales > Cupressaceae > Sequoia > Sequoia sempervirens. The sequence goes on along the minus strand of VDFB02058242.1, from coordinate 461,494,055 downwards.
TCATAGAATTCATGATATTATAATTAAATTAGTTTAGAAATTATTCTTTAAGAATTTTTGGGTTCAAAAAATTATGTTAAAAAAAGTGTCTGTTTCTATATATCAATTTAATATTAGAATATTGTGATATAAAGAGGTCTATTGATTGAGCCATTAATTTTAGAAATTGAAAATTTATTAAAAAGTATAGACACGATAAAAAATTAGCACAATTTAATATAATGTTTAAATTTTTTGTTAAAATCTTGACAAAACAAGAAATATTAAAAGAGTTCATCATTGCTACATTCTTTTTTTGATAAATTAATCAAAAAATAAAATTAAAGAATGATAACTCTCAGTGTACTTTACATATATTTTTAAAATATAGGTATGCTAGTGATAAATGCATTAAAATTATTACAACTATATAATTTAACACATCAACTTTACACAATTTTAATGGACCAATGCTAGAGGAAATGATTAACATTGCACAAATAATAATAAAGATCAAAAGATCATAAAAAAAAAGGGACTGCAATAATATCTTTATCTAGTGAGTAAATCATGACATGAATACAACCCAATTAACTTTCTAGTATATTTTAATGAGACTGGTGTTTTTTAAGTCCATTGATCCACCTTACACAGTCATAATGTAAACCTTTATGCAATTTGTTAGAAGCGATGGTCCATAGGTGGGTATGAAGAATGTCTTTCGAGTTTCCACAAATAGTACAATTGCATATGTAATCAGAAGGAGCTCATTTTCGGAGCTATATAGTGCACATTGCATCAATTCAATGTTTGAGGACATTGAGAAGGTTGGATTATTCAAAGATGTAGATTAGTTTTGAAGGCAATTTTAGGTTTAGCTTTGAAGGCATACATGTTCAGGCACAGGCTAAAGTGATGGACGTTAGGTGTTTCATGGTAAATCTGTGACAGTTTTTTAGCACACGCCTTTGTCTAGGGATGACGGAGTTTCAGTTTTAAATCTTGCATGTGTGTATAAAAAGACACGCTCTTCTTCATTATTCTAGTAGCAATCAACATCAGCGAAGTTGCATAAGATTCAAAACTCTGATTTGTGTCTTTACGTTTTCATCACGTTTTCAGTATCATTTTATGATTTGTGATTGTGTAAAGTGAACATTTACTACTTATTGAATTTACAAATAGAAGTATAGGAATCACCCTAGGAATTTTCAATTTTCTTAATGGGTTAAATACTAAAATATTAAAGTGGGAACGATATCCTCAACCACTTTGTATTGAACAAACCTCTTATTGTTTCAAGAACACTTACAATGGCCATAATCACAAGACAAGATCACAGCAATGGTTAGTATTTATCTGAAATTTCGAGAGGAAGCAAATGTCTGGCCAAATTGCCAATTGTTCATGGTGAAAATTCTTCCATTGATGCTCATCACTCTAAATGACAAACTCTGCCCATTCAGATATGAATTGCTTTGCCAATTCGCTTCCCAGTTTCTCTCCATTTGTTCCCATCCAATGTTTGACCCTTTTATCCATGCTGCTTTAATATCTCTTCTAATTCCTCCAACATTGCTTATCAAACCTAACTCAAAGTAGTCTCTTCCATTTATGCTAAAACGGATCCCCCCAGTATTCTTGCAAGGAACCCTGCAATTGATCCCAAAATGTTCAAAACCCATCTATAGCTTACATCTTTTGGACAATAAGTTTTGTGCAAAGAATCTTGAAGAAAAATGAATACCTCCTATAAACAACCAGTACAATTCCAGCTTTATATTTGGCAATCTACAGGAAGGCAGGTTGTTCCATGTCAAAAATGATGGAGAGGCAAATTACACCACCCTCCATTTTCATTTGGCAGGGCATTATTCGGTGGACAGAAGTTAGTGGCAGTGATTATAATGGATTTTTCAGGAAGACACCATTGAAGAACTTTCTTAACGTCACACCTAATTTGATAGCAAGCTCCACATACAGCCCCATTGTTGAACAAAGCACTACTTAGAGTTGCAGTATTTGTGCCATATCCAGCACTGTACATATTACCATAACCACAAGCACCACCTGCAATAACACCACAATCTACTTTAACTTCATATAATCTTGCAAGAAAGGAAAAAAAAACTATATTAATGTCCACAAATCACCACCAAATAGTAGGTGGCCTATACATAATCTCCGAAACAAGTAAATAAGAATGATTAGTTTCTCTCCTCTTAAACCCTTTGGATATTCTACACACTGGAGGACTCCAAAGAGAACGCATGATTCTTCTTCTAATAAGACGAATCCATGCGATCCCTTTGGAGTTTTCCAGCTGCAGGAGTGAGATGCGCGGCCGTCTGAATGGATGTTGGTTCCTCATCTCTCCACTCACCACTGCAAAATTGGAGGGTCGCCAGAGATGAAAGACTGGGAAAAGCCCGAGGAGCAAAATTGGAGGGTAGGAAGAGATGAAATACTGTGGGAAAAGCCAAGGAATTCATGCGAGAGGGTATGGAGTGCACAGATTACGAGCTACATTTAAAGAAACTGTGGAGGAAATTTCGGCGAAATGGAAAGCAGAAGGCAGTTTCATGAATACGACGGCGAACAAACATTCTCACTAAAAGAACATAAAATGGGAAGGAAATAATGATGATAATGAAAGAAAACAGGAGGATGTGTCTCAAAGTGGTGCACTGGAGCTCCTCACATTTGCATTTGTGAGATTGATGGATAACAAAATTTGATAAAAATAGTATATAGAAATAAAATTTTACCATTTGATATTGCATATTTTAATATTGAATTCACTAAAATTTTACCATTTGATATTGCATATTTTAATATTGAATTCACAACTTTGCTAACAAACATTTTTTTTGAAATATTATTCCTTCCCATTCTTCGATCTATCTATATGGGTCATAGTAAATGATAGAGTAGGCAGCGTCCAAGACAGTAGGAGAATTCGCTATCAACCATGGAGTTGAGCAGAGAAAGGCAATGCCATGTGATGGCTATCGACATCATCATTATGTAATGACTATCAATGACAGGCAGCAACAACAGGAAAACCAAAGGCGTAGTAACGGAAAAAGAGGGATTCTTATCAAATATCATAGTTATGGAATTATATGTGAAATCTACAAGTAGGGAAAAGGGTGTGCACAATAGAATGCTTAAAAAGGGATGTCATCTCAATATCACATTCATTCATTATTTTTTGTTTTTTCATTCCTTCACTCTATTACATCATTATCATCTTTTTTCATCTATGTTCTTTATTTTAATATCAATTTATTTTGACTAACAAATCAATAATCAAGCAAGAGTTTAAAAGACACAACTGCAATTCTACAATTCAAAATTATTCTTATGATTTAATAATTCTAAAACTAATATTTCTTTCTTTTTCTATCAAGATTTAGTGTGAAAATTGTAAAATATAATTATTTTATTCCTATAAATACATTTATTTTTTCCTAGTATGAAATTATTGTTTTCAAAGTCTATTGCTTTTATTTCATAGTATTAATATGATAGTGGATTTTCCTATATTTAATATGAGAGTGAATTTTAGCAAACATGTTTACATGTGTCAAATGTTTTTTATTCAACTCTTCAATATAGATTGATGTTTTATCCTTTATAAGTATATATTAAGTAAAAACATATTGGGTGGTATGGTAACATTTTCAACCTTTAATAAATAATTCTTAATACAAAGATTGAATGTTGTGGTAACATTTTCAACCTTCAATAAATAATTATGAGTATAAAGGTTCAATGATGTGGTGATATTTTTCATGTTCAATAAATGAGTACAAACATTCGAATGTCATATCTAACTTAGTAGACGATCAATGGTGCATGATTTATTTATGAGATATTTAATATGTTGTGCTAGAAAAATAAAAGAAAAAGAATGATAAAATTATTATAAACACTAAACAATTAAATAAACCTGAATTGTGATAATCATCCAGGAGGGGTGGATAATTGTAATGTTTTCTTATGTCTAAATTGTCTAAATATATAGACCTTATTTAAATGGTATGTTGGATGAATAGTTACAACCAACTAGTCAATGATCATGCCTCTTGTTGGTGTCAAGCTTGAGATTGAAAGTGCCTGGGAGGAATGTCAATGGTGGTGCTAGTAATGAGCAGTAGAGTGTTGGCACCATTTAGTGTAGCGGCATGGCTGAAGAAGAGATGGATGGTTTTGGAGGGGGAGTTTGTGATACGAAGGAGGTAGTAAAATAATTTTCCTTGTTGGGAGATGACTGAAAGAGGACCCCATCCCAACCCTTATTGAATTCTTTGGAAGATTGAGGGAGGGGGGAGAGGGGGGTAAATTAGTTTAAGTAAAAACTTAACCCCTTCTAGAACTTGAAACTTTCAACACAACTCAAACTCCTTTAGCAGATGAAGATATAAATTATTGAGAGTAGTAAAAGAGATTATTATAGCAATTAGAATATTTAACACCTTTAGCACACTAATGAAAAGGGAGACTCTCGCTTTCAAATCTGATCACAAAACCTCAATAAACACAATAGAAGAAGGTTGCAAATACATAAAAAGAATAGAATATGGAAGGGAAATTTGCAAGTTATATTATATTTAAATATGTAAAAATGTTACATCAAACTGAAGCTCATGGGCTCCCCTTCAATCCTACATGCAACACCTTCAACAAATTTGTCTTCAATTATCTGGCATAATTTTGGCAGCATCTAGGTATGCAAACTTCACTTCTCCCAAAACCCCCTTCTCCAAATGAAAAGGCATCAATAAATAGAGAATGTGCTTAGAGAAATCATTCATGGTTTCACAAAACAACCTTTTGGAACCACCTTCAAAATCCAACGCCCAATTTTGGAAATTACAAATCTGCAAATTAGACATGAAATCCAATGCATGCCAACCCTCTCTTGGGCACCTAAGTCTTGACCAATAAAATTTGGCTTGTTATGAAAAGTTATAGCTTCTTACAGATTCCTTACAGCCTGTCAGTTACAACTTTGCATGCAAAGATATGAAAGCAACATGCAAGATTCTTCACAACCCACCTTATGAAAATTTATGACACATGTACATGGCAAAACATGCCAAAATTACTAAAAGAAAAAAATATTTGTCCTCACCCAAAAGTGGACGCCCAAAAAAAAATATTCTCCCACAGGATGCTTTTACCACTTTACTAAGAACTATTACCTATCAAATTTACATTTACATTAAATTCACACCAAGGGAATACACATTGTTTCTAATTAAAATATTATTCTCGTAACCCTTAAGCCCTTCTTAGAATCAAACAAAGAAAAATTACAATATTTTTAGTGACACTAGATTGCCCTTACACCTTGGATGCTCTTGCATCACACACTTAATTAACAAAGTATATAACAGTGATCAGATTAGCAACAAAGAGATGAAAATAGAGAACACACACATGCACAAGGAGACACTAGATTTACCTAGAAAACTCAATGAGGAAAAGAACATGGTGAGAGTTAACTCACAATATAAAGCTCATTGCCAAAAAGACTTGTCGAAAGGCTCACTACCTAGGGAAAGATAATAATAGGACTTTTAGCACCAAAGTACCAACCAACTCCAAGAGAAAGATATAGGGACCTAATGAGATTCATTATCTCGAAGTAGGATACAATATGAATTATTTAAAGAAAATTACAAATACTCCCAACATAACTTTATGTCGATTGAGGTGTTCAAGCACAATTGAACCTCTTTTTCACAATATTTTAGCTCTATTTATGCTAGATATTCAATGCAGCTCGTGTGCACTTAATTATTTAAATTGTACGCTACTCCAGGTTATTGTTGCAACTGAAATGATCTTGCATTTATATCTACCATAACACTTGAATTCTTTGATTAGGTCGGCCAATAAAAGAATACACAATTGAATACAACTAGTTGACCACCAAAGCACAATGTGGTCCTATCCCAAAGCTAGAGAAGACAAAAATAATTGTATCTCTTATTTCAATGTGATCCAAAAAGATTTACATGTAGGCACACATCAACCTAAGTCAACATCAAGGAAACTTGTGGATGAAACAATGAAGCACACTCTGTCAGCCCATAAACAAACTTTCATTTGAATTTACTTGATGTGGTCCAAATATATCATAGCGCATCTTCAATTACTAACACAAACCCCCAAGCATGCAACACAAGCAAAGGAATAGGCCCTATCGGCCAAATATCCATAAATATCCCAAAAAACCAACTCAAGATATAATGTGGCACCAAAGCACTCAATCAGTAACATGCGGATCACATAGCGATGTTCCTTGAACATCCAAATTCACTTCCATGCACTTCTTTTATACTATCATGCCATCAACAACCTTCTCAAATCAAACAGGTACAAAAAACTTTGTTTAGGAAATATCATGTGATACATAATCGAATGATGTAACATTTGTAGACCAACTTGCGGACCAATTGAACATATGATATTGGAACTTAGATATTGCACAGATTTTGTAAGCACATTCACCAAGCTCTAAGAGTAGAGACATCAATGTGAATAAATGCAAGGCATTTCTTGGACCAGTCCAGACAATTAACAACTCTGTCAACCTTCTGCAATTTATAGAAATCTCCTTGGAAACATAGGTGACCTAAAAATGAGTGTGACATTTATAGAGAACTAAAATTTACCACCAAACTACAAGACCAGAGTTGCAGTTCAATGGAGGAAAGTAGAGAATTCTTCTGGATAGACTTCAATGCAACTTTTTGAACCAAAATCATTTGAGAAACTTGTAGAGACTAGAATTTTCTTTCAGCAACACATATATTATCAAGTGCATTAGAAGAGAGCAAGAGATGTATTGTAGACCTTCAATATTTTTCCAACATTAGTCATGCTTCTAATCCTTATCTTAACATATCAGTATGAAAGATTCAACTTTGCTAATAGAAATAATGTATTATATGAACATCAACAATAATGATCAAAAGATTTCTGGATTAAAGTTGTGTACATCAACGTTTCGGATCATACTCCATGATCCATCATCAGGATGCAAATCAGATAGAGAGAAGAGTAGAAACTTCATGAACTTAATCAACAATCCTTCTTTGATAAGTCATGGTCCATCAAACCATGATCTTCAATTCTTCTCAGATAAGGAATGACATCCAACCATGAAATTCTTCAATATTTTTTAATTTGATGAGGCATGAACTTAATCACTAATGTTTGCCCAAATTGAGTATTGCAAAGACAGCCAATGCCAAGGACTAATAACATGTTACACAAGTGTTGACTTCAATTAATGTTGACAACAACTACCAACAATCTCCCATGTTGGCATTGATGTCAACACACACTACTCACTCTCCCCATTTGGCGTCAAGGACAAAGGGTCATACATTCCTACACAAGGTATCAGGATATTCTTTGACTTTAAGAACAATGGGAAAAAAGATCTTCTTTTGAAGTAGCATCACATGCTCCCCCTTTGACCAGCATCACTTCTTCATATACAACAACTACACAATTACTTTAGAACTCCACCTTACTACCAGCTCCCCTGAGGGGTAGCACCCATAAATCCAAGAGAAAAAGTAATGATGTGAATTTCTCCCCCTAGAAGTATGCACCATCTATGCATCTAGTGAGAACAAGGAGGGGAAATAACCCCTAGCTTCTATCGCAAATAATTAAAAGTATCCTTTGAGAGTGCCTTAGTAAAAATGTCTACAATCTAATCCTTTGTAGGCACGCGTATTCCATTCTAACTTCATGTTATGTAACTTTCTCTCTCAAAAAGTTGTACGAGATTGAGATGCATGTTTATTCCTTGAATGCATTACCAAATTCTTAGAAATGTTGATTGCACTTGTATTGTCACACAATATTGGAATAGGCTCAACATAATTCACTTTCACATATTTTAAGGTCCGCTTCATCTAAAGTACCTGAGTGCAGCAAGATGTTGGGACAATGTATTCTTCTTTTGTAGTGGACAATGACACTGAGTCTTACTTTTTACTAAACCAAGAGACCAATCATCTCCTAAAAATAATGCACTTCCACTTTTACTTCTCTAGCCATCAACACAACCTACCCAATCAACATTAGTATAGGCACTTAGAGAGAAATTTTGATCCTTTTTTTACCATAGCCCATGAATAATCCAGAGTATTGTTGATGGGTGTTTTTTGCACTTCGAGCAACACAGACAAAGCACAAGTGTAATGCCTCTCTTGAAAGGTAATTTTTGCAACTAATTTTTAGAAATTACCCCAAGGTTTCTCAAGTGTCAGGTCATGACTATGCTTGGAATAGTTCAATTGGTTGATGTGATTTGTTGATAATCACAAAGAGGCCTTTATGGTTCAATAAGCATGGGGAGTTGGGTCTGCAAATGGAGTTTTATAAATTCTGGAAATGAATGAACAGCTGTTGAAAGTTCAAAACAAGTAGCTAAAACTCCTTGCTCATCATATTTGGCTTTACAATGATGTTAGAACTTTATTTTAACTTCAAATTTTCAAGAAACAACAAAAGGGAAAAAGGGTTATAATTTTCCTAGACATGCAACTAACGATGAACAGTAACAATGGAGGATGTTTTAGTGGACATACTTCCTAAAATTGAGTTCCACTTAACCAAGGATAGCCCACAGTCTCATGAAACTAGTGCAATCCTCAAGGGGTCTTTACAAATTTTTAGATTTTTCATTCACCTTTAAAGCATGAATAATAATTGAACTTAGGTGTAGTAATATAAGTAATGCTCAAACTAACTTTACACAGTAGTTTACCATCAATAAATAGCAAAAAGTATGAGCTAGGGAGACATCAAACACCATAGCATACATCCACCATTAAAGTTCAACATGAACCAATAACTAAAAATAATTTGAACTTGAAAGAGCAAAGCTAAAATAAACTACTTGGAGATAGAGTCATGTAGACATGAGGGAAATACACAAAAAACCATCAAAATAATTTTTTTCTCATATATTTTGTAGCAACATGCCTTTATAACAACTCATCTCTCTTTGAAATGAGAGGATGCTCCTATTTATAGTTTTCAAAAATTAGAATGAATGGACAAGATTGATCTACAATGAGTGGCCAAGATTCATTCTAGCTTAGGGTTTCACCTACCCCTAAATATATTACAATATAAAAATAGACTTTTGTCTTTTTCTTATTTCATCTTCTAGTCTATTTTGTCTTGTAGTTACTTCCAACCTTTTTAAGCTACTTCAACAAGTATTCATCATCAATAATAGGATTTCTAGCCTCCTACGTTGTTGCATACTCTACAAACTTGTTAATCATGGCTATGAGTTTCTTTTCTTCTGTGAGCTCGGATTTGAGGATCTGAAAGGCTATCTTCTTAAATATGCTAGTGATTTACTTCTAGTGCTTAGTGCACTTTGGCGTAGCCTTTATAACCTACTCAGACTAAGTGAATTCCCTTGCATTGAAATCCATAAAATCTGGTGACAGCGTGTCACTAGCTCCATATTCCATCTTCTTGTGAAATAATGGCTTGATCTTCTCTGGATCTAGCTCCAAAGCATACATTTCATTGTTTGTCATCATCTTCATATAATCTTCGCTATCCATCTGGTGTTCTGCAACCCATTCATGATCGAGCTCCAATTTGTGCAAGGCCTTTCTAAGATTCCTTCTTGTAATCAAGATTCATCTGCCATGTCTCGACCAGCCAACGATCTTCTTTTGGTAGCTCTAGCCCCTTTTCCCATGTTCCCTAAAAGAGCTTAAGGATACTCTCCAACTTTGGATAGGTGATCCAATACAACTTGGGGAATTCCTTTTAGGTATTCATCATTTCCTCTACTTCTTTCTGAAAACTCCAAAAAAAGTTGTACATCCTAACTGCATGGTGAATGCCCATATCACCATTGTATACCACTTTGTTGAACCAGTCTATAGTGGAATTGGTCTAATTCTATATATTTTCCATCTTATTTATCTCTTCCTTGGAATTAAGAGTAGGTGTTGATGATTTTGTTGGGTTCTCTTCCTCTATCAATGTCCATTATTGGATGTAGGTAGTGAGGTCTGCCACCTGTGCCTTCAACTCTTCCTTCATGGATTGATCTTTATTCATTTGTTGTATAATGGTGGACACTGACCCTTGAAGGTCATCCATCTTCTGTTCATGAGTCATTGGGCCCAGATTAATAGTGGATATATGGTAGTCCTCACCCTGGATGATGCTCACATCTTTACCTACTACTGGAGTAGCTATCTATAGTGTCCTAGATCCAAAGGCATCAGTCATGATATGCAATTGAATTTTAGGATTCTTCTCCTTCTGAGTCCTCGTTTGAGCCCTATCCAAAATTGCCTCTAACTAGGCGTTAGGATCAACAACTATGTGAACCCTCTTCTTGAGTTGTTTCTCTAGCATGCAGTGACTTCTGTTGGTTTTTTTGGTGATTCATGATCACCTTCCTTTTCTTTGTCCCTTTGAGGCTCATCCTATTCATCATTAAGAGCCTCTTCATCATTATTTTCCTGTGTCTAGCTCCTTTTCTTGTGTAGTCCTTGTATTAGGCTTGGTAGAGAGGCTAGTGCGGGTAACTACCTGCTAGCCACCATGCTCGCAGGGTTATTTCACCTTCACTCACCCCAGATGGCTACCAACCTAGGGAAACCCGCATCCCTAAACCCGCATTGCTCTAACTACCCCTAACGAGCATCAAATGATGAATTTTAGTAGATATTATGATCATTTATGAAGAAAGGCTTGATCTAACCTTCATTTCTATAGGATTTCACTAACGCTTTCCTCATTTTATACATGAATATGCTTATTGCACCTCTATTTGCAGGATTTATAGAATTGCCTGCAGGACCATCGAGAGCATTCACAAAGAAGGATAAAGGGAAGAAACCTGTCAAAATCCCAAGAGGAAAGGAGGATAAAGACCAAATGAAGTATCAGTTCTAGGGAGTAGAAGTCACCTCCAGGGTCACTACCACTTGGGACATAATCATAGATACCAACCTTGGACAAGTTGACATAGATGAATTTTGACAGGGGGTCATTGTCAACCCCACCATAGACAATGCCAGTAAAATCAGAAAGAGTGATTTGGCCAAGGCAGTCAGTTTCCTGCCCGCTCTTGTAGCTCCAGAGCTAGTAATGGCTTGCAGGAAAGCCTATCAGACAGAAAGCAGAAGGATAATGAATCATGAGGGGAGGGTGTTGGCTAACCTAACTACTAGGTCCATAGGAGAAACATTCCACATCCCTATATTTGACCCTATGGAGGACACAATGAAGGAGTACGCTGAAAACACATGGAAGGTTGACCCTTTGAAGTGCAAAAAGTTGATTAACCAGTACTAGTTAAAGGAGAAGAGGGGCAACACTAACAAGGTGCCCCAAGAATTGTTCAGAAGTGATTTCTATGAAGATTATCATGACTTGGTAACCTTGTTGAATAGAGTCATGGGCATTCCCACCGCTACTTACTTTCAAGCTTGGATGTTCTATTTCATTGAGGAGATTATCAGAGGAAAAGGCAAGTTTCATTGGGCCAAAATGATCAGTAAAAACTTGCATCAATAGTTTATGGTAGTCAAGAAGACTTCTTAGTTGTATATGACCTCTTACTTGGTGTATCTCCTAGCCGATCCATTTCCCTACAGGGGTTTATTTGTTGCATAGAGCTCAACTCCGGGAAGGGAATTGAAAGTATATGGTAGGCACCCGCAACTACAATATCAGAATCTCAAAAAGGATTATTGCAGGGTGAACGATGCTTTCATTGGGCATATTATCATACTCCTTGGAGGAGACTTCAAGAGGAGAGTCACGCATAGTGCTCGTGCATTCATTCACAGGTTTGGGTTTTTGTTTATATAGTTCCCAAAATTTATTTACATCAGAATGAAGGGCTTATCTGAAAAGGCATACAAGCTGCATCGATACCTAAATGATCGGTTGATCTTGTTGGAAGTCTCCTGGAAATTACAAAATGCACACACTCTCCTCAGTGGCAAGCATCGGGCAGGGATTCCATATCCCCTCACCTTCGGGCAAGGAATGTACACCCTCGCAGCTGCCCAATGTGCGGAATATTCAGAAAAGGAAATCATGGAGTATAATCTAGATCTCCACATAGCCAGGCCAAGAATGGACCCCTACAACAAATTAAAGAAGTTTTTTGGAAGGGAATATGCCCACTTGCACCACATTGAATATTTTTGGGCTAATTGTCGGGATGAAAAAGAGGTACGCATGAGGCATTATATGTGTATGACCACTTACTTTTTCAAGACAATTAATCTATTCCTAGTACCAGATCAAATTGTAGAGGATGAAAACACCATTTTTGACCCAAGATATGATGTTGTCCCCAACATGCCATTTCCCTTATAGACTGGAATGAAAATGAGGTCAGCAACCTGGACATTGTGACAAAACTAGTGGAGCATAGAACAAGCCAATGGGTTGATGCTCAAATTTCTCAATTGAAGCTCCAAGGGGCCATTTTGACATACGACGAGCTTGAAGATGAGCTCAAGAGTGAAATAGATAGTGGAGCTACCGTTGCCTCAACCGAGGAAGCTCCAAAATCTCCTCCCACCACTAGATCAAGGAAAAGAAAAGAGGTAACTAAACGCCATCCTAAGCATAAGGTTTATTTGTAGAAGGCTTCATAGGGTGAGACCTCAAAAAAGGAAAAGAAGTCAGGGGGATTCTCTGAGATGCCCACAATCCAAGAAGACCCACTACATGAAGGAGAAGAAGAGGCTAAGCAACCAAAGTCACCACATGTCACCTCTACTCTTGCCATCACCGCCATTGCCACTGCTACTACCCCTCCTCCCACATTTTAGGCATTACCGACTTCCTCTTCGACCGCAATGGACATCTCAGTTCACCTTGCTTTCACCTTGCCAACTACTCCAATTATGGTGTAGGATTCCTCCTCTGCTATAACCTCTCCACTCTCATCCTCCTCGATTTCTCCCTCAGTTGTAGTCCCTTCAACAACCACAATTACAATGCCTACTCTCACCTTAGTGGAGGCCTTTGTCAGAAATACAAAATATACCCATGGAGCTCTCTAGGATATTAATGAATCCTATAGTACAAGTTGTGATGGCCCAAGCCATGGTTGGTCTCCCTGTCCCTCCTCTAACAGAACCACCAAAGATGGAAGCAACCATGCAAATCTCAAAAGAGATGGAGAGACGACAAAGGGAGGTTGCTAAGGGAATTGATGAGGAACTTGAGGGTCCCTTCAATGATGACTACCATGAGCACCCAAAGCATCAAAACATGACCATTAATGAGGTGGAATATGAAGAAGAAGGGTCACATCCTCTAAAGAAGATGTTGAAGACCTCAGTGCCAAGTATATAGTAGAGTCTTCTAACCAGGAGCTTGAGGAGGAGTTATCCGAACAACTCGAGGATGTCAGGGAAGAAGTTGAGAGGTAACCTTTTAGAGAAAAGGAGGAAACTAATGATGGCATGGACATATCTATAGAGCATCTAGTAGAAAAAGGCCCTGATCGAGAGGAAGAAGTACCTCCTAAGAGGGAGGAGGGAAAGAAAGAAGTTGAAGTCGAAGAAGAGGATAAGCTTGAAGAGGAGATTGAAATGAAAAAGAGCCCTAAGCCAGAACACCATGCAGAGCTCAAGCAAGAAGAAGAAAGGTTACCTAAAGGGGACAGTCCCTAAAGAAAATGTAGCTACTATCGGGCCAAACGAGGAAAAGACCATATTGATCTAGGACTCGGATGAAGAACAAGAAGAAGAAGAAGAGAAAATAGAATAGAAAGCCTTGGGCCACAAGGAAAAGGAGATCCAACACAAAGAAGGTGATCATGAATCACCAAAGGAGGGATCTCAAATGCCTAATTGGTTGGAAAAGCAATTACAAAAGAAGACCTATGTTCTCATGGATCCTAAGGAAATACTGGAGGCTATCTTGGCACAAGCTCGAATAGGAACAAAGAAGGAAAAGAAGTCAAGAGTTCGATCCCACATCACAATGGATGTATTTGGATCAAGGACAATGCAAATTGCCACCCCAGTAATAGATAAAGGAGAGGGGGCAGCTATAATATCTCTACCATCGACTTGGATACCGCTATGAGGGAGCAAAAGATTGATCAGCTCCAAGGGTTGGTTGCCACAATTTTACATTAGATGAACAAGGATCAATCCTCCAAAGAAGAATTGAAGGCACAAGTGGCGGACCTCACCGCCTACATTCAACGATGGTCATCCACTAAGGAGGCACCAATGACTTCATCAGCCCCACCCCTGCTTCTTTCCAAAGAGTACATAAACAAGTTAGAAAAGAGAAAAAAACTGGACCAAGGCTACTACAAAGTGGTTCCAACGAGTGCTCTACAATGGTGATATGGGCATTGGCCATGTCATCTGAACAGCCAACAAATTTTGGATAGTACAAAAGTAGCTTGAGGGCACAGAGAGGATTTGTAATAACTTCCCAAAATTATATAGGATTACATATCCTAAGCTTGAGGCCATCCTCAAGATGCCCAAGAAGACCTGGGAGGAGTTGTCCCTAGTAAAGGTTGATCATTGGCTAGTGGAGATGTGGAAGATGGGTCTGGATCATAGAAGAGATGTCCTAGAAAGAGTGCTCCATGATGTAGAGCTTGACCTTGAATGGGTCAAGGAACACAAGATGAACTGCAAGGAGTATCTAAAGCTCATGATAGATTATGACATGTCTGCTGTCGAGCTAGATCCAGAGAAGATCAGGTTGTTTTTCAACAAGAAAATGGAGATTGGGACCACAGAATCGTTAACGCCAAACTTTATGGATTTTTCTACCTGAGCCTTCACCCAGTAAGAGTAGGTGATCAAGTACACACCTAAGTGTACAAAGAATTGGGAGCGGGTCACTAGCAGATCAAAGAAGCTATCCTTCCAAGTGCTCCAATCGGATATCATAGAGTGGAATAAACTTCAGGCATTGATGGGTAACTTCGTGGAGTATGCCACTATCTAGAAGAACCAAGGAAAGCCTATCATAGATGATGATTTCTTCACAGTGTAGTTGTAGCCAAAAGGGAAAATCACTATAGGACAAAAGTTCTACAGTGCCAAGCCACTAGAGGACAAAATAGAGAAAAGATAGGGAATGTATTTTTTAAATTGTGAAATATTAGGGGTGGGTGAAACCCTAATTTGTAATGAATCTTGGCCATTCATTTTACTTTTGGAAAACTATAAATAGGGGAGTCTCCTCTCATTTTCAAGAGAGATTTGAGTTGTTGTAATGACATGCTACTTAAATTTCAATAGAAATTCATTGTTTTTGGTGGATTCTTGAGTTTCTCTCATGTTTCATGATTAATCTCCTCATAGCTAACATATTTGAGTAGATTCAATTTGTTGTTTTATGTATTTTGCATGCTTTTAGTAGTTTAGTGAATGTTATTCATTGATGCTAAAGAATACTGTTGTGTTGATGGCATTCCTTGTTCATGCTTTTTGTTGTTTATTGATAATAAACAACAGTGTAAAGCTAGTCTGAACATAAATCTCTTGTTGCGCTTAAGTTTCATCTTTTATTCATGCTTTGTGATGAATGAATAGTTGAAAAATCTGTAACCTTAGAAGATAGCACTAGTTTCATGATACTATACATGTTTGGTTAAGTGGAACTCAATTTCAGGAAGGTTGCCCACTGTAGTATCCTCCATTATCACTATTCATTGGTAGTTGCAGGTCTAGGAACTTCCTTTTTCCCCTTCCCTTTTGACCTTTCTTTGAAATAGTAGTTTAGGAAAAGTTCCAGCATCATTGTAAAGCCAAATCTGAAGATAAAAGTGGAGTTTTAGACTACTGGTTTGAACTTGCAACAATTGCACATCATCTTCAAAATCTTAGGAACTCCATTTAAGGATTCGATCTCCCTCCAACTTAACACATGTAAGGTTGCCTTGTGATTACCAGCAAATCACATGAACCAACTGAGACATTCCAAGCTAGTCATGACCTGACACCTAAGAGACCTTGGGATAGTTTTTTGCAATTTGTTTGTAGGAAATTATCTTTCAAGAGAGGTAATGCACTTATGCATTACCTGTGTTGAGAAGGTACAAAATCACCCATCAACAACACCTTTATTCTTCTCTAATGTCTCTAAAACCTTTGGCTTAGGGTTTTTCTTCTTTTGTTTACCTTTTTCCTTAGGTGGCTCACTAGCTTGACTCATATTGGAAAACTTAACAAAAATAGGATTTATGATTAAAATTGAAACTAGGGTTCAACCTACTAGTTTGCATGATCTTCCAACTCAAATTTTGCAATTAAAACTAGCTCGCACCTTGCTGAACCAAACTAGATCCTACGAAATTTTCCTTTCAAAACAGAGAAATTTACAACCCTAAGCTTATAAAACCTTTCAACATATTCTCAATTTTCCTATCAATTATATTTTTCCTTCAATTATGCACAACGAAGGTCCAAAACCACTTACCTAAGAAAATCCAACACTCTATTCTTCAAATTCTTCAAATTTTCTTGTCTAAAGCTCCTTCTTGCTTCTTCACTCTTAAATTCTTGCAAAGGTAGTGAAAAATGCATAATTCACCTCTTTTATGGCCTTAAAATTGAGCAGATTCACCATTAATGGTGAGGGACAGCTTGCACGAGTGAAGTGAAGTGCTCTGATAGTTAGTTGTTCATGTGTAAATTTCCACCATTGATCAATTTGTTTTAAAATATGATCAACAACTCTCCATACCTTTCACATATCAATTTTTGCTTTGGATACTTTTTATGAATCCACGATGTGAGCAATTTATACAATGTCCTGAGGTGTTGCCACGTACATGCTTTCAAGTTTTCCTCCACCTTATTTGTGAAGCCATCACCCATCACTGAAATGTTCTTGACTTGGTGAAATTAATCTGTGATGTGAAAGCCTCTAGTGATGGGAAGAATATTCGAGGGAATATCCTTTATTTTCCCATTGCTCGTCATTGTTGTGCCACTCCTTAGAAAAATATTCATGATGCATTAAGACTGTGCAATGAAAACAATAGATAACCTTCTCATCACTCATCGCTATTCACCCTCTCACTCAAAATATGCAATTCATGATACAAAGGCATAGTGTAATGGCACATGATTGAAACAAATGGCATTATCGTAGATTCTCACCATGCATCGCTCAAAGAGTTAGGCCGACAAGGATGTTATGAGCAATATGAAGGGTTGTAGCGATGAAGGGAGATTAAGAAATGTGTCCCATATATGAAATCAAGGGACAAGTTGTGCATTATTGATTTGAAGCAAGCAAGCGGCAAGCAATGAGCGATATGAAGTTGAGGCACGATGTGAAGGATTGACAAGGAATCACCCATCACACAAATGAGAACAACAAGTTAAAGGTAAAACGTGATGAGCGATGGAGTGCGCAATAGACACACTTAAGTGAGACCAATTTAGCACATGCTAATAAGTTGTTTTAAAGGGGGGTCGCGAAGGTATTACGGGTAACAAAGACACAATGAAACCTAAGGCATGTATCAAACTTAGGATAATGGAAATATTTCAAGGTACCAACCATAGGAAAAATAATACCACTAACCAAGATAAATCAATGACAAGCTAGACCAAAAGGGACTAAGGTCTTAAAAGAAAGATTGATAAACCCTAGACCCTGAAACATAAATCCTTACCCAAGGGGCAAACAATCAAGACCAAGTAACCATCTAGATATGAACTTAAAAATCGGTGGAACACAAAATATTTTGAGGGGTTCCACTAGTTGCTCCAACTAGGGACGCATGCCTCTTGTAGGCATGGCGAGATCTCAAAATCTCAAGTTGAAGCAAACCAGCATAGAGAACCAAAAAAAAGGGACTTCCCAAACAAGGCAGATAAACCAAACCAACCCCAACCAAACCAAACCTATACACAAAGTATACGTGAAGATATAATGTATGTGGAAAATAACATACCTCAAGAGAAGTATAGATTCAAGAACCATCCATGTACTGGAAATTCAAGAAGTTACAAGTTAAGCTCTAGAGGAATTAGGAGTCTTCACCATGAGTATTGCTAACTAGGTATGGACCCAACTATAGAGCATCAAATTTCCCATGTTTACCCTTGTCTTCAGACCTAGTATTCCAAATTAGCACCATACTCCCAACCTCAAGTTTCCTTGGAGATGCTCATTTTTTATATAAATTCTTAACCTACAACTACAACTTGGCATTCCTTTGTTGATCATCTCTCCTTATTTCATCTACTTCTATTAAAGCATCAATTCTATGATGCATGCCATCACACATATCATCATCATACTCCTGGATAAACTTAGACATTTTCATCAAATTATTCTATGGCAATATTGTAGCTATACCATAAACCAAATCAAATAGTAAATATGTTGTCACCTTCTTAACTGTCACCCTATCTTCCCATAATGCCAATTTCAATTTTGAATCCCAAGCCCTTTTATTCTTTTCTATTATTCTCTTAATGATCTTCATTAGGCTTTTGTTGCTTGACTTAGCTTGACCATTGCCCTCTAGATGGTATGGGGATGAATAGGATGCCTAAATACCATATTTATCACAAAAGTCTCTGAATTCATTAGATCTGAAACACAACATTGTCAAAGACAATCTTTTCTAGTACCCCAAACCTGATCAGTATGTTGTCCAATAGGAAACCAGTTACTACCTTGCCTGTTGGCCTTTCAATAGGAATTGCTTCCACCCATTTTGTGAAATAATTTGTGGCAACAAGAATCTAGGAATGTCCTTCACTGGATTTTTGTTGATATTTCCCCTACAAAATCAATGCCCCATTTTTGGAAGGGTGCTTGGACTACAACAGGTCTTAGTGGCAAGTTCCTTGAGAACTTCAGTTTCCTAGAGAATCTTTGACATGCATCGCATGCCTTCACTAACTTGTGACCATCTTTAAACACTGTTGGCCACCAAAAACTTACTCTTAATATTTTATGAGTAGTTTTTTTTGCCATGTAATTCCCTCCACACACTCCATTATGCATTTCATTTAAAATCTCTAAGGCTTTTACACCATCAACACACTTCAACGGGACCCCATCTAGACTCCTCCACCATAGTTCATTGTTAACAATGACATACTTGATTGCCTATAGTTTTAGAGTTCTATTTTCATTATTAATTAGTCCTTCATGGCATTGCATTGTTTGTAGGTATTGGACAATGTGCCTATACTAGTCACAAGTTTGAATGTCACAAATCAATGACACCTTTGTGTATTCCATTTGATTGATCTGGTTAGCCTCTAGATTTGTCTCAACCATCATTTTGGATAAACCTTGTTAGTAATCTAAAGTTCAATGTTGAACTCTTGAATTATATTTATCCATCTTCATCTTCTATCCATAACCTCCTATTGGGTAAAGATGTCTTTGATAACATCACTGGGAATATAGGTAATGACTGTAGCTCCCAAAGACAAGTCCTAATTTTTTTAACTTCCTTAACCAATGCATATGCTTGTTTTTCTATCATATCATATTTCAACTCAACAACCTATAATGGCCTACTGAAGAATGCAATTTGTTGTTCAAAACCTTCCTCATTTTTCTGCAACAACATTGCAGCAATTGTATGGAAGGATACAAAAGAAAAGATCTAAAGTGGTTTGGAAAAGTTAGTAGTCATAAGAATTGGAGCCTCTTTAATTTCTTGTTTGATACTTTGAAAATATTTACTGGGCTCTTCACTCCAAATTACCTTCTCACCTTTGTTCAACATTTTAGATATGGAATGAGTAATCTCTACAAAATTTGTGACAAATCTCCTCAAAAAGTTTATTTGCCCAAAAAATGATTGGATTCCCTTAACATTCTTAAGTTGTGGGATTCTTTCTATTGAAGCTACTCTTTCAGGGTAATTCTCACTCCTTTAGACACTATGTGTCCTAGCAATTTTCCTTCAATAACCCCAAAGGCACACTTCTTTGGATTGAGTGAGATCCCATATTCCAAAGCCTTGGCAAAAATCTTCTCCAAGTGCATGCAATGCACTCTTCCTCTTTCTTGGAGTAAGTAGTTATATCATCTTGATAAACTTATAAGAAAATGTCTATGAAATCAAAGAATGCTACATCCATAGCTCTCTAAAAGGTAGCACCAACATTGGTTAGGCCAAAAGGAATTTTGACATATACATAAGTGCCCCAAGGAGTTGTAAATGTAGTCTTATATTGCTCAAACTCCTTAAATTTTAATTGATTGTAGCTAGAGAATATATCCATCATTGATAGAGGTTCACAACCAATTACTGTTTGTAACATGGCCTCCATGTTTGGTAATGGATAGTTACCTTTCAATGATGACACATTAAGGTTTCTGAAATCTACACACAATCTGATGCCACCATTATTTTTCCTCACCGACACAAGATTAGGAACCCAAGATGAGTGCATGATAGGCTCGACGATTCCTGCATCTCTCAACTTCACCAATTCTTCTTGTATTTTTTGGTGCCAAGGTGGGGTTAATGGGCCTTTATTTTTTCCTATAGGGTTTTTAATTTGCTTTAAGAGGAATCTCATGCTAAAAAAACTCCTCTCTATATGCCTTTAGGTCATCATATGACCAAGAAAAAATATGCCTATATATTTTTAGTAAAGCAATCAACATTGCTTTAATCTGTGGCTTTTTTTTCTTTCCAACATACACTTTCTTTGGTTCATTTTTGGTACCTAGGTTCACCCCCTCTAGGTCCTCTAGATTTGTGGATGATTGCTTGGTATTGCTTTTGTCAAGGTCATCAAAGACCTTCACTAAGGCCACATGACCCTTAGGGATCTTATTGGTCTTAAGCTGGATGACTTCATTACTAAATACTATATTCTTTCCATCCACTGTCTCAAAAAATGCTCCAAATTCAATCTCCTGACCCTCATACTGGTCTACACATGTGAAATTCCTTAGTATGTCTTTGTCATCATTAAAGACTTTCCAACTTTGGATGTTGTTAGGGATTGAAGGTCGTGTTTGCACCTTAACCTTGGAGATGCCAACAAAAGTGATATCATCTGGCCTGAGAGCAATATTGGCTAATAAATCAACCACTTTATTCTTTGTCCTCTCTAGCCAGTCGATGCCAAAAGCATCAAACTGGTCGATTGAGTCCTATACAATATTTCTATACTATTTCAAGTGTTTATTCTTGGATGCATATTTCGATCTAACTTGGGAAACAACTAGCCCTAAGTCACCAATGACTCAATTTTTTGATACCATGCTTTTTGGCTAACCTCAACCCTAGTAGCAATGCTTCATACTCTGCTACATTATTTGTACATACAAATAGCAAAGTGAATGGGAATTTAAAAGTTTTGTTGTTAGGGGAGGCAAGTATTACCCCTACACTCAACCCCTCCTTTGAACATGCCCCATCAAAGTGCATTGCCCAGAGGTCATCATTATCTAACAACTTCATTATCTCTCTTTCAAGGAGTTCAGGTTGCTTGTCACATTCTTCCTACAACTCTTCCACTCTAAAGTCATTAATGCATGTATCAACAAAATGGATTATGTCTTCTTCATAAGCAAATTCTATCATGTGGGGGACTCTAGACTCCCTAACTAACTTGATGTCTTTTCCATCATTGGGGAATGTGGCATAAGACATATCACACTACATACTACCTCCCATGGAGACACTCAACTTCCTTGACAACAACATTCCATAGAAATTTGGGTGGAATGTCCACCACTGTAGTACTCATAGTAAACTGTTTTCCTAGGAATGTAACAAGTTTTTAAGGTAGTTCTTTAATCACCCCAATAGCTGGTACTTCTCTAGAATCCATAGCATAACACTTTCCATAAGCACTATCTATTTGCAATCACATCTCTTTCATAGTCTCTACTTGCATTATGTTTGAAGAAGCTCCTAAATCTATCTTACATTTCTTCAGTAGCTTTCCATCAATGAGTAGAGTTACAAAAAAATTATCTACTTGACTGGGACAAGCAGTAATTGTAGTACCCAAGTAGATCTCAGGGATCTCACTTATTACTCCCTCCATATTTTCCTCTTTTGTTTCATTTCTACTCATTTTGGGTGGAGTAGGCTCCATGTTGCTATCAGAGGTTGTAGTTGCACCATTGATGAGGGAAACTTCCTTTTGCTTATGTTCTTTTATCTTCATCATCTCCTACAAAGGGACTATAACTTTGACCTGTGAGAGGAACTGAAACATGTCAATAGAAGTATATTTGGGAAAATCATAGGGCACCATTTTTTGCTCAATAACCTTCTCCTTTTGTTGTTCACACTTTCCTTCAACTTTATTCTTATCCCCTTTCTTTTTTGGCTAATTAATCTTCTTTGGAGCCTTGGCTTTCATAGTAGGTGATAATTTATCCATCAGCCTTTGTAGTTTCAATTTTCTTAACCCAAGTCTTACCCCCTTATTATCTTTGTCTTTAGCCTCATCCACTTTGCTTTCAGGTTTTGATTCTATATTGCTTGCATTCTTCTCCTTGATGAATATGCTACCTTAGAGATTACCCTAATCTCCACCAACAATCTTGTTTCTCAAATGGTAATTGTTTCTTTATTGTGCAGCCAAGGCAACTATCCGCCTCTAAATCTCTTCATTTGAAGGTCTTCTTAAACTCACATCTGTTTCATTTGTTTCTAAAGTATACACATTATGATCACTTTCATTGACTTCATCTAATAAAACATGTTGCTGATATTGTAGAGACTTAAAAATGTCCTGAATGATATCATGCACTCAAATCAATATGAACATCGCTTCATCCTGAAACCCATCTCTTTTCACTTGATTAATCAAATTAGCTTAGCTATTTAATTAATCACATCATTTTCATGTATTAACTTGATTTATCTAGTTAGGTTAATTCACCCCCTTTTAAGCTAAACTTTTGACCCGTTGAATTGGATAAATCATATTATCTAATTTAATCCCTAAGTCCTCTTATTTAATTAAATAACCCTAAGTTATTTAATTAAATATCATATATCACTTCCCCTTTTCATTAATTAAATTAATTATTTAATGAATATCCTAATTCCCCTAATTTGCATAATCGAAACTTTATTTAATTATCAAATTACTAATTAAATATAATCCTCCCAAGTTTGCAAGGGAATATTCCAAGTGAATATTCCTCCTTTACACATTCCTCCAAAAGGGAATATTTATTCTTCTTTACACAATAAAATTTGGTTTTAATTAACTAAATATCTAATTTTCCTCACCCATGAGAGTATTCTTTGAGAATATTATCTTTCTTCACTGTAATGATCCAACTCAAATCTGACCTTAAAACACTTCAATTTTTGCCTTGTAATTTTGTCAAAGACTTGATATGCAAAGTTTTGGTTTGTTGGTCTGAGTGTTTTAGTCTGATGTGAATGCTTTCCAATGATATCCAATGCATGAAATGCTTACAAATGACTTCTATAGCAATTAGACAAGGTCCTAGATGTAATGCAGATTTCTTTTTGTGTTTTCAAATGCAATTGATGAGGTTTCATATGCCAAATATGCAGCTACAGCCTAAAGAGATTATATCTAACAATTGGCATACATCCTTTTACACATTAAAATGAATTAGATTCAAATAGAGACTCACAACTTCAATGTATTATTGATAATGTAATCTTTACAATGTCAATGAGATGAGAGGCCAAGACTCTTGGCTCATATACATGAACTTAAATCTGATGCAAACTTCACCTACAGTCATACCTCCTAGTATGCACTAAAGACATATAATATGCATGAATTTAAACAAAGGAACCTGGTTCTTGAAGTCACCCTTGATCACCAATAAAGAAGTAAGCAAAATCTTGGAAAATGGAGACCATATGCCAGCAATATAATTTTTTGAAGAAATCACCCATGTTCTGGTTGGAATGAAGAAATAAAATAGTCCACTATACTTTCAACCTCCAAAATGCACTAAGAACAATTTCCCAACCTTCTTATGAGGTGCACCCTTGGTATGATGTGCGGTCGATGCAAAAGGAGGGAGATATGAACAAAAACATGGCTCTCTTTACTGGATAATGGTGACTGATAAACATTTAGAAGTGCCTTCAATTTTCCCTCAAGAGCACAACGAATCTCCAAACATCCCTTCACAATGATGTGCCATCATCCAAAGATGAAATCAATGCTAACAATGCCTCTAATGATGAAGTCGATGGTTGATATGAAGTCTGAAGCAAAATTATGAGATTGCCAATAACACCAATCTAATTATTTCTCCAAATCAAAATTCCATCAATGCTCCTCCAAATTGATATAAGTAAAATTGGCCAAAGGCCACAAATTTTTTCCCAATGAAGTGACTAAAGTATCACCTCAAAATCTGCAACCCTTCAAGAGATATTTCACTCCCTCAGTTATGCAATCAATAGGAGTTTTCATTTCCAAAGACCAATTGATTATCTACATACCACTTGCCTCCACAAATGCTCAAGAAGAAATCACCAATCATCAACATCAAATCTGGATGCTCAAGAATGAAACCTCAATGTCTATTTATGCATTTCCTCTAGAGGTCAGCCTCAATAAAATAATATTATTTTTTTGGCTTCTAGAAGATTCCAATATATTTTAATTATTTGCACTTTATAAAATATAAAAAATATAATATAAATAATAAAGTGCATCTCAACATCAAATTATAACGTAAGGTTTCCATAAATAGAAATAATAATGATATCTAATGGAAAACCTTACTCCAATAAAATGCCAAGCCAAATAATCACCAAATGACTACCAGATGACTCTCTCACCATGCCCCATTAGCCTACGAGAGCCATTAATAGGATAATCTTGTTGATATGTCAATGTCAACTAGAAGGGGACACTATATTCACTCATTTGAAAAAGAGAATATTCCTTTTTGAAATAAACTTTCAACAAGACTTCTCGTGCAAGTTTTGAAAGTTTGTTTGTTAGGATGAAAGTAAGCCTTTGATTAAATATCATCTTGCATCATCAACCCTTGATGGGAATCCATGATCCATTCCTCCATCTTCCTTCCATTTTGACCGTTGATTGATCCTTTTGATCTTGACTATCAATTTTATTTTTCCTATTCTATAAATAGAGCTTGCCTCTATTGAATAAGATCCACCTCTTAATATTAAACTTATGTTGTTAAAATCACTCTCATCTTGCACTCACATTTCATGTTTTAAAATAATTTTAGGTCATTTTACATGCATATTAGCTTAGAACATCCATTAATGGCTTCCATGGTAACTTAGTTGCATCCACTTAACATATTTGAAACTAGGGTTTAAATCTTTTGCATCTTGCATACACTTACATCGATTATCATAAAATTTATCATGTTAAAATAGTTTTCATCATGTTTTATGCACATCTTTCATTGGTTTCATTGATTCTCTTAAATAGAATCGATCAAAACAAGCTCATTGTCCAAGGGATTAGGAAAGCGTCGCCATTCCACATCAATGCAACACCACTCCCCTAATAGGATAAGTTTTAATAGATTAGAATTGATGTTTTTGAAGCTTTTTTATTTAAATATGTTAGTTTTAATGGATTCTTAGCTTATTTTATATTGAATGATCTTATTTGGATTGATGCACAGTGGATTAAGTACACTTTGAATCCATATGGATCAAGTGTAGTTAGCCCATACTACGTCATCGATCACAAATATGTATCAGCTCTTTGTCTTTGACTATCAACATCAATTTTATGAAATTCCTCCTCAAAAGAACACTCACCATCAACCAAATCAAACCTAACCATACTCACATTTATCTCTATGTCATGGTCATGAGATGGATCATAACTACCAGATGCATTATATTCACCTTCCACCAATTGTGCAACCACACATTGGTGAGGAGAATGAGGCAATTGGAAAACTGTAAACTAAGGAGTCACATCAATGAAATTAGTTGAATGCTTTTGTAATGGATCAGGTGGAACCTGTCCTTGAGTATTTTTCTAATTTTTTTGGATTGGATTTCCATTTTTCCAATTTGTATTATAAGGGTGATCTTGGAGTCTTGGAGGCCTCTCATTTTTCTGGAAATATTGTTTCTCATTTCCAGGTCCCTTTTCATTTCTTACAACATTGTATTTAATATTCTTGAGGGTACTCATCACTTTGTCCCATCTGTCATTAGAAGTAGAAGTAGAATATTTTTCTTGTTTATCCCTAGGGTTCTTTAGAATCTTAACATCATCTCTCCTTCCTACCTTTCCCAAAGCTCTTTTATTACTTTCAATGTGCAGTGTAATTTTAAATGCATCCCTCAGACTTGGCAGGTCTTTATCTCTCAGGTGGTAGCTCATTTTAAATTCAAATGCATTGCAGTAGGTAACTAGACATACTTGATCATTTAATCTCAAATTTAGTGGACTCTATTCATAGCCTTTTGAAATATGATGTTAAAATCTGACACTGTTTCATTATGTCCTTTAGTGATGTTGTAAAATCCATTAAGCATAAACCTAGGGTTAGTCATGTCTCCATACTATTCCCTAAAAACCCTCTTAAACTCTTCCCATGATCCAATTCTACCCTTTGGTAGGCCTCTGTACCAATCCCTTGCATCTTCAATCAAGGACTACATAAACAATTTCATCACCACATCCTCATGCTCTACTTCATAATCATCGAGAAAATTGAGGAAAGTCCTTAAATGATCCTCACCATGTATTACACTGTTTCTAATGAATTTTCTCAACACAACCTTGATATCATTGTTAATGGGATTTAGGTAACTAGGTATCCCATCAAAATATAACTATCTATACCTTTTCAATTGCAAAGGTCACCTATGAAATTGGTTTTCTCCATTCTCAATGCGCCTATTTTCTACATCTCCTCCTACTTCATGGTTCATGTTCCTATCACTAGATTGGTTATAGGTGTGCTCATTTTTATTTGTGTACAAAGGCTTGGAGGTAGGTGTAGGCTTTGTTGAGGAATGAGGAGGGTCTTGTGAACTTGATGTCATGGAATTTCCAACAAGGCATGAAGTTTTCAAGAAATCGATCTTCTTTTGCATTTTAGCATTATTTTCCATGATTTGATTTCTTTCCAACTCCTTCCTTAGTTCCTTATTTTCCTTTCTCAATTTGGGCTCCATAGTTTTTGACTGATTAGGCATAGGAGGATTTTGATATTAGGCATTTTAATTGATAACCAAATTTTTATAAGCTACTTTCCTTTATCAATTGGCTGGTTCAGGACATTTGTTACAGGATGTGGGGCAATAGTGCTTATAACCGTGGACTTGGTCCAAGTAGTGGTGTTGGTATTATTTATAGGATCATGTTGATTCTTCTTGTCAAGGATTTCATAAACAATGAGGCCTATGGTAGTAGTGGGACTTGGTTTAGGTTCTTCTTGGTTCATGAGCTTCATCTTCTCCACTCTTCTTCTCAACATATCTCTCTAATACACAACCTTTCTAATCTTCTCCTCCTCCTTTTCCTTCTTCCATATTTCACTCTATATCCAAGATTCCTCTTATTGAGAACTAATTTCCCCAAAAACCTCATCCAAATTTGGGAGAGTAATCTCATAATCTGAAGGTTTTGCTAAATCTATAAGGTCTTGAGCATTTTCATTGGACCCAATCAGCAGATCAAGTGGCAAAGGAGAATAGCCATTTGAAGTGGGTCAACATTGGTGAAGCAATATTATGATGAAGACTTCTACTCCTACTTATTTCTTGTCTAGGCCTAGATTTTTTGATACTTACAATAGATTTGTTTGTAAAATCTTCTTCATCCTCATAATCTAATCCTAATAAATTCTGCTAACTTTCATGACTACTATAATTGCTGATAGAAAATTGCACTAGTAGAATTTGGCAAATAAATGACTAGGTAACTAAAACTTTTAGTCACAACAACTAAAAATGACTAAATTCTACTATTTTTTTGCAACTCAGCTATAAATGAGTAAATAAATGACTAATTTGGTCATTGACTAAGAATTATTTAGTCACACAAATAAAAATGACTAAATAGTTAGTCATTTATTTAGTCACAAACCATTTGAATAAATCATTCAAGGAATAAAAAATATAGCCCACCAAAATACTCTAAAACTTTCGTCAAAATCTTATTTTCAGGTGTAGCCCACCAAAATGGAGTTTTCATTTTAATATACTCTAAAACCTTCGTCAAAACCTTATTTTTAGGCATAGCTCGCCAAAATGGAGAAGTGTTTCAGTAAAGAATGACAAAGAATGGTAAGGAGATATGTGTTATAGGAGGCATTGGATTCATTGTTGCTTATCTCATTCTTGCTTTGGTCAACAAGGGTTACATTGTTCGTGCTACTATTTGTAATCCAGGTATTTAATTGACATATATTTGCATAATCTCAAATTTCTTAAGATGCTCTTGAAGTATCAATGTATCCTATATAAGGTTTAGAATGATTTAGAACTTTTAATTTAAAAAATAAATCAGATGCTTTTGAAGCATCAATGTATCCTATTTAGGGTTTAGAATGATTTATTTTATTTTAAAATAAATAAATAAATGGTGTATTTTTTTGTGCTTAGATTTAATATGGAGATCTCCTAAATCCGCCCCAACACACTGTCCTCTTTGGCACTGTATTCATTACTCCAACTGCTAGGGTTTTGCATGTGATATCTTTAATATCTTCATGACAATTGTTTTTAAATAAATCTTAATCTTTTCTTTATCCTTATCATGGTAACCCTTGAGTTCCATAATCCACCTTCAATCTCTTCTAAGAATGTTGTCTTAAGCCAGACTACATAGTATGCATATAAAGCAAGTCCTTCATACCTGACATTGTTCCAAACCACCACTCACTACCTTGCTTAAAATGTTGCCTCCATAAGCATGTAATAACATGTTTTTAAAACATGGTTGCCAGTGATTGACCATTAAGGTCACTACTTTCATCAAGATACAATGAGATTTTTGTCTTCAAACTCAAGGTATTATGCAAGATAACATTGTTAATTGTTTGCTATGTACGATTTGATTTTCTTGCACATTTACTTCTTTGCTAACTGCCTTTAAGGTTGGATATTGTACCCTCAGTTGCAATCTCAAACAACTCACTCACTATCACTCGAAGATTCTTTTCATGAACATCCTTCTATAAAATAAAACTATTCCCTATAGACTGCCTACTTACATACTATAAGGGACTCATTGTTTCATGGTATTGTGGGTTTTAAGATCCTTCAACCTTATTGTCACTACTTCACAGTCCACAAGGTATTATTCACTGTTCTCCCATCCTTGATGAGTCTCAAAACACTGCTCAAACATGCAATCCACTACCTCCATTATACAATGGCTAAAAAGAAACATTGAACTTGTGATTACCATTGTTATTTCATTTGGATAATCATTCCCTGATTGCATTTGCCTTGTCTAGCACTGCCAATAGCATTTGAAAAACCCTTAAGGTTAGCAAGGGGGTAAGGAAACTCACTGTTAAAATCTCCACTTTACTATGCAAGGTTTGAGCTTTATTATCTTGTCACTACTCAGCCTCTTTTTTACTGTCACACCTCAAGTTACTATCATTCTTCTTGTCATAGATTGCATTTACAAATTTCATAAGCTACATAGTGTGCTTGCTATTGGCTACAATCTTTAGATTTTAAGATTTTGTTATTGGATACAATACCTCAATCTTTTTGGTATTGCAACCTCACTATGTTAGGAAATTTTGATCATCTCAGAGAAACCTCCAAGAACAGTAGTTCCTTTGGTAACTTTTAATTTCTTAAACTTCCTCAAAGACACGTACAACTGTGCCACAAAGCATAATCAAACATAGTGCATTTCCACATTAACCCTTCTGAGAGAAGCACATGTAAATCCAGTTTCAACAACAAACATTAACAGATTCTAACCAAGAACATGAAACATGAAAGATGAGATAGAACACATAGATTTATGTGGGAAAACCATTTCGGGTAAAAAAAGCCACACTCCAAAAGCCCAGATCACCATTGTATTATTTAACAACAAAACAGTTACAATACAATATCAGGCACTAAGCCTTTATAGAGATTACATCTTATTTCATTCTGGAGACAAACTGGACAGCATAACCCCTTATCTGTTTCCCTCTCTCCTTTTTTTTCATTTCCCTGATCAACCTCTCAGTCCATTACAACCTTCGCACTATTACAATACTCTCACACAGTATACAGTGTAGGTTAACAACAAAAGATCGATCAAGACATTCTATCAGGAGATATTTTTGGTAGAATAACCTTGCTTCTAATCTTCCTCACTCCTGCTCTAGCCCTCGACTCTCTCTCTCTCCCAGCTTGACCTCATGACCTCGACCTTACTAGCCAACCTCATGGCCTCGGCCTTACCAACCAACCTCACAGCTAGCCCTACAGCCTTACTAGCCAGCCTCATGACTCAACTATCCATCTCTCAGATACCATTCACAGAAAACATACATATTCAATTTCCAGGCATCTATTGTCCAAATTGATTCAGTTCGCTCAACTACCAAGAAGCTCAACTATCAACATTATCCCACATTGGTGCAGAATATTAGCATTCATTAGTTTATAAACAAAAGCCCAAAGACTTTAGGTATCCACGAATTAGCCCTTTTGATTACCAAATCCCTCATAGACCCACGATCAAACCAACCATCGACATGGCTCCACCAAAGTGAACACCCGTCGATGCATCACTAAAAATGATAACTTCAAAACCACCGCAAACAAGTTACAGATTTACTAATCCCCACGACAAGCCAATAGTATTGTCACCCAGTCGGAGAAAACACAAACTTCATAACTCTGCAACAAGGTTCTTAAGTTACCAAAACCACCGATGTCACAACAACAAAGGAGGTCATCTAGTCAGGAAGTTACGAAACTTCCAAACACTGTGACAAGGTTACTAAAATCGCTGAAGCCGCGACAACGAAGGAGATCAATCAATTAGGAAGTTATGAAAATTCCAAACACTGCGACAAGGTTACAGATGTGATAGGTCGAAATAGGTGTTAGAAAACAAGCAGCAAGTTAAAGAGCACAAATAAACAACTAAAACAACCTACACTTCGAGATTAGCCTAAGTTGGAAACAAAACAAGACAAAGCCACGAAATAGAACTTTATACCTTGCGTTGAGTCGATCCTTTGGTTGGCCCTTCGATCTTGAATGTGTATGCTCCTTAGATGACAAAAGATGTGTGATATGAGATGCAAATGATGCTTGGAAACATGAAAAAAAAGCTAAGTGTGGATTGAGAAATAAAACTGCAAGAGTTTGGCTACACAAAATGATCTCTCCCAAAATGAGAGAAAAGAGGGGGTATTTATAGGATTTTTGGGAAATCCTAGGGGAAATGGACGGTTGAGATTGATCCACCAAATATCAAGATGTAGGGCAAAGGTGAGTTGAGAACTCACAAGCCCTCACA
>VDFB02058242.1:461312733-461462489 GCA_007258455.2 Sequoia sempervirens | reverse complement strand
GAAAATACAATTGCTGGAAAAAGAAGCTTAAATAATCAAGATTAATTTTCATGAGCATGCGAAGACAATGAAGGTTAAAATTAAATATTTTTGTTGAAGATAATCAATGTAATGAAAATTTGCACTGGATGAACGTGTGAAGGGTCATAACCTTGAGAATACAAAGTATATATGTAAGATAAAATCAAAATAAAAGAGAATCATTTAGATCAGTTGCATTGGATAGTAGATAGATCATCATCTAGCCATTATAGAATAGAACGCATGAAAAAGACTTCTGATATATTGTAAAAAAATTTGAAGTAATTAATGGAGAAGAAAATTTAACTTGGTGGCCAAAATTCTAGTGTTCAATTGTTTGTTGATATTAATTTATAGATGTTATCTTGCTATCTCCAGAGTGGTATTTTCTTGTTATTTAAATCACTATATCAAGGATACATCTAATTTATCAAGACACATTTGTTGCCTCTGTGTGATTCATTTTGATTGGTTTCTGCAAGAGAGAATTAAACTCCTTTTAAGTGATTCCTTTTATTTGGTTTCTTTCAAGAATTAAAATCCTTTTAATAAGTCATCTTAATTGGTTTCCTTCAAGCAATAATTAAAATCCTTTCAAATAGTTACAGTAACCCAGGGAGATATCATTGGGATTAGTAAGAAGAGCCTAGTAACTAACAACCTTGCACATTTATACAAGGTATAAACATTTGAAAGTGCCAAAAAATTCGAGTTAAGCCAAAAAGAGGATACACATATCATATACATCTTGAGTCCATTACCCAATAGAAGGCACTAATCCACCTTAATTATTAAATAATAATTTACAAAACCTTATTTCTACACTTTAATTTCAAGCATTAGGAGTAAGAGTAGTTGTTAGTTTTGTGTCTATTTCATATTTACATGCCAACTTGTGGGGTAGATAATAAAAGTTAGCAAGTTCACACAAACTTTGAGGTTCATAATCTGCTTAATTATCAAGGTACACTCGCCTAGGTGTAGTAGAGCTTAAAGTGCATGGAGTTCTAAACCATATTGGTTGACTCCGTTCGTTGGCCAAAACATTGTTAAACCTGACCATAGATATTGGCATACTCTTATGGTTGACAATTTGCAATTTTGGGAACCAACAGATTGATGACTCTATTGGAGAGAGCCTAGTAAACCCTAAGTCCAAACCATTTCATCATAGAGTCACAAGAGTTTTTGCATTGTGTAATTACACCTTCATATTTATACTAAGTAGGGGATTCTAATGGGGAGGAACTTGAGAAATTATGGCTAGAGACCATCTTATCAAAGAGTTGAGAATTGAAAAAGTATAACTCTGCTGGTGGAAGAAAGCTAGAAGATAGAATCATTCCTCTTTTTAAAAGAGGTTGTGACTCTATTAAGAACTTGATGAAGAATGCACAAACATCTTGGGATGACAACATTTTCAGTCAAAAATTAAAGATTAAAGGGTGTTGCAAATTTCTTTTTGAAGTATTTATTGCAATTCTTCTTTACCCTATACACATTATGATACAACAAGAGAATTAACTGAGTTGAGGGAAAGGGTTGAAAAAATGTTGGAACAAGTGGAAAGGCTTGAGTTGACAAGGGAAAATGAAGAATTGGCTCAAAGGTTGTTACAATTGAAAGCCCAAGTTGCTTCAAAAATATCACAAATATATCAATCTCTAATTAGGATGGATATATGAATATGAGTGGTCCTTTGACCCCACAAGTCCCTCATGAGACAATTGATAATATTGGAAATAGACATGGTGCAAATCAGACACAATAGGACATTTTTACACCACAAGCCTCAAATAAAATAGATGCCTATCCTGTCTCTCCTGGTCAAAGACTAGTGAACTACCAAGATCATCAATATGATCAGAATATAGAACAATATCAATACCAAGTTCCTCATTAGAATGTGCAAAGCAATGCCAGCCCTCTTGGAGGTGTTAATAAAAACATAGAACAAGATTTACATTATCAAAAAATATGCTATCAAATGAGGTTACTTGATCTTAAACTATATAAATAACTTGATTTCATAAACATTCAAGATTACCCACATACTGTTCCTTTGAATACTGAAAATTATTTTCCAAAATTTAATAGATCTAAAGAAGAATCAACAAGTATAAACTTACAACATTTCATTAATTTAGTGATGAATTGGAAAATCAGTGAAGAGGATGTTATCATGAATTTTTTTGTGAAGACATTAGAAAATGATGCTAAGGATTGGTTCTTTAGCTTGTCTATGCATTACATAACTTCATGGTTCAAACTTGCCAATAAATTCATGCATCATTTTAGGGAGGAAAATGATGAGTATTTACATATTCAAGAAAGAATTCAAAGTCCCATCGTGAAATAAGAATATTTCCCATCCCCCTTAGATGCATTTTTTGGCCTAAAGAGACATGAAGGAGAATCTGGATGTGCCTTGTTCAAAAGAATGATGAAAATCTATATGCAAACACCTATTAATCTTTGGCATGTGGAATCCATATGTGTTGAGTTGTTCATGATTTTGTATTTTCCAAATTTAGTTTATTGCCTGAGTCGTTGAAGCTAGTTACTCTAGATTGGTTGCTATCATAGAGACAAAGAGGTTGGAGGATGCTATCAATTGTGAATCTAATTGTGAGACGAGGATTGTTAGGGTGGTGCGATTATGCTTAATCCATGATGAAGTGAAGCATAAATAATCCACTAAACCTCGATCTACCAAACAATATCATTCAAATTTAAAAGTTAAACTAAGCATTTATTCAAACTGAAAGTTTCAAACTACATAAAAATAGTTAAATTCCTACTCTAACCCATTTGAAACTTATCCTATTTTGGAATTGGTTTCATGTTGATGTGGAACAACGACCCTTTCCCAATCTTGTGATTAGTGAGCCTATTTCAGTCAATTCTATGGAAGAGAATTGATGAAACCATTGTGATAAGTGGATGAAAACCTTATTTATGCTAAATTAAACATGATGCAAGCTAAATTAACATGATTCTATGCTAAATTTGATCTAATTATGCAATTGCTAAGCTAAACTAAGCTAATTCTAAGCTAAAATATGGAAACCCTATTAGTTTTAGGATTAGATTTAAGCAAATAGAAAATGCAACACATAAGACAAATGAACACAACACTTTTACCCTAGGAAAACCCTCCTCGAGGGAGAAAAACCCAACAAAAATATATCACTTATATATAGAATAAAAGAGCAGCAAATCTTCTTTACAATTTTCCACACACTAGGCCGATCTGAAGCAATAAAGATAGCACCTCTCAAGATGCAAATACACAAGAAATATCAATCTCCATGAATATATATTAATATATTGTAGATAAGCAACCCCTCTGGAAGAATGCAAATTCCTTCAGAATAATAATCGATCTGCTGATAAAGATAATCTCCACTTAGAAAAATCTGTGAGCTTCACTTGATAATCATTAGATTATAAACTGAATGATAACTGCCTTATATTTATACATAACAAGATGTCTCTTCATGAAAGGTCAACCTTGTTCACCAAACAAGGCGTCTTTTCCTAATTCGTCGGCCTCAAAAAAATAATTATATATTTATAGTAAGTCATCTCCTTCCATTTAGTATTGAATTTATTTATTATTTAATTCCAAATTCATGGGAGAAAGAACTCCCGCCGCTACACATCAACACTCCCTCTTAGCTAGGGAGGTATCTTTCTCAATATCTATTTCATGGAGTCTATCAACATGAGATCCACAATGGCTACACCCATTTGTGGGAAAGAGCTCATCATGGAGTTACTCAACGTGATATCATCATCAAGTCACTCAACATGATGTCCACCATGGCTACTGATGGGCAAGGTCGTTGATGTCACAATTTGCATCATTTAATTTTTTCTTTTATCGAACTGGGTGTGTCTTAGAGCAATATGTGATAAGGATAGTTGTCACAGATTCTTTTGGGGGCTTTGCACTATAAACAACGACTTTAGGTATCATTTTTCCTACTTCAGGAGCTTTCAGGAGCTCTTAGGAGCTCTTCAAGAGCTTTCAAGAACTAAACTGTAGCGACTGATTCCTAAGATTTAATTCTATTTTAGCTTCTAATTTTAAAATCCTGTCAACTTAATTCAGACTTTGTTGACTTCGATTTAGACCAATTCATGGAGACAATTAATGATTACTTTAATTCCTAATCTAAACACGAAATTCAAGTTAATTCTCTTTTGCTTCAAAATAAATCCATAACTTAATTGCTGGAAAGTAAATACTAAATTAAGAGCAAGAATGAATTGCAAGAAAATGGCGATTATTCTAGAAAGCATAAAGACTAATCTCCATGAACAGATTCTAAATAGACTTAAACTCTATCTTTCCATAAATTCCTAACATTGCTTTAATGAAACTTAATAAACAAACATCAAGTTTAATCGATTTGAACAACATCTAAATCTAATTTATCTAAGAAACCTTCTAATGATTCTAATGTTTCAATCCAATATTTCTAATAAATAAATCTAACCATTCTAACAATTCGATCTTAACCATAATAAACTGAAACTTCGAACGTAATTGTAAACAAAAGTAATTATCTGATTTTAACATTTACCAAGGTAGAAGATGATTTCAACGATTGAACAATTCAAAATCAGTTTCTACTACAGATTTAATAGTAACGAATTAGAAATAACAACACTTAAGAAAAATACCATAAGATCATTCCAAAGGTTGAGTGGGCCCTGCTCTTCCTCAGGTAGGATCCTTTAACATAGTGAATTGATTAACTTCTTGCTTCCTTTCTCATTGATCAAAAGTAGAACGCAAAACAAAGTATTGCTTGTGATTACAGAAATTCTGATTGCAAAATTATCTAACTCCTAACTAAGACCGAAGTATGTATATTTATAAAATATCCTTATTAGCTTCCAACATGGTGTTAACTGCCAAAACTTAAGGCGACCAACTGCAAATTACAAAATGAAACTAAAAATAGAACTGAAGTGGACTAAGGAGGACTATGCCAGAACTACGCCAGATTGGCGTTGGAAGTAAAAGTTCCTCAACCAACTATGAAGAATTCAATTAAGACTTTGAGTGATTCATCATCCAACATGGCCTATCTATGGCGTAGTCATCTCCTCATGATTAAATAAAGAGTTTTAACCGTCTCATCAACCTTTAAGATACCCTGTCAAAAACCCTTATGAAAAGGACAACAATCATGGTAATAAAGATTAATGCAGCATAATTATCTCATCCAAAGTCATCATAAAGCAACACATTTAACATAAGCTATTACTTCCAAAATATTCGCTAATTAGCTAAACATAAAGTAAAATAAGCAAATATGTTAATCTATTATCTACCGCCAGTCATGTCAATTAACAATAACAACAAGTCTTTTTAAACATAAAAAGCCTTAAATGAAAGTATTTTATATCTCCCATCATTTCTCCCCAACTTGCTTTGGACCATGTCCTCATGGATCATCATCCAAAACTATGGTGTTATCCTTTTCTTTGTTTAGTGCCTCCATCCAAATGCAACAGTCAAATACACCCTCTCTGTACTGTTCCAACAACCTGGTATTAAGTGCATAGCCATAATTTTCTGTCAAGTTCTCAAACCACACCCTCATTACTGGAGTTGGTATATTTTCTGTTTCCTTTAACTTTGGTGCTGGCATAATAATAATTGGCATTCTGAATCTCATGCCTACCCATAATTCTTTCTACTATTGGATTATAGTGATAACATGCCTGACTCTGACTAAACTCCAACTAATATTATTCAGACTAATTGGCTCCCTTCTACTGACTGATTCTGGAATAAACTGGTACCTTTCTTCACAGGACCGTAGTGCTAACGACAGAAGTGTTGCTTCCACATTATGGAATGATGCAATGCTATCGAACAAATTTGAGACATAGATGGGATTAACATTATTTAACTTGACCACTGATCTTACAACTTTGATATATAATTCAGCATGGGGCTTTTCAGGTGTCATTGGTAACCCATATTTTCTTTGAGCTTCTTTGTACTTATTCATTCTATTTGACCAATCCACCTGGTTTTGCATTAAAGAAACAAATGATCTTATCTGAAGCTCTCCAACATATATATTCAGCATTGTGTCATCATTGTCCCCCATTAAAAACCCATGTTGGCAAAATTCACACATTAAATTCTGAATGTCAGGGTGGCTGTTGAAGTAATCATTAAGGAAATCATGATCTTCATTGTAATCCAGACTCCTCAAAATTAACTGATTTAATTTCCATTCTAAAATTTTTTCTCTAAGAAACAGAGAATATGTTGCAGCTGGTCTTCTCATGGAAAGCATGGTAGAACTGACTTTTGCCACCTGTTCAAGTATTCTCTCAGTCTTGTTCATTTCTTTTTCTAAATTCTGTATCTGCTCTTTTAAACCTTTGTTTTCTTCCTTATATTTCAAAACTGCTAAAAAACGGTATCCTAACTGAATTGGAGTTGGTTTTACTGGAGGAGTGGGAGGAATATGAGGGATAACGAAAGGTAATGCAAGGATGTGTGGAGGAGCCATGGAAGTAGAGGCTTCTTGTGCATAGAACTGAATTGATTGCTGCTTTAATTCTTCTTCTTTTCGTTGCAACTCTTCCTTTAATCTTGAAATTTCATCAACACTTACTAATGCTTGCGCACTGGTTTGTTGCAGGGCATCCTCTATTTTACTTAACTTTTTTTTGATCCTTGCATCATTTTGCTCAACTTGCCTTTCCATTGCTTGATTTTTGGTAGGCCAATTGCTGCAATTCTTCTTCTTTTCTTCTCAATTTTTCTTCAAAGAATTGCACATTTCTTCTTTCTTGTTCTAATTCAGCCTCTAAACGAGACATTTTCATTGTTCTCAGTAATTCTTCAGTTTCTAATTCCTCTGTATTCAATGCTTTGTGGGGTCCTTCTACAATTAAAGGCTCCTTCCCTTTTCTCTTCTCATGTTGTGGGGAAGGTATAGGGGATTTTATAGTCTCTTCTTGTTCAAATTATTCAGAAGCCTCTTGCTCTTTGAATTGTGCGCCAAACTCTTCAGTAGAGTCATAGAATTCAAAAACAGGGTTGTCTTCAGGAGTCAGCATTGGGTTTTCATGGGGACTTTGAGGTCTCTCAGGAGATGGTACAGGGGTACGGTTATCTTCATGTTCAGGGGATTTAACAGGGCTTTCAGAAATAGGGGTTTGACTTATGGGTGCATCATTAAGAGTGGACACAATAGTTTCAACATAACTAGGGTTTTCCTCATGTACTTTTTGTCTCCTCCTTTTTGACCTGGTACGGTTACCTTAGATATCTCTGGCAATTTTCTTAATTTTCTTTTTCCCCTTTTCTTGGAAGATTCTCCTTCCTCCATTTTTGTCTTTTTGGCTGAGGGTCCCCTTGTGGGTCTCCCTTTTTGCTTTCCTATAGGCGCATACAAAAATTCTAACCAGCCCTGCTTCCCAGTTTCTTTTTTTAAGAAATGGTATTTAATTATCAAATGTATCAACCCCTGGTATTTCAAAGAAGATTCCCCCCTAGCTTTCACTCTCAAAATCATAGAAGAAATTTTCTGAAATAAGAACGCTGGTAAATTTATCCTAGCTGAAGGATTTGTCTGACCATACCTTAAATGTATTAAAAGCCGCATTCCTAGACCCAATATCGTACCATACTGCCTGTCCCAGGTGAAGAATTTCATAAACCAAGATGCAACAATCCTCCATGGCTCGTCCAAACTGTTACAAACTATGCCACGCTGGTCTCCTTTGTGCATTTGTATCTCTGGCCTTCTTTCTGGCTCCTGGTGAAACACAACCACCAATTTCTCAAACTTAACTTGGCCTTTGCTAACCAGTTTTCCTTCATTTGGAATCCCATAAATTTCACTTATAATTTCTAGTGTGACCTCAATTATTTCTCCCCTTACCCTGGTGACATTCACGTTGAAATTTGTCACAAATTCTATAACCATTTCTAGTTGGAAGCCTTCATACTGCATCACAAAATTTAGCCACCCAACTTCTTCTAACAATCTTCTGGTCTATGAATCAAGATTGAATTTCTTTGGTTCAAAATTTCTCTTATTCCCCATCTTTCTCTGTCAAAAATGGCGGACTTCACTGGCGGATTTCAACTAGCAATCTGAATACTTACCAAAAATGCGGAATGATTTGTTTCTTGATTTGGGAGAAACCAATTTTGAAAATGACATTACATGCCATTAATCTCTTACATTTATTTCCTTTATTGCTCCAGATGATTCACATGCCACAACTTGAAACTTGCAATTCAATTCGCAAGGTTGGTGGCATTCATTACACATGTCATCATGTACTTGGGAGGATTTTTGAAAAGACAACCGAATCATGAAGAGATTCGTTGTCCTCTACTGACATTATCCATGTCACATCATTCCTTATTCCAACAATCCGCCACTTTTTAAAATGATTAAAAGTGGATTTATTACTATCATTAATTAACATTGTGGCGGAGATGTCTAGATTCATAAATATTTGCCTATTTTAAATTAGTCTAACTAAATTAGAAAATAACTTCGAAAATAATATTTACATTAAATGTGCACCTTAATTTATTTTGAGCTCTTGAGTTCTTCAGGAGCTATCAGGAGTCTTTAGGAGCTCTCAAGAGCTTTCAGGAGTTTGGAATTTCAGGAGCTATTGAGCAAAACAGAGTCTTCAGAGTCTTTAGTCTTCAAGATCTTCAGGAGCCTTTAGGAGCTTTTGAGGGGCTCTTCAGGAGCCTTCAAGAGCTTTCAGAAGTTAACATAGATAGACCGCCATTTCTAGTTTTTAGCCATCAAATTTTATTTTATTTTATTTTTCCTGAAAGTAAACCGCCATTTGCTGGTTTTCAATTTACTTCCACTTTTCTCAAGGTAAACCGCCATTTGCTAGTTTTCAATTTACCTTGTTTATATGTGCCTTCTTGAAAGGTTCAAAGATCTTCTTTCATGGAAGAGACATCTTCCATGATAAAATGTTCAATTATGTGTTGCACTTCATCTAGAAATTCCTCCTTTGTTGTTGGCTTATGGTAAGTTTTTAGTCGATGACCATTGACCAACATAACTCTTTTCTCTCCATCAATTGGAACTAACTGGAAAACTCCACTTTCGAACACTTGTTGTATCTCATAGGGTCCTAACCATCTGGTATGGAACTTTCATTTAAACTCTTCAAATCTGGAGTCAAATAATAGCGCCCAATCTCCCTCTCTGAACTATCTGGACACAATATGTTTATCATGCCATTCTTTCCTTTGCTTTTGAATCACTTCTATATGCTGAAGTGCCTCCATTCTCATTTCATCTAGTCTATTAAGGTGCAAAATTCTGCTTTTCTTTGCCTCTGGTAGGTCAATCCTGACTTCTACTACTATCTTTAATGTTTTCAACTCAAATTCAATTGGCATGACTGGTTTCTTTCCATACACAAGTTCATATGGGTTGAATCCAGTCGTTGTTTTCCATGTGGTGTTATAGACCTAGACTGCTTCATCTAGCCTATCTACCCAATCTGTTTTCTTCAAAGAAACTGTTTTTGTCAGAATATTCTCTAATTCTCTATTTGTGACCTCTACTTGTCCATTCGCCCGTGGGTGATAAGGCAAAGATTTTTTGTGAGTTATTTGGTACCTCTGTAAAAATGCTTCCATCATTGCTGACACAAATTGTGGTCCCTGATCTGAAACAATTTCTTTGGGTGCACCAAACCTTTGGAGAATTTTATTGTACAGAAAGTCTGCAACTTTATCTTCTTTTGCTACTGGTAGTGCCTTCACCTTAGCCCATTTTGTTGCATAATCGGTACAAACAAGGATATATCACTGCCCTCTTGAAGGTGGATCTATCGGTCCCACAAAATTGATGCCCCACTTTTCAAATGGTTCAAGAGCAATTTGTGGCTGTAGTGGCATCTCTATGGATATTGTAGGCCTCCCCATTCTTTGGCACTCATCATAGTGTTTGACAAAAAATGTTGCATCCTTTGTCATTATTGGCCAAAAGTAACCAGCCCCCAATATTTTGTGAACTGTTCTTACAACTGAGAAGTGTCCTCCTTTAGGTTCATGATGACAGGCATGCACTACATCATA
The DNA here is from genome assembly GCA_007258455.2 of Sequoia sempervirens. Classification (NCBI taxonomy): domain Eukaryota; kingdom Viridiplantae; phylum Streptophyta; class Pinopsida; order Cupressales; family Cupressaceae; genus Sequoia; species Sequoia sempervirens. The sequence continues at coordinate 461,452,351 of VDFB02058242.1, read as the reverse complement.
AACTTCCAATTCTGTTACACATCTGCGTAAAACATGGTCAGGACATAATTTAAATAGAAGACCATTAATCCATTGAAATATGGAACTCTCATGGATTAACTTCTTTTTTTTCTTATGACTGAATTGACTTGGAAATTTTCCTGTAACAAGGTAATTTCCCAAATCAGCAAACCATGGTGGATGAACTGATATAGCAAATAAATGTTCATTTGGAAATGCATCATCCATTGGTTCTTGGTTATCTTGTAAAAACAATTTTGGAAAGAAAGTCAGCAACAACATTGTCTTTTCCAAGCTTATCAATGATAGTTACATCAAATTCTTGCAATAAAAGTAACCATCTGATAATGCATCCACCTACCATTGCTTTATTCATTAGATATCTGATTGCAACATGGTCTGTATGTACATAGATTTTATAGCCTATAATATAATGTCTGAACTTATTTATTGCATATACTACAACTTAAAATTCCTTTTCTGTTGTGTAGTTTCTTTCAGCAGGATTTAAGTTTTTGCTCACATAGTAAATTGCATGCATGGCATCATTTTCATCTTATTGTCCTAATACTGCACCAATGGCCAAATTAGATGCATCTGCATGTATGTGAAAAGGATCTCCCCAAACTGGTCCTTTAATAATTGGTGAAGTTGTTAGGGCTATCTTGATTGTTTCAAAGGATTTTTGACAATCTTCTGTCCATACAAATTCTTCTTCTTTCTCGAGCAGGGTAAATAGTGGTGATGCAATTTTACTAAATCCTTCTATAAATCTTCTGTAATACCCTGCATGCCCAAGAAAAATTCTTACTCTAGTTTGGTTCTTAGGGATTTCAATGTTTTGTATGATCTCAAATTTCTTTGGATCAACCTTTATCCCCTCTTTTGAGATGTGATGTCCCATAACAATTCCCTCTGTCATCATAATGGAACTTTTCTCATGATTGAGTGATAACCTATGATCTTTGCAGCGTTGTAAAACCTTTTCTAGGTTTTGTAATGCTTCATCAAATGTTTTAGCATGGACTGTAAAGTCATCCATATAGATTTCTACACATGAAGTGGTGAAGTTTGCAAATATTGCAAGTACCGCTCTTTGAAATGTCGCAGGTGCATTACATAGTCCAAATGGTAAGACTGTATAGGCATACGTACCCCAAGGATAGGTAAAGGTAGTTTTGTCTTGATCTTCAGGGGCTACTTGGATTTGGTTATATCCACTAAAGCCATCAAGAAATGAGAAGTAGTTGCTGCCTGCTAGGTTGTTTAGGACTTGGTCAATAAATGGCAATGGGAAATGGTCTTTTTTCATGGCTTTATTCAATTCTCTATAGTCTATGTAGACTCGCCATTTACCAATTTTTTTGGAACTATAACCAGTGGGGAAACCCACTGACTATTAGATATTGGATATATGAATCCTACGTTAAGCAACTTCTCAATTTTTTTTTTAACAATGTCACAAAGAACATGATTAATTCGCCTTTGTCCTTGTATTATTGGTCTGACATATTATGTGTAGATGTGATGACTACAGATTGAAGGATGGATACTTCTCATATCAGTATATTCCCAAGCAAATTCTTTGGTGTGTTTTTCTAAAATTTCTTTCAATTTTTCCTCCTGCATTGGGGATAAGGTTGAATTGATATTAAGGGGTGTATCTCCTGCTACTGTAATCTCCTTTGTATCTATTTTAGAAATTATTGATTTGTCAACAAGAGTATTCAGAGGACAACAATGTTGTTCATGTAACGTTGTTTGAGAATTTTCTTTCTCTTTTTCTAAAATTATCTCTTGTTCTTCACATTCTTGGATATGTTCTGTTATGGTTACCATTGCTAATTCCACAATAATGTCACCTTCAGAATCCAAATCCTCATCCACCCAAAGGTGAGTGTTTTTTTTGATTGATGGTTGTGTAGGTGGATAAAGTGAAAATTCTTTTTGTTTTTGCCCATTGGTAATTATCATGCTTCCTGATCTACAATCTATTAAGGCTGTAGCAGTAGCCAACCATGGTTTGCCTAATATGATTGGGTATCCAGAATCTTTCCTTCTATCTTTGAGAACCAAAAAGTCGACTGGATAATCCCATGTATCAATTGTGACCATGATTTCTTCTATAATACCCTCTGGTTTTGTAGTTGATTGATCAGCCAACTGCAGAACAACTGTTGTTGGCTGAATTGTTGTCATTCCTAGCTTTTCAATTGTATTAGATGTAATGACATTTATGGCAGCTCCTAAATCAATCAAGACATTTGGTATTTCAATTCCATTAATACTTAGTGTTATGACAGGGCTACCAGGATCACTATATTTCTGTGGAAGCAGTCTTCCTGATAATACATCAAAAAGTTTAGTCCCTACTTGAATTGTTGAAGGCATTTTCTTTTTTCTTCCTGGGGTCTTCATGCAAAGGGATTTTACTAACTGATTGATCTCGGGTATATCCTTGATTGCCTGTAACAGAGGTATCTCTATGTTAATATTTTTCAACTCTCTAAGAAGTTGTGAGTTGATTACATTCATGTTGTTAGGGGATTAGGTTTGAGGATTAGTCTTCCTTTCATGCAATCACTCGGGATAGGGAACTTGTTTGAAAATTTGTTCCTCTTGTTCTCTATTTTCTTCCTCTCTTTCTGGAATTGTCTTTGGTGGTGCAGTTTGCACATTTTGACTTCGCAACTGTATGTCATTAACATATACTACGTTTACATTTGGGTTGTTTGTATCAGTTCATGCATTTCTTGGATTTGGAACTGGTTGAGCTGGCATTTGGGGTTGATTCACTTGATCATTTGAAGCATTTGGGGCATTGAGTGCCGGAGTTGTTTGTCCCCAGGGTCATTTTTGTCCATGATTTTTCCATGGCTAGAATTGGTTTTTATTTTGTTGCCATGAGGTTTGATTTTCTTGCCATTACAGTTGCTGGTTAGCCTACCATTGGGATTGATTCCATTGGGGATTCATCCATTCTTGTTGTCCCCAATATGTAGGTGGGTGTTGTGGCTGATATTGGGGGGTCCATTGATTTTGGTTCTGCCATGGGTTTTGATTCAAGTTTGACTGTGAATTATATTGTCTTTGATTTGCGTTATACCCTTGGTTCTGAGGTCTTTGGATGACATAATTGAGTTCTTCTTCAACCATTGGTGGTTTTTTGATATTGTTCTTTATTCCTACCAAAAGATTGTAGGAACTGGTTGGGTGTGGTTTTTCACAAATCTCACATATTTCAACCTGATTTAATGGGCATTCTCTCAAAAGATGTTTTCCCCTACATTTGGAACAATAAATTGACAAGGGTTCTGTGGTTCTTTTCTCTCCTTTCCTGTTAAGATGTAGTAGCAGATCAATCTTCATGTTCACCAATTCTTCCATTACTTCTGATACATCAGTGGTGTGAGTCTTGTTCCTTCTGGAGTTTCGAGTCCCCACTCTAGTTCTAGAGTAGTTTCTACAGATCTCCACAATGTCATCCAAGGAAAGCTGGTTAATGTCTCCCTTTCCCATCAGGTTCAAGGACTCTCTAGACTCATCTTCAATCCCTCTCAAGAAAATTGTTTTGCTGATTTCATCATCCAGCCCATTAGTGCACCGTTGATGCACAAATTGAAATCTATCAGCATAGTCCTCCAGACTTTCATCTTCTTGTTGCTTTATGCGAAATAGTTCCTCTTTTCTATCTCTCACTCGACAATAATCTTGGTATTTGTCCAAGAATTCGGTCTTCATCTGCTGCCAAGTCCTAATGGTTCTTGATCCTAAACCCATAAACCATCTTAAAGCTGATTCTTTCAAAGTAGAAGGAAACAGTTTCAACTTTTGATTATCATTTGAATAATCATAGGTTTGGCATAAGATTTTGAATTCGAATAGGAATTGATCAGGGTCTTCTTCAGTCTTTCCCCTAAATGTTGGAAGAACTGAGGGCAAAATGTTTTTCATAGGAGGTTCGCCAAGCTGTCTTTCAAGATTGATAGGATTTGAAAAGGTCCTATTTGTTGGGGGATGTGCTGGTTGGTCTCCCATTTCTTCTTTTGGAAATGGATTATTCTCCTCTTGATTTTCAATGGGGTTTTCCTGATTAATTTCTTGATTTTCAATCCGGTATTGCTAGATATCCTCTTGATTAAAATCAAGATTTTTTCTAATGTCAATGTTTTGTGGAAGAAACCTTCTAATTGATCTCTGTTTCGTCTCATCCATAATTTTAGATCTCTATTCCTTATCAACACTAAGGCTTCTCACTAGATAGCCAGATCGTTTAAGTATCCTCAACAACGATGCCAAAAATGATAGGCAAGGTCGTTGATGTCACAACTTGCATCATTTAATTTTTTCTTTTATCGAACCAGGCGTGTCTTAGAGAAATATGCTATAAGGATAGTTGTCACCGATTCTTTTGGGGGGTTTGCACTGTAAACTGTGACTTCAAGTATCATTTTTCCTACTTCAGGAGCTTTCAGGAGCTCTTGGGAGCTCTTTAGGAGCTTTTAGGAGCTAAACTGTAGTGACTGATTCCTAAGATTTAATTCTATTTTAGCTTCTAATTTTAAAATCCTGTCAACTTAATTTAGACTTTGTTGACTTCGATTTAGACCAATTCATGGAGACAATTAATGATTACTTTAATTCCTAATCTAAACACATAATTCAAATTATTTCTATTTTGCTTCAAAAGAAATCCATAACTTAATTGCTGGAAAGTAAATACTAAATTAAGAGCAGGAATGAATTGCAAGAAAATGATGATTATTCTAAAAAGCATAAAGACTAATCTCCATGAACAGATTCTGAATAGACTTCAACTTTATCTTTCCATAAATTCCTAACATTGCTTTAATTAAACTTAATAAACAAACATCAAGTTTAACTGATTCGAACAACATCTAAATCTAATTTATCTAAGAAACCTTCTAACGATTCTAATGTTTCAATCCAATATTTCTAATAAATAAATCTAGCCATTCTAACAATTCGATCTTAACCATAATAAACTGAAACTTCGAACGTAATTGTAAACAAAAGTAATTATCTGATTTTAACATTTACCAAGGTAGAAGATGATTTCAACGATTGAACAATTCAAAATTAGTTTCTACTACAGATTTAATAGTAACGAATTAGAAATAACAACACTTAAGAAAAATACCATAAGATCATTCCAAAGGTTGAGTGGGCCCTGCTCTTCCTCAGGTAGGATCCTTTAACATAGTGAATTGATTAACTTCTTGCTTCCTTTCTCATTGATCAAAAGTAGAACGCAGAACAAAGTATTGCTTGTGATTACAGAAATTCTGATTGCTTATTTATCTAACTCCTAACTAAGACCGAAGTATGTATATTTATAAAATATCCTTATTAGCTTCCAACATGGTGTTAACTGCCAAAACTTAAGGCGACCAATTGCAAATTACAAAATGAAACTAAAAATAGAACTGAAGTGGACTAAGGAGGACTATGCCAGAACTACGCCAGATTGGCATTGGAAGTAAAAGTTCCTCAACCAACTATGAAGAAGTCAATTAATACTTTGAGTGATTCATCATCCAACATGGCCTATCTATGGTGTAGTCATCTCCTCATGATTAAATAAAGAGTTTTAACCGTCTCATCAACCTTTAAGATACCCTGTCAAAAACCCTTATGAAAAGGACAACAATCATGGTAATAAAGATTAATGTAGCATAATTATCTCATCCAAAGTCATCATAAAGCAACACATTTAACATAAGCTATTACTTCCAAAATATTCGCTAATTAGTTAAACATAAAGTAAAATAAGCAAATATGTTAATCTATTGTCTACCGCCAGTCATGTCAATTAACAATAACAACAAGTCTTTTTAAACATAAAAAATCCTTAAATGAAAGTATTTTATATCTCCCATTAGCTACTCCCATGTGTGGAAAGAACATGTGCACAAGTTCCCATCATGGAGTCACTCAACATGATGTCATCATGGAGTCTGTCAACATGATGTCCACTATGGCTACTCCCATGAGTGGAAAAACACAAGTAGAAAGAATTCATCACAAAGTCTCTCAATGTGATGTTGTCATGGATTCTCTCAACATGACATCCACCATGGCTACTCCCAGAGGGTGGAAAGAACCACATCTCCATCTCAGAGATGGACAATGGATTTCACCTCAAATTTCTCTGTCTCAGAGAAAAATGCATTAATAAGGGATTTCAACTCAAATTTCTTCATCTTAGAGAAAAATGCATTACAATAGATCTTCATGATGATGACTCCCTTTGAAGCTCCAAGTTCTTGCATCAACCTCCTAACCTCCTCGTACAATGTTGCCTCTATTGGTTTTTTAGACTCCCTCTGAAATTTAATTCCTCCTCTTCGAAGAAACCGATCACAATGACTACCTGAATAGGTTCTTCCTCTTTGAGAGATGTCTCCAGCCACCAACTTAGTCCCATGGCTGCAAGCTATGACTCCATTCTTGATCATTTCTCCAGTCAGCATGACTTCCTCACAGGATGCCTCAAGATCTTCCTCTCTATGCAATCTCTCATCACCCTCTTGCTCCTTGATCCGTCTTGGAATCATTTTAGAGAGAGATTAATAATAGCTAAAACTACCCTGAAGAAATATCAATGCTAGAAGCATACAAGATTCACTATTCCAATGCATGAATTAATAAAAGATTCATGAACATTATTCAAGGGTATGAAATACTTATCTCTTTAATGATTTTGTTGTAGTCATTTTACTCTTCCTGACAACCATCATCTTTTCTTGATGATGTACTACTAAAAATACTTTTCCTTAAGTGACATTAGCACCCACAAGGAGATACGCGTCTCCATACTCTCACAATCAAACACTTTTCTTTACTCAACACACAGGCACAAAATATCTCTCATGGCTAATACATTGAAAACCCGTTCTTAGAGTATGTAGATAATGTAACATCTACACTTCTTACAATACAGTCCATCAATACATATTTCTACAATCAGCCACAAATTCTTCAACATGTCTGCAGCTTGAATCAACACACAAAAAATGTATATAAAGTTGTTTCACTTAGGAAATACGACAAATTCAATTATTCACACCATAGTGACAATCGAACCACATCACCCATGCTCTCCATACAAATAAAAAATAGAGTTAGTTTCTGAAAAACAATTTCTGTTAAAGATACTGCAACAGATGTCTGTTTGTAGTCATTATAATTCAACACGACTTCTCCATAGTTCGGTCTATAAAAAAAGATTCAACAAGACGAAGATCTCATCAATCTATTTTGAGACACCATACCAAAAATTGCCTTAGCCAAAGATAAATGAAAGCAAGCAATTGAATTCTCATGACTTCCACCATTGATCACGACACTTCACAGAGAACTATTAATATTTCAATTTCCATAACGATGCTTGAAGAGTTGTCTTGACTGCTCACCAAATCTAATCAGATTCTTTCCTAAACCTGCTCTAATACCATGCTAGTTTTAGGATCAGATTTAAGCAAACAGAAAATGCAACACATAAGACAAATGAACACAACACTTTTACCTTGGGAAAACCCTCCTTCTCGAGGGAGAAAAAACCAACAACAATATATCACTTATATATAGAATAAAGGAGTAGCAAATATGCTTTACAACTGGCCACACACTAGGTCGATTTGAAGCAATAAATATAGCACCTCTCAAGATGCAAATACACAAGCAATATCAATCTCCATGAATATATATTAATATGTTGTAGATAAGCAACCTCCTCTTGAAGAATGCAAATTCCTTGAGAATAATAATCAATCTGCTGATAAAGATAATCTTCACTCAAAAAAATGTTCAAACTTCACTTGATAATCATTGGATTATAAACTAAATGATAGTTGCCTTATATTTATACATAACAAGATGTCTCTTCATGAAAGGTCGACTTGTTCACCAAATAAGGCATCTTTTTCTAATTGGTCGGCCTCAACAAAATAATTATATATTTATAGCAAGTCGTCTCCTTCCATTTATTATTGAATTTATTTATTATTTGATTTCAAATTCGTGGGAGAAAGAACTCCCGCCACTACACATCAACAAACCCTAATTTATAAACAAACTAAGATGGATGCATGGAAGCCATTAATGGATGTCTTAAGCTATTATGCAATAAAAATGAACTAAAAAAAGCTAAAAGTGAGTAAATTGAGAATGTAAGTGTAAGTGAATTCAACATCATGAGTTTTCCATTAAAAGATAGATCCATTTGTCTCCAAATAGTGACCTATTTGTAGTAGATCAAATGAGAAATAGAGGGTTGAGATCAAAAAGATTAATCAATGGTCAAGGATGGAGGAAAAAAGGAGACATGGATCATGGATTCTTATAAACGGATGAGAATGCATGATGGGATTTAATCAAGGGTTCACATTTGCTTCAAACAAACACACTTTTGACCTGCACACACAGGTCAAAGGTGACTTGTTCAAAAGGTTAAAGGTTAAAGCTTGCATAAGAAGCTAAGTGAAAACATCCCTTTTTCAAATGATGGAGGAATAAAAATATTCTTTTGGAATATTCTCATGGGTGAGGATAAAATAAATTTTGCAAATTAAAAGAAATTCTTAATTGTGCAAAAAGGGGATAAGGAATATTCCATGGGAATATTCCTCTTTTAGAGGAAAATTAGTTTAATTGCTAATTAAACAAAGTTTAATCATGTAATTAGGAAATTGAAGAATTAAAGTGATACTAGTAAATAATTTAATAAATGGGGGGGAGAGATGAAATGATATTTAATTAAATAAATTAGGGTTATTTAATTAAATAAGATGGCTTAGGGAATTAAATTAAATGTTTTGATTTATTTAATTTAATGGATGAAAATGATGCAATTAATTAGTTAGCTAGGCTAATTCAATTAATTAAGTGAAAAGAGGATGGGTTTAAAGAGGAAATGATGTTAGTAAACTTGTTTCGAGTGTATGATATTGCTTAGGACATTTTTTGGTGTCTACATTTTGCCCCTCTTTGAAGCGAGGTATCTGCTGCTTCGGTTCAAAGAATAACGCTCTTCGGATTAAAATTGCTGCTTAAATCAATTTTTTTTTTTTAATTTTTAGATGCCCCACTGTTGAAGGATAAAGCTGATTCCCTGCCCCCTCGAGAAATTAGGCTTAAATTTTGAATTTTGGGTTGATTTCTCGATAAAGGTTAAAAGCTACCCTGAGGTTCCAAAAAGGTTCCAGGATGCAAGAATTATGCCAAAAACTAAAAAAAATTTCAAAATTAGGTTCCAATTGGAAAAGTTGGTGAAAATTATGATAAACCCTAGCTTAAAGGTGAAATTAGGGAAAAAAAACCCTAATTTGCCAGCATAAATAAGCCAAGAAGGGCCACTTTCAATTCATCTCTGCATTCACACTTGAGAGATTCTTGCAATTTCGAGCTCTGACCCTCCGATGAAATGGCACGCTAAGAGCTTCCTAGGCACATTTCTGACTGAGTTCGAGAGTTTCAGTGGCTTCCAAGCGTAGGACCACCGATATGTAACTCAAAACTTGATTTGAAAATTGACTTTTTGATGCATTTATTACTCTTTGAAATTTAAACTTTGGCGGTGTCACTATATAGCAACGCCCATTTTGCAATCAACGAAACTCAAACGAATTAAAGCGACACACTTCGTGATTAAAAATTAGGGTTTCTAATTTTAAATTGCGACGCATACTTATATAGTGACACTTTTGCCGATTTAGAAATTAGGGTTAGGGTTTCCAAAATTTAGATAGCGATGCTCGTGTGTTTGGCGATGCATCTTGCAATTTGTAATTTGAAATGTTTTTAGGCATCACAATTTGAAATTTAAATATAGTGACGTTATTGAAAATAGTGACGCTATTGTGATTTCTGAGCTGTAAATTCTAAATTGAGTTAAATTTTCATGATTTCTTAACGCCATGTACTTCATGGATCTAGGAGGTCATTCCACTGGTGATGTTGCACAAGCATAGACCCACCATTTTGGAGAGATTAGGTGATTTGTTAGAGTTACATAGGAGCACCAAGGAGAGATCAACCTCTGGTATGTTGCATATGCTCCCGTCATACAGACACATGTAGCCATGATGACTGCTTTGTGCGAGAGATGACACAATGAGACTTTGTCTAGGCGAGGCAACAATGACCTTGGAGGATGTATGGCATATTTTTCATTTGCTGATACATGGCGATCATGTGATCTACGATGTTGACGTCGAACTTGATGCCTATCATGAGGTGATGGAGATGGAGGACATTGCTTTAGTTACATCACAGATTGACCTTGAGCTGTATAGAGGTCACGTGCCCAATTTCACATTGATCATCGCAACCATCATTTTAGGTTTGGTTTCTTTGGATAGACGCAACAGAGGGTTTAGCCCAGGATGGGGATTGGCGTGGCATAGGATGCTGCATAGGAGGACTCTTTTTGCATGGGGGCCAGTGATGCTAGCCTCACTTTATCATGACATGTACAACTTCGTGTACTACGATGGGAGAGCCATTGGTGCAGGGGTGACTTTGCTTCACATTTGGGCATGGGAGCATATTGTCATGCTCTGACTGATAGTACAGATGGCGGATGTTGAGGTAGATGATCCTATGATCTGGCAGTACAGAGGTGCTATCACCTTGAGGCACACTAGATAGATTGGGCTCTCGTACTGGCGACGGGTTATTGATGACATGACAGTTTTTTGATGGTACCTGTGGCTACATATGTCACCATGGTTTGATGATGTGTAGTAGTTATACTTTTCCAGGTAGACTCGATATATGCAGGGTCATGAGCACACCATTATTAAGCGATATTTACTAGACAGGGTGGCTTGACAATTTGGAGAGCCACAAGATAGGCTAGATGACGTGTACAGGGCCATTTTTGCTAGGTCAGCTAGAGAGGTTCCCACATGGGGACCAACCATTCCAGCTCCTGAGGTAGTCGAGAGCTTTAGACAGTTAGCGGCTCAACCTTGGGCTATGATCAAGGTCAGGCGGTATCATAGACTACACTTATTTATGATGCTTGGTTCACACCTCCCTGATGTTTGACAGATCCAACAGTTGCTCCTCCATGAGGGAGGCCCAGAGGCAGGGGCCAGAGGTAGAGAATAGGGACAGGGTGTCTAGGATGGCCAGGATGGTTAGGTTTTGGCAGCTCCATTAGTTGATTAGCAGCCTTCAATTCAGTAGTAGGTAGTGTCGCCACCTCCATATGCCAGAGATGCACATATACAACAGCTGCAAAAGCAGGTGCAAATTTTGATAGGAGAGTGGGATCAAGCCCGCTAGCAGATTTTGGGTATTATTGCTGAGCAGGACCAAGCATGGCAGTAGGTGGTGGCCATCATGATTGAGAGAGATCAAGCTTTACAGGGGGTACAGGTCGTGACCATAGAGAGAGACCAAGAGGTTGCCAAACGCCAATAGATAGAGGCTATGATGGTGGCCACACATGGTAGGACAGTGTCAGTGAGATTATACAAAGAGGCCGTGACAGAGGCTGCATATTATAGGCAACATTACCACCGAGATGTATCACAGACACTTAGACAACTTGATTTTTTGCAGCGCAGTGATGCATTGTTGAGAGCGGAGGATCAACCTGAGAGGCAGGCCAGAGAGGATAGCAGCCATCAAGGCTAGCTCTTATGTATAAACACTTTTTGACTTTGTTGCCCAATTCTTTGATATAGATATACATTCATGGGCTCCTTTTTGATAGCCTCATGGATATTGTACTTTTGATTGATATACATACACTGATCCAAATTTTGTACCATGACATTCATTTTTTGATATATATATATATAATTTAGATACGAATGATTTATGATGTGATGTGTTCACTTTATTTCATGCTTATGATGTATATGATGCATATGATATGATATTGATCATGTATGGATGCACTTTACTTATGCCTATGTGATATGCAATGATCATGATATGATATGGATGCAATGTTATACTCCTTTTTAGTACCTTTTCACGATATGCTATGGAATGAATGCAAATGATGTGGATGCATTTATTTTTGTGTATTTTCTATGCAATTTTATGATTAGATGATCATGTATGCATATGGATGTGAATGATAATGCAATGCATGTGTATGATATGTGATGCAACGATTTAAGATGCTTAGAATAACAAATCTATATTATTCATCACAACTCAAATGATAATGCAAAATGTATGATGTGATATGATTATGAGATGGATGTTTTATGATTATGCTATGATTATGAGATGCATGTATTATGATGACTTGTGGATGTAGGATGGATGCATTTGATGATGTTTTTGTTGACTGTTATGATACTAGGTTAGCATAGAGAGAAGATAAAAGAATAAATAATGAATGATCGTTGATTTTGATGATTGCTTCAAAAGATCCAACAAGTATTTGATCCATCGAGACTTTATTAGAGATGGTGATGATAAAATACAAAATGAAGATGAATGCAAGATGATGAGTTGCTCATATTTTGGGAGTGGGATTTTTCGTCGTTCCTTATTATTTGATATAACACATAGACACGATGCATCAAGGTATTGATAACTAGGACGACGTTGTATCTAGTTTAATGGACTTTGACTAGACAAATAGATAAGATAGTTCTTGTTCACACCTTGACATACTGAAACCTCATTGGAATGCAAGTTAGAAGCTTAGAACACATTGGACCAAAGCATATGCAATAGTCAACAACATACCCCAAACAACCTTCCCACACACAACTAAGCAAGTATGTGCCAATATTATTTTACAAGAGTATCCATAAGCACAACAAACAAAAGATAATGATCGATGCCCCATTCCTTTCTCTCTAAATCATTTTGATAGACATCATCGAGAGGTCCTCAAAATGGGTCATTAAGATAAATCGTAAGAAAAGATCAAAGACAAATAGTCAATATTATCTATATCTCTTGCCTGTTTAATTTAGCTAAGGTGATTTCTGATACTGATGTCCATCACAGGAAGGATACATCCTAGGACATGTTGATCAGATGGTTTTTTGATGTTAGGATGATTATACTAAGATGAGCTATTGATATAAACTTCACTGACGTATTTACCTATGACCAAGACTTTAGATTTTGACACTTAGGTTCACACTTTACGACTTGCTACACTTGTTTCCTATTTGTTTCGCCAAAGGTTGAAGGTGACGATCGATTTATTATGGATGGAGGTTTATTGCAGGTGAAAGTGAGATGGGGTGGATGGTTTTGAATTTTTGGAATGTTTCAGTGTTTTTGGTATTTTAAAATGTTTTGAGGTTGTTTTTGGTCTTTTTGAAAGTTTATGCGAATGTTTTTGTTTTCGGTTATTTGAGGCTGTTTTAGGGTTTTCTACAAGATATTTGAGGCTATTTAGGGATTTTTGAATATTTTTCGATGTTTTTAGGTTTTCCATTTTCAAATGTTTTTGTGTTTTATAATTTTCCAATGTTTTTGTGTTTTCTAATATTTGGATGTTTTTGATTTTCCGATATTTGGATATTTTTGGATTTTCTGAAATTTGGATGTTTTTGGATTTTTCAATATTTTATGAATGTTTTTGGATTTTCCAAGTTTTACAAATGTTTAGGAATTTTCGAAAGTTTACAGATGTTTTGGGATTTTCTAAGTTTTACAAATGTTTTGGGCTTTTCTAAGATATTTGGATGTTGTTGTATTTTTGAGAGTTTTCTGACCAAGAACCTAACCTAAAGACCTATCCTAGGGGTCTTGGGGGCTGATCAAAGATAAGCCTTGCCTACATTATACACACAAAGACCATGTAGTTCGACTGACTCGACTTATTGACAAGATGAGATATGAACGGTTGATAGAGAGTCAGTTTATTATGATGAACTCTTAAAGGACTAGCCTAGAGTGTCTTGGGGGAACATCAATGATGGACTTGCCTACGTTCAAGCTCAGAGACAACATAGCTCGACAAGGGTACTAATTTTTGGATTTTTGATGTTTGACCTTTTTAGGGATTTTGATGTGTTTTGGATGTTTTGGATTTTGCCTTTACAATTTTCTGAATGTTTTTGGATTTTAGCTGTACAGGATTTTGTAAATGTTTTTGGATTTTTTGATGAACATTTTATGAATGTTTTTGGGGTTTTCCGATAAGATTTTGTGAATTTTTTGATGACCTTAAGATATACAAGAACTCGATATGATTCGTGATGAAGTTCCCCCAGCATGATATGCTAGAATACTTTGATAAAGGTAGGAAAAATTGACCTTTGGATTATGCCAAGTAGTACTAAAGGGATTGTGATACTTCATAGTGCCAAGCTATGATAAGGACACAAATAAGCGATGGATGAATGGCAGTGCAAAGAATGATAGGACCAAAGAGCCAAAGAATAAATGGAGTTGCTTTATTTATGCAAGGTGCCTATTTGCCAGGTTTTCACCAAGGTACTTGATCAAAGTGCCACCGAAGTGGTTTTCACTAGAGAACGATTTTTTTCTTTACTTTTTCAATCCTTTTTTTTTGGATTTTGATTAGGTTTTGGTTTTTTTATATTTTCAGATTTATACCCTTCAAGACTAGGCTTAATTTTTTTTGAGATGCAAGTTGTTACTTGGCTCCTGCAAGGGTTCACCTTTAGACGTTGATAGTTGGAATGCTCCTGATCCATAGCTTGTTGTGATGATGAAAGGAACCAACCAGTTAGGCTCAAACTTCCCTTTGCTGTCTTGGTCTAGAAGGTTCTTCTGATTCTGCTTTAGGACAAGATCCCCTATCTAGAAAGACCAACATTTGATCCTCTTGTTATAGCTCGGTTTCAATCGGTTTTGATACACTTGCAAGTGATTGAGAGCATCAAGACAATGCTTGTCCAGGAACTCTAACTCGTTCAACCAAGATACTTTGTATTCTTCATTAGTGATCAGGCTCTTTAGCGACACTCGCAATGATGGGAGATCAACCTCAATAGGCAAGATGGATTCAGATCCAAAGACTAGGGAGAAAGGAGTTGCACCTGTTGGCGTGTGGATACTAGTTTGATAAGCCTAGAGAGCGGGATTGAGTTGCAAATTCTAGTCACGACCAACTTCGTTTACTATTTTCTTTAGGATTTTCAGGATAGTTTTGTTTGTAGCCTCTACTTGGCCGTTACCTTGGGGATAATATGGGGTAGAGAATTGGTGTTGGATGTTGAATCTTTGGCATAGATCTTTCACATCATGATTCTTAAAAGGTGTTCCGTTGTTTGAGATTAGGGTTTGTGGAACACCATAATGACAGAGAAGGTAATTTAGGATAAACTTTGCAATTTTCTTCCCTCTTATGTAGGTCATAGGAATGGCTTCAACCCACTTAGTAAAGTACTCAGTGGTAGTTATGATAACCTTGTGGTCGTTGGATGAGGTGGGAGTGATTTTTCCTATGAGATCAAGTCCCCATTGCGAGAAAGGCCAAGGTGTGATCATGGGTTGCAACTCTTAAGCCAGAGCATGAATCAAATCTCCATGCTATTAACACTGGACACACTTCTACACATACTGATGAGATTCATTTTCCATGGTTGGCCAGTAGTACCTTGTCCTCAACAGTTTCTTAGCTAAATTCATTTCGCTAGAGTGGTATCCACACATGCCATTGTGTACTTCTGTTAAAGCAATCAAGGCTTCCTCTTAGTGAAGACATCAGAGTAATGTTCCCTCGATGCTTCAATGGTAAAGGGTATCACCTAGGATCATGAACCAGGATGCCTTTTTAACAAAGGTCTTTTAAAGGTTTGAGGTGATGTTAGACGGGAGGGTTCCTTTGCTAAGGTAGATAAAGATGTCATGATACCATGAGGATCCAAGACCAAAAATGACACACACAAATTTGAATTAAGGGATTTTGAAAGTTGGTATGAGAAGTTGTTCTACCAAGAATTCACATTGGAGGATGTTGTTCGACATGTCTAGCAGTGATCCAATTGTTGCCATGGCGTCTGCTGCTTTGTTGTTCATGTGAGTAATTTGCTCAAAAGTTATGTCTATGAAAAGATTTTTAAGATTTTCCACCTACTTTTTGTAAGGAGTGAGCTTGTTGTCTTTAGTTTGATAGTCATCATTGACTTGGTTGATGACTAGCTGTGAGTCTCCATAGAATTTCACCTCTTGTTTTGCCACTGAACCACTATCCATAGAGCTGTGATTAGAGCTTCATACTCAACAATGTTGTTAGTGCAAGGGAATGGTAGCCTGTAGGATTTTGGGATGCAATCACCTTGAGGGGTGATGAAAAGAATTCCTACTCCTAATCCATTTTGGGTGAATGATCTTTCAAAGTACATCTTCCACTGAGCTATGAGATTGATAAGGAATGCAAATTCATCAGGGAACTCAGATATCAGAGGGTTCTCAACATAGATGGGTGCTTTGGCTAGTTGGTCTACGATCACTTTCCCTTTGATTGCCTTGTGCTCTACATACTCTATGTCAAAATCTATTAGGATCATCACCCATTTAGCCATTCGTCCTGTGAGAGTTGCTTTGGATAATAGGTACTTGAGTGGATCGATATTTGAAATGAGCTTGATTTGATGTGACAACATGTGCTTCCTGAACTTTTGTGAAGCAAAAACTACTGCTAGGCATGCTTTCTCAATAGGTGAATAATTCATTTCATATCCCACCAAAGTCCTACTGATGTAGTAGATAGCCCTTTCCTTTATGTTTTCATCATGTTGTGCCAAAAGAGCTCCTAATGCTGCTGGTGTTGCTAAGATGTATAGGATCAGTGGCTTATTCAGTATTGGTGGCATGAGCACTAGAGGTATTAGTAGATAGTATTTGATCTATTGGAAAGCTTTATCACACTTCTCATCCCACTTGTAGGTTATCCCTTTATTGAGAAGATGCAAGAAAGGGTGTATCTTGTCTGATATTTGTGCTATGAACCTTTTGATGGACTACAACCTTCCTTGTAACCCTCTCATTTGCTTTGATTTTATCTTTGCTGTATCAATTTTTATCCCTCTTTGTGAGACAATGAAGACAAGAAGTTTCCCTGATGTGACCCCAAAGACACAATTTTTTGGATTTAGTCTTACTTTGTATTCTTCCAACTTGTCAAAGATGGGTCCTAGGACTTGTATATGCTCACTTAATTTCTTTAATTTTTCCAAAATATCATCCACATAATCTTCGATTGTTTTGTGGATCATGTCATGGAAGATGAGGGTCATGGCCCTTTGATAGGCTGCTCCTGCATTCTTTAGCCCAAATGGAATCACGTTCCAATAACAGGTTTTGTAGAAGTTGAGCAATCCAACTTCACAGTCCCCAAGATTCACCTGCATGCAATCACCTATCACGTGCAATAGATATTCAGAACCAAAGAAGATGTTCTGTAAACCTTAAGCAAGAATGTGCAAGCAAAACCAGAATATTGATTATTGAATGTGCAAATAATTAGAATGAGATCAATCCTTATGAAGTAGATCATGAAAGCCTAAAGAAAACCTAAAAAGGAAAACCCTAGTGTGCACACTTAATAATTAATAAATATAATTAATTATTAACGCGCCTAAGTTTAGCTTAAGTAAACCTAAAGTAATAAGTGACTTAATTAATTAACCAATATGATTAAATTAATTAAGTGAGATGCCTTATTACTCTAACACCCCCTTAAGATGAACTTAGGGAGTAGCTAAAAAACTAGGAAAAAGGTGCATGAAAGCAAAGATGGGCCCCGACAACAAGGCCTGATCAGGTACCCATGTACAAATGCAATGCAAACTCAATCAAATAGGGTAAAGGAGAAAACCACGTGGGAACAAAACTCCCCAAAATAGAATGCAAAAAACAACTAAGTGATGAAAGATGGAGGACTCCATAAGACCCCCAAAGGACACCATCCATCACAAAGATACATGAAAGAACCCCCCCATAAGAGAGGAATGAAGAGACCAAAAATCCCCCCAGAATGAAGTAGCTCCAAAAAGACTTAAGAAACTACATCTCTTGAAAGAAGTGTGAGGGAAGAGGCCGTATGAATGCAATCTCTGAAGGTGAAGTAGGTGTAGCCCAAGATGTCTCCATAGAAGTAGGTGTTACCTCAACCAATGAAGAAGTCAAAGTAGGTGAAGACTGAACATAAACCTCCAAAGATGAATGATCAACTGGATCCTACTGCACTGAAACAGAAGAAGCCACATTAGTATCCACAATAATAGCAACAAAAGGTGGAGGAGATGGAATGAAAGGCTCGAGAATAGGATCCAAAGTGAGAACACCAATTTTCAAGAAGCCAAATGTCTCCTCTGAATGATGATTCAGACTAGAAGTGTGATGAACAACTATAGGAACAAAAGCACCATCAGTAGAAAAATCGGTAAAGGAATACAAGCAAGATGAGTGATCCACTACCCTAGTAGCAATAACTGCTCTACTCTCCAAGTCTTTGATGATAACTGAATCAGGTGTGAACTCCACAGATCTCTTATTGCCTCCATGTGTGATTTGATATATGGAAAGGAGGTTGTTTGTCAAGTGAGGGACACATAAGACATATTGAAAGGTATTATCCCCAAAACTAATAGACCCCTTCCCTGTAACACTCATGTAAGTATTGTTTCCCATCAAAATAAGAGACATAGTGCAAGGCTCAAAGGAAGTGAACATAGACTGTGAAGACGCCATACGATGAGATGCTCTTAAATCTAGAAGCCATCTCCCTAATCCAAGACCTAAAGTAGCACAAAGAGAATGTCCCTTAATATTTGATGAAGGATGTAAAATAGCTATGCCCCTGTCATGCTGCTCTAAAGAAGAAGAATGAGGAGAAGAAGATGATGTAGACATCCTAGAAGGCAAATCAATTTGATGTTTCTGAAGAAGATGCTTCAGCTCGTCAATGTCCTTCTTGTAGCAATTATGTTCTGAATGTACTTCCCTCTTGCACTATGTCATGAACCCTTCTCCTTCCTAGATGATTTCCCTGTAGAGGAGGATGAATCCAAGGACTCCTTCTACTGCTCATGAGGTTTGGAATCCTTTTGTTTCTATTTCTTGCCTTTTCCTGTAGAAGCCTTTTGATCTCTAGGCTCCTGAGATGCAATGAGTGCCTGAGATGATGAAGAAGGTTTCACCATGCCCATGCTAGCTAACTTAGCTTGCTCTTGAGTGAGAGATGAAGGTAAGTCATCAAGAGATGGCATTGTGAATCTCGTACCAAGAGCATCCCTAGTGGCATAAAAGGTAGATACAAAAATTGAATAATCTTGTCCAAGCTTAGAAAGAATGGACAATATCAACTAAGAGTCTTCCTTTTGAACACCACATTGTGACACCTGCAATCTAAGAGATTTGAGTTTGGTGAAAAACTCCTGGATGTTGTCAAAATCCCTAGGATTTAAGCTAATAAGCTCATTCTCTAACTGAAACCCTCTCATAGTATCCTACTTCCCAAACAAAGACTCTAAAGTAGTCTAGATCTCATTGGGTGTAGTGCAAGACTCAATATGAAAAAGAAGGTCAGATGATAGAGATAGACATAAAGTACCATAAGCTTCATCACACCTATTAAACCATTTTCTCTTTTTAGTAGCACTTGTAGGTTCAATTTTTGTACCCATGGTTACCCTGCACAACCCTTTGTGTTTCAAATGAATCTCCATTTTTTTTTTCCAACCAAAATAGTTGAATGGAGTAAGGGGTGCAATATTATGTGTATCCATGACATAAAACAATAGTATATACTCTCAAAGCAAAAAAAAATGCTCATTGATATCAAAAAAATAGCTTGATTGCATGCTTCCCAAGAAAATAACTGAAAAGGTAAAGGCTGAGATCAAATAAGAATATTAGATACTTGGTAATTTTTTTTTGAAAAAATAGGTTTGAGATCTGTGTAGAGCATTGAACCAGCTTTCCAACACCTATTTTTTTCTTCAGAAAACGGAGTCAAGACGCAAAAGTTACGCCTCTCAGAGTGAAAATAACAACTTATAACTTTGATAAGTGAAAAAGGAATCAAAACAACAAAATCAAAAAATCAAACCTCCACCATTGTGAATTTTGTTGAACCAGCTTTCCGACGCTATCTTGTTTTTGAAAATAGGCCTCCGTTTGCAAAAGTTACACCAAAAAGAAAAAAATCCCTGTAAAAGGGCACTTTGAGACTAAATAGGTGCAAAAAAAATCCCTTAGGGGTTGGCGACAGGTCACCCACATGACCGATGCAAGGGCTAAGGCTAGCCAGCAGCTCCTGGTCGCTAATACGATTGTAATAGGGGCTAAGAAACCTAGCGGGGGCTGAGTGGTGGGCTCCCGGTCACTAATGTGACCTCGTTGGAACTTTACAGGGCCTTGGGGGCTGAAGCCTAGGAGTGGCAATGATATGGAGGTGATCGCCGATGGTGGTGGCTAGAGAGGTGGTTGGTGGGAGGCCACTGGGTGGTGGGTGGGCGGCAGTGGCTGGAGGGTGTCTACCGTTGGTGGTAGGTGACTCTTTGGTGGCCACTGGGTGATGCAGGGGTGACAGACCCCTTATGAACTGGCCACACAATTTTTTTTTTGAAAAAATTTCACCTCGTGAAGCATGCCCTGGGGCTGTACGACCTTGTGGCAATTTTTTTTCCTCAAAGATCAACTGTGTCCAAAATGGATAAATTTTATATGAAAATAGGGGTTTTTGGGCTCCGCGGACTCAATGGTGAGGTCCCCTTTTTGTCCAAAAATGCCCAAAAAATTAGGCGACCCCCAGATCCATAAAAAAATAGCCTAACTTGAAACCCTTGTATAGAAAAAGACATTGTGAGAGAATATCTTCAAATCACAAATAGTTAGCCATAGGTTTAGAGCTTTGATACCATGTAGAAGTTGACCAACCCAACTTCACAGTCCCTAAGATTCACCTACATGCAATCACTTATCATGTACAAAAAATATTTAGAACCAATGAAGATGTTTTGTAAACCTCAAGAAAGAATGTGCAAGCAAAACCAGAATATTGATTATTGAATGTGTAAATAATTACAATGAGATCAATCCTTATGAAGGAGATCATGAAACCCTAAAGAAATCCTAAAAAGGAAAACTTTAGTGTGCACACTTAATAATTAATTAATATAATTAATTATTAATGTGCCAGAGTTTAGCTTAAGTAAACCTAAAGTAATAAGTGACTTAATTAATTAACCAATATGATTAAATTAATTAAGTGAGATGCCTTATTACTCCAACAGGTTCCCCATGGAAAAGTGAATGCAGTTTTATGTTGATCTTCCTTGGCGATTATGATTTGATTGTAGCCTGAAAAACCATCCATAAGTGGTAGCATTTCATGCCCAACTATTAAGTATACAATGAGGTCAATATTAGGAAGAGGGAAATCATCCTTCAGACATGCCTTGTTTAGGTCTCTGAAGTTAGTACATATTATGATGCCCCTAGTAGGTTTTGAGACTGGTACCAATTTTGAAACCCACTTAGGATAATCTATTGGTCAGATGAATCCAACATCAAGAAGCTTTTTCAATTCTAGTTTGACCAAGAGTGCTATCTGAGGGTGCATCTTTCTTAATTTCTGTTTAATTGGCTTAGCTTCAAGATAGATTGCTAAGTAATGTACAACCACTTCTGGGTTGAGGCCTGACATATCTGTGTATGACCATGCAAAGTTAGTTCTATGCTCTTTCAGGAAGGTTGCCAGGTTCATTTTCTCTTCATCCAACAAGGATTCAACATAGAAAGTGATTTGAGGTGCTTCTTCGGTACCCACATTGACTGGCATGGCCTTTTTTTCCAGTACTGCTGACTTCTTTGGATGTATTACACTAAGAGGGAGATTGAATCCTTCATCCTTGGGTGCCTTAGAGAGGTTTTCACCATTAGATGCATCCTTTATTTTTTTACTTTATTAGGATCAGAAAGTGCCACAGTGTGGTTTTCACTTAGAGATCTGCATGATAATTGAATTTCATCTATTTTGCGACTGAAGGATTCAATCATTTCCCCATAGTATGCCTTTGTATCTAGCTCTATGTCAAAACCTTCCTTATGATCTTCCCCTGGTAAGTTGTCATAGAGTCCCATGAATTTTGAGATCACTTCATCATTTTTGAATAAATCAAGAATTGGTGGTCCTTGTTGGTCCGTGTCAATGAGTTGTGGGTAGACTAGGCATATTTTAGTTGGTTGATTGCTCAGAGCAAAGGATGCAACGAATATCATGAAGAGGGTGTTTTTTTCGAATAGGTCAGCAACATCAAGGGGGAAGTCATCTAAGGTTGTATCACATGATCTAGATGACCAAGAGGAAGCCTCAACTCGTTTAGCGTAAGTACCTTTGCCAATAAGCATGACCTTGCTAGTAGTACAACCTAGGCCAAGATTCTCTACGTTGGTATGTAGCGACTGATCATGCTATATTGTACACCCTGACATGTATCCTTGCCAGGGTTCAAGGGTGGCAACCCCCGAGAAAAAAATTCCTCTTACTTTTTCGCGTTGTCACCGAAAAAGGGAAAAATCAACAAAAAAAGAAAAAAACCTGATTTTGTAGAACCCTAATTTGGAAGCTTCTAAGCTTGTTAAAAAGGGGTTCGATGGGGGTTACAGTATGATAAAAACATGATTATTCACAAGATTGTAATAGGTTTTTGCACTGGATAATTAAATCATTGGATGGCTGCGGTTTGGTGGATGTAGCCCAGATTGGGTGAACCACGTTAAATTCTCTGTGTGTTTTAGTTTCTCTGTTTATTAATTAAATCTACATTTAATTGTTAGATATCTGTCATTTCTAACCCTAATAAGTGGTATCAGAGCGGGTTGTGTTTTTTGATTATTGTTTGTAGGAAGGTCTCATGGTTGAGTGGGAGTAATGGTAGACAAGGGTAAGAAGGTTGAGAAGTTTAATGGGAAGAACTATTAGTTATGGAAGATGTAGATGGAGGACTATCTCTATCAGAAGGATTTATGGTGGCCATTGGAAGGGAAAACCAAGAAACCCGCAACAATGTCTGATGAGGACTGGGATATTTTGGATAGAAAGGCTCTTGGTAGTATTCATTTATGCCTAGCACAATCGGTGGCGTTCAATATTACAACAACAAAGACAACTCAAGAGTTGATGGAAACCCTGAAAAGTTATATGAAAAGCCTTCTGCTTCAAATAAGGTATTTCTTATGAAGCGTTTATTTAATATGAAAATGGTAGAAGGTGGGTCAATTCTGATCATTTAAATGCGTTAATACAGTCACAGATCAATTAACTTCTAAAAGTAAACTTTGATGAAGAAGAATTTTGATTTTGTGTGTTCTTTTTCCAAAAGGTGCTGGAATAGCTTGGCATCGGCTATTAGCAATTTTCGCTTCTGTTCAAATACATTGAAATTTGATGATGTTGTTATGTTATTTTGAGTGAGGAAATTCAGAGAAAAGCTCACAGTGGAACATCCATTACCGTAGGAATGTTTTGAATGCAAAGTAGGGCAAAACAAAGGAGAGGAGGAACAATTCGAAATTGTGGAAGTCAATGAGAAAATCAAAGGGATAAAACATCAATCTAGAGACAAGAGGGATTGTTGGTACTATGGTAAGCCTGTCATTTAAAGAAAGATTGTTGTCTAAGAAAAAATAAAGGAGACAAAAAGGAAGGAAGTAAAGAGGCACCGTGGTGGCACAACTGATGAGGATGCTTTGATTCTTCCTCGATAATGTCGATGATTTTGGCAGTTAGATTCAAAAGGGTTTCACTTCATGCCACTTCCCATAGAAGTTATTTTCTGATTATGTCCAAGGGGATTTTGGGCTAGTTTAGGAGATAACGAACCCCGCCGATTGTTGGAAAGGAAGAATCAAGCTTAAGTTGCAGAATGGGAATCATTGGCTACTACATGAGGTAAGGCATGTTCCAAAGTTAAGCAAAAATTTAATTTCAGCAGGACAACTAGATGATGAAGGTTGTGTTACATTTAGTGATAAAAATTGGAAGGTCACAAATGGTGCCTTAGTGGTAGCAAAAGGTGTGAAATTAGGCACCTTATATCTTTGTAAAGGTCATACTGTTCCTTCTACTTTAATTGTTATGGAAAAAGGTCAATGTTCAGGAACAGTTGTTGCAGTTTAGCAGGTAGAAGATCATACAGTTGCTATGGACTCTGAATCAACATTGTGGCATAATAGACTTGGGCATATGAGTGCAAAAGGTATGAAATTACTTCATTCAAATAATGTTTTACTAGGTCTAAAATGTGTTAATATGGATTTCTCGTGGAAAGCTTGTGTATGGAAACAAAAGAGAGTAAGTTTTCTCGAGGATGGGAAGCAAAAGAAGAGAAATTGGAGCTTGTGCATACGGATGTATGGGGACCAGCTTAGGTATCTTCTCTTGGTGGCTCTCTATATTATGTTACATTAATTGATGATGCAACTAGGAAGGTATGGATTTATTTCCTTAGGCATAAATCTAATGTATTTGAAACCTTTAAAAAATGGAGAAGCTTGGTTGAGAATGAGATAGGTAAAAAGCTAAAATGTCTTAGATCTGATAATGGTGGTGAGTATTGCAGCAAGAGTTTGAAGATTATTGTTCCTCTTAATGGTATCTTCAGATATTAAACGTTCCAAGTACCTACGTGAAAAAAATGGAGGGTCGAAATGATGAATAGAACAACAATAATGAGCCGCAGTAATGGACTATGGATTGTATGTCATTGCCTTAAAATATGGAAGAGATCAACAAACACTGGTCATGATGACTAATTAAGGTCCCTCTAATCCTTTGGTTGTGGTATTCCAGAGGAAGCTAATGGAAAGGTAAGAAGGTGAGTTATTCTTTTCTCAAAACCTTCGGTTGTGAAGTATTTGCACATGTAGATTATGAAAATAGAACTAAGCTTAATGCAAAATCAAAGAAATGTATATTTGTTGGATATGGCATTGATGAATTTGGTTATAGGCTTTGGGATTTTGAAAATCAAAAAATTGTGAGAAGCAGGGATGTCATATTCAATGAGAAAGTGTTGTACAAAGATCTGTTGCTACAACATGAGAAGAAAGAAAATTATTATGTGAAGAAGTTGGATGATATTCCAAAAAAATGATGTTTAGCACCTCATGTCACAACAACAACAACAAATACCACACAAACTCCCTCGCGGAATTTGATGATCTTCAAGGATATAGATTCCGAAAGATTCTTCCTTCTTGTATACTACTATTAATCGACGGTGAACTAGAATATTATGATGAAGCTTAAGTGCAGGTGGATACCAAGGTTCATCGAGCATGGAATGGAAGAAGAAAATGGACTCCTTGTTGAAAATGAGACTTGGGAATTATGCAAGTTGCTTGTAGGTAAAAAGGCTTTACCAAACAAAGCGGTTTATAGGCTGAAAGAGGAGGATGGAGGTATGAAGAGATTTAAAATCTGATTAGTTGTAAAGGGATTTCTGTATCGGTGTTGGTATTGATTTTATGATGAATTTTTTTTTCCTAGTTGTTAAAATGACTTCTATTCATATTGTTTTAAGTATTGGTGGTTGCTGAAGATTTGCATTTAGAACAGCTTGATGTTAAAACATCCTTTCTCCATGGTGATTTGGAAGAGGAAATATATATGGAACAACCACAAGGATTTGAGGTCAAAGGTAAGGAGAAACTAGTGTGCAAATTGAAGAAAAGTTTATATGGCTCGGGCAGCACCCGGCAATGGTAATGGAATTTGATAGTTCTTATGGCTGGAGCAAGGCTACCCTAAGGTAATTCTAATTACCAGGTTTATTTAAGATATTGGATAATGACAAATACATTATTTTATGTTTATATATGTTGATAACATGCTTGTAAAGTGTGGTTCAACATGGATCACATATGATGCCAAAACAACAGCTAGAAGAAATATTTTTCATGAAGATTTGGGGCAGCAAACTTGGTGATGAAAATTTGTAGAGATAGGAAAAACAAACAATTATTTCTTTTATCTCAAAGCACTATGCTGAAAAGGTGTTGCAGAGATTCTCGTGATGGAGAATGCAAAAGTTTGTCACACACCTTGCCTAGTCGTTAAATTGATCAAGGATATGTGTCCAAAGACACAAGAGGAGGAAGAAAAATGTCCAAGGCACCACATGCTCACCGTAGTTTAATGTATGCCATAGTATTAACGACCGATACATATAGGAGCAGTTAGCGTGCATTTGGAGTCATCCTGCAGAAGCTGAGCATTGAACGCGGTAAAATGGATTCCTCGTGCAATTTTGAGGCAAAGATCCAATAAATATTTATGTTTTAAGTGCCTAATACCAATTCTTAAAAGGCTATGGTGACTCAAATTTGGTAGGGGATG
Source organism: Sequoia sempervirens (assembly GCA_007258455.2). Taxonomy (NCBI): domain Eukaryota; kingdom Viridiplantae; phylum Streptophyta; class Pinopsida; order Cupressales; family Cupressaceae; genus Sequoia; species Sequoia sempervirens. The sequence goes on along the minus strand of VDFB02058242.1, from coordinate 461,426,019 downwards.
TAGATACCAAGAGTACCACAGGTTATGTATTTATACTTGGTGGGACAATAGTGAGTTGGATTTCTCAGTTGCAAAAGACAAAAGTGAGTTGGATTTCTCGATTGCAAAGGTGGTTTCTTTATCCACCATAGAGGCAGAGTATGTTGCTGCAACAAAGGCAAGAGTATGTTGTTGCAATAGAGGCGGCAAAGGAGATGATATGGCTGCAACTTTTCATGGATGAGTTGGGAAAACAATAGGCTGGAAATTACTTGTTTACAGATAGAGTGAGTACATCTTGTAAAGAATTTGCCTTGCATTCTAAAATGAAACACATATAGTTGAGATATCATTTTATTCCTCGGTGTTGGAGGATGGATAGGTCGGTTGGACAAGATACATACGATGCCAATCCAATGGATATTTTTACGGTAAGACTTGACAAGGGAGAAGTCGAGCTCCTCTTCAGATTCGCTTGGCCTTCAAGGTTGAATTCAAGTATAACAGAGTAACAGGGTCCAAGGTACTTATTTCCAGTGGGAGCTGTAAGTGTAGCAGTGTCGTCCAGGATCAGTCTCCAAGTGGGAGATTGTGTTGGTGTGGAGCCTGATTAGTCTCCAAGTGGGAGATTGTTTGTATGTGGCGACTTATCATGTAATAATGTACACCTCGGCATGTATCCTTGCCAGGGTCCGGGGTTGGGCTGGGCCTAGGCGGGGGTTCAGGGGCGGCAGCCCTTGAGAAAAATTTTCCTCCTACTTTTTTGCGTCGTCACCGAAAAAGGGAAAAATCAACAAAAAAAAGAAAAAAACCCGATTTTGTAGAGCCCTAATCTGGAAGCTTCTAAGCTTGTTAAAAAGGGGTTCAGATGGGGGTTATAGTGTGATAAAAAAAATGATTATTCACAAGATTGTAATAGGTTTTTGCACTGGATAATAAAATCATTGGATGGCTGCGGTTTGGTGGATGTAGCCCAGATTGGTTGAACCACGTTAAATTCTTTGTGTTATAATTTATTCTATGTGTGCTTTAGTTTCTCTGTTTATTAATTAAATCTGCATTTAATTGTTAGATATCTGCCATTTTGAACCCTAACACTTTAATCATTTCTTAGGAATGATGGGTTATAGTATACCATTATCATTTTGTCCTAGCTTTTCATTCTTGTTATATCCCATCCCTTTCATGAGCTACAAGCCTTTGTTATCATCTTCCATAGGGAGAGCTGGGATGGGTCGTTCATCTTGGTAGAGAATTTTAGACATATCTTCCTCATTGACATTTTCCTGATTCAAATCCCCCCACTTGGTGAAGGTAGTAGTTGCCATCTTTATAGTTTCAATTTCTTTGCTGTTAGTTGTAGGTTTCCCATGAGATTGAGGAGAAGTAGGTAGTTCTCCCAAGACAAAGGTGCTCTTCGTTAGCTTGTAGTTCCCACAACCATCATCTTGAATCATTGCTTTGATGTTAGGTATGTTCTTCATGACAAGTGACTTTGTTTTAGAAGTAGATGTAAGGGATGATGGGTCAACAAATGAGGTGGAGGTATAGGCCCTTCATCATTTTTAGGTATTTGGGGGATTTTATAGAACTTGGCTTCAAGGATTTTGCAGTAGTAGAAAGGATCAGGATCTCCATGAATATTAATATCTCTGCCTTCGAAAGCAAACTTCACACATTGATGATAAGTTGAGGCTACAACTTTTAGAGCATGGATCCAGGGTCGAACAAGCAGTATGTTATAGGGAAGATCAAGGTCCAATACTTGACATGTGGTTTCTGCAATGAGAGGGCCTACTTGGATAGTAAGTACAATGATACCTTGTGATACCCATTCTTGGTCATCATATGCCTTGATGGTGGTACTCTTTGTCCTTTCAATAGTATCCTTTGAATAGCCCAAGTTTTTGATCAATTGGAGGGAGCAAATGTTCAATCCAACACCTCCATCTACTAAGAATATTTTGACCTTGTTCTTATGAATGATAACCTCAAGGTGTAAAGCACGGTTATGAGATGGTTGTGATGGTAGATCTTGCTCAGATAAGGTGAGAAGATGAATAGCAATATGCCCTACTATAGCTTGAAACTAATTAGTATCAACATCCTTGGGAACAGATGACTCTGACAAGGCTTTCTCTAAGATTTCCCTATGTTTAGGTGATGGCCTGAATAGTTCTAGGATTGATATTTGTGCAGGAGTCTTCTTGAGCTGTTCTAAGAGATTGTACTTGTTGGTATTTGTTGCTGGCTGAGTAGGTTGTGCCCTAGATTGGGGTGGGACTCCTTGGATGGTGACTTTAACACATCATGTGGTGAATCCACACTCTGCACTATGCCCTTTGATGGTGATGACAGTGATGACACTATCATAGGAAGTAACCACGTTGGAATAGGTGTGTTGCACATTCGTATAATCCTTAACTTTTCCAGTAATGTTTACTTTGTTATGATTTGGCATAGGGTTCTTGTATATCTTAAGATCCTAGTTCCCAGATGGTACTTTGATAGATATGGTGTCATTTTCTATGAGGTCTTGGGTGATGTTTTTGAGCCTCATGCAGTTTTTCATTTTGTGTTCTTTGATCTTGTGAGAGTCACAAAGGTCCTTCTCATTGTACCAGGATGGTTTCTCTTGTGGTTCTTGGTAGTTTTAAAAGTTGGGAAGTGTGATCAGATTTGACTCTACTAATTCTTTCATGATAGTCTCAATGGGTTCAAATAGCTGTGTGTACTTGCGTTTAGGATAAGTATTCTTGTTAAGGGTTCGCCTTTGTTGCATGTCAGTGTTGTTGATCTGATTGTTCTGAGGAGGTGTCATTTGTTGCACAATTGGTTGGATGTTAGCAACCTGATTGTTATTTGGTTTAAGAGCACTTAAGATTACCTTAGCATCTACCACACCATCATTTGTCACATTTTTGTCCTTAGCCCAGACATGAGGCTTATCTTTTGAACTGGTTGATGGACGATTGCCTTTGTAAGCTTGAGTATTTCCCTGTGAGATTAGAGCTCTCTCAATGTTGAGGGCTCTAGGGAGAAGCTCGTCGTATGATGTGATGCACTGCATTTTCAAGTGGAAGGACAATTCTGGGTCTAGATTGGCTATGATAATTTCCACTTGTTGTTCATCAGGAAGAGGCCATTTGTTCTTCTAGCTCTTTGTCTCCACTGTTGTAAGAAATTAGCGAAGGTTTCCCCTTTGTTTTATCTAAGAGTATACAATTCCTTTAGACTAACATCCATGTCAAGATTGAAGGAGAAGTGATTGATGAATTTATCACTAATTTCTTGAAAATTTTTGATACTGGGAGGTAGATGTGAAAACCAATCCATAATAGGACCTGTTAAACTTTGAGGGAAGAGATGCATTAGATAAGAGTCATTGTAGGCTACCTCCATGCACATGATGTTAAATTCTTTGATATGGTCCACAAGATTTCCTCTCCCTTTGTATTTATCGAATTTGGGGATTTCAAGTCCAGGAGGAAATGGTACCATTGTGATGTTTCGATCGAATGGATATGGACACAAGTTATATGTATGGGGATTCTTTTCCTTGACCATGCGAAGGTTTTTCATTTCTTGTGATAATGCCTTCAATTGCGATGATAGATCATCTTGCAGATTTGGTGGAGGAACATATGGTGGGATGATAGATGAGTTGTATGGTGTGTATGGTGGGGTAAGATTCAATGAAGGTGATTGGGGTATTGATGTATATGTTCCTAATGTGTTTGGATTGATCATGTTTGATTGAGGATTATAATAGGAACCCTATTGTTGTTGCTGTGCTACTAAAGCTGCTTGATGGGCTTGATATTTTTGTTGTGCTACTAGAGTTTCTTGTTGTTGTTGTGATATTTGTTGTGCTACTAAGGCTGCTTGTTGTTGTTGATGTTGTTGTTGTGCTACTAAGGTTTCTTGTTGTGCTGCTGAGGTTGCTTGTTGTGCTGCTGCTTGCTGTTGTTGCTATTGATGAACGACTTGTTGATAAAATTGTTGTGCTTGTTGTAAGGCTAAGGCATGTGCTTGCAATGTAGGATTAGGTGGTTTTTGGGACGTCAATGGAGGATTATGGATATTGATGTTTTGAGTGGGTAATGGATTGGTGATGAGATGTTGGGGATTCGCTTGGTTCAAAATTCTTGGTAAGATAGTAAATGGTGGTGGAGGAATGCATGTTTGAGATCCTGTTTGATTTTGCATAGTAAAGGGGACTATGAGAAAAGATGAGGATGGTGTGATAGGATTATGTGATGGAAATGACACACTAGGACCTTTTTTCCATTGATTAAAAAGATTTACTTGTCCCATGTCTTGAGGATTTCTTGGTGCCAAAGATGTAAATAAGGGATTCGTGATCAAGGCATTTCTTGGGTTGACAAAACTTTTAACCAATGGATTGATTTGGGATGGATTGATAGTGGATGAGGTAGATATTTTTTGTGAAACCGATGGCATGGATGAACTTATTAGAGGATTGGATAGAGATGTCCTCATCTGTGTTAAGGGTTAACTCTGTGATGTAGTATTGACACGCCCTTGTGTGTTGCTTTGGACTATACTAATTTTTGTGATGGTGTGCACACTCGTGGTACTTGTTGGCATAGATGAAGAATGATGGCCCTGATATGTTGAAGTGGTTGTGGAATAATGAAGTTCAAGAGGTGTGTATGGTTGTTTAGGATCTTCAGGAACAGGAGGAGCACCAAATCTAGGTGTTCAAGTGGTTGTTGGAGCTGGGGGATTAGTGTCAAGAGTACTTACGAGTGTGCTACTATCAAATGGTGAAGTGTGACCAAAGTCTTTAGCAAGGTTGGTTGCAAGACTAGGAAAATATGTTTAATTTAACCCTAGTGATGGAGTTGTGAAGCCTTGTGTCAAATTTTGTGTAATGAATGTTGGGGAAATTGGAAGCACATTTTCAAAAGCTTGATGTTCCATGATTTCCTCTCTAGTAAGTTCAAATGGGTTGTTTGTGATATCTTCAATCTCATATGGTTCTAATGGTGATTTTGGTCATTGTGATGGGGTAACTTGACTTCTCAGATCAAATTATAAAGGATTTGGATCACTTGAGGTAAATGTAACTTTGGTTTTCTCCATGATTCTCTTGTGTTGTGATCTCGTCTTTGCCATAAATTTTATGTCAGCTTTGGGAGAGTTGTGTTTTGATTTGTGATGTTTGAACTCTCTAGTTGACTCAAATATAGGTAAAAGGGACACTCTAAGTATTTTGGGAGCAATGATGATAATGGGGGATGAAAAGATGGGTGATGTGGAGAGTGATCTTTGCAAATGTTTTGGGACAAGACTTTTGACTTTGAGTTTGAATTTCTGATGTTGGGATAAAGGATGTTGATGAACTTGTAAATCTTTAGGGTAGACTCATGACATTAAAGATGAACTAGTCCAAGGATGATAACTAACTTGTCTAAATGCATGGAAAAGGATACATTTCACATAAAAATAGCCAAGTTAGGGATTGGTTTTGATAGATGTTTTAAGTCACAAAGTGTTGGTGTATTCAATTTTTTTACAAAGTTTGGTGAAGTGAAGGATGAAATTTGAATGAAGGGGTGGATGAGATGTGATCTGTATAGGATCTAGACTATATGCAGTATTGAATGCTTAAACTTTTACAATGCTTTTACAATGATTATTCCAAGTTAATTAAATCAAAATTAACTTATGAAAATAACAAAATGAAAGTAATAACAAGGTGATTATAACAAAAAGGAAGGAAATGAGCGAAAGAAAGAGAGAGAAGAAGAGAAGTGAAAACAGTTGATAACGAAGTTCGTCCCTAAGGACTACGTCTCCAGGTCCACTCCAATAGAGAGACCGATCCGATTAACTCCATCAATTACAATAGCACCATAACCATTCTCCAAGCACTTCATCAGCGTAACGACACTCTAACATGCAAGAATGACTTGAAAATCTCCAACAAGACCTCTCTTTCGTCACCTTAGCATCAGGACTTCATCACCTGAAAAAAACTTAATAATCACTCTCACCTCACACTCCCCTTTAAATACAAAAAATTCACCCAATTTGGCCCTTAACCAAAAGATCTTACAATGTTCCCCTTATCTCTCCAAAATACATAAAAAATCTTCAAATCTCCCTTGATTTACATAAAAATCTTTAAAATAACCCCCTTAATCTATGTTAAATCACATTAAGCCCCCTAATTATTCATTCTCGGGCTTTTACAGTTTAAGGTGGTTTTTATCTAGTCCTTAGAAAGGATTATTGTTTAATAATTTAGGGGAATTTAGTTTATTTTAAACCATTCGGTTTCAATTCACTCAATAAAACAAAACCGACGCCAATAATAAACAAAGACTGTTCGGTGGCCCGTTGGTGATAAGCTATTTTGGGAGCCCGGCGGTTCCGGGTTCCACTCTCGGCCGTCGGCCTCTTTTTTAAAACAAACATCACACCAAACATATAACAAAAGCAACCGCAGTCTATAATTAGTAAATCCGGCGGATGTGGTGCAACGGTGCAATGGAGGGCTATAATGGAAGAGGTCGCGGGGTCAAACCCCAACCACACTTTTGATAAAACAAACCATCAATTTCGCCGAAAATAAAGGGACACGTGTCGATCTCTGATTTGCCAAGGATGCTGACTGTGTGCTGCCCGTACTGCTGACTCATTGCTGACTGTGCCGACAGAGTGCTGACGTGTCATACTGACCCAAATGATAATGTGGACTCCGTACTACTGACTGGATGCTGACTGTGCCGCCACCTCAACGCTGACGAGGATGACAACTGTACTGCCACGCGTGCGCTGACTGTATGTACGGAAGGACACGTGTCACTCTATGATTGGTCTATGCATGCCACATGTTAGAGTCTGACTAGTTCATTTTCTATCCGTACAGTACGTAATGATGACGTCAGCATTCCGTATGGTCAAAAGTCAACATTCTTTGCACAAAATTTGACCAGCTGTATCTTGAGCATACGATGTCGGATTTCGACGAAACGAACATCGTCGGAATCGTCTCGACGAGCTCTTCGTGATGATGCCAACTTTGACAACTTTTGACGATGTCATTTTTTTTGCCTTCTGGATGCCCCTGATACCAGTTTGAACCGAGGTTTGACTGGCCATAACTTGCGCAAACAGACTCCTTTTCGCTCCGTTCGAGTTGCGTTGGAATCAGGACGCTGAGCTCTTTTTGATGGTGCAGATTCTGGAGAAAAATGAGACACTTCAATTTTCACTAAAAAATTTCCCCCGGATCATGCCTCCCCACTGGAAAACTTTTGGACCTCCAAAAGTGGCATTTACTCTGACATTAAGTGAGGACTTGGCCTCCCCACTTGTCTTGTATCCTCTGTACATCTGAAAACCTGGCTCACAAGCACAATGAAGACTGCAACAATATTGTTGAACATAAACATAACTTTATCACTTCCATAAGCATCTACATCAACTGTCATAGCCACTAACCAACAAAAATTGACTAGCATCAAGCTGAACAATAATGCAGAAATGAAAGAGAATAGGTCAACAACATATTGATCCTTCACAACAGAAACATTATTACCCAAGGAACCATCAATGCTTTCAATCATCATTTTCTCATGCTGTACTGCAAGTGCATCCTGCAACATCTGACCCTGGTTAGCTACTCCAAGTTCAAGTGTAGAACCACCTGTACTGACAGACATAAGAGTAATTCTTTACTTGCATTAATTACCCTCTTTAACTGCCCTATTTTTGCAAAAGAACGATCAGTCTTAATCCTGTGAGAATGTACAATATACTGAATGCCATCTTTAAACAAGTGATAATGATTCTTTTCCCTGTAGAAGATTGCTTTTCTGTCATAAAGATAAGGGCTACCAAGCACTATTCCACAGATATCCAATGGAACTACATCAAACTGTACTTCATCCACAAATTTACTAGTGATTTTGAACCTTAAGGTGCATTGTCTTGTTACTTGCAACTTATCCTTTTCACAAATCCAGCCTAGTGGATAAGGTTGCTTATGTTGTGTAGTTTTTAATCCCAAGTTCTTTACAACACTTTCAGAAATCAGATTAACCTGAGATCCACTATCTATGAGTGCATCAATTTTACTATTCTTAGCAACAACCCTTAAATGAAAAAGCTCATTCCTTTTCACATCTTCAGAGAAATCATTAACTGTAGAAGTAGAATCACAACTACCAACAGAAACACCAGAAATAGGAGCTTTACCTTTTAGACCCATTGCTGTTATCTTAGTCTCATCATCTGAATCTGAACCAAGATCCATAACAACATTTGTGGATTTGTCCTTACCCTTCTGTTTCTGATTACGTCTTTGAGCCCACTTAGGCCTCAATTCGGGATGTAACTTCCAACAGTGATCTTCATCATGACCTTCCTTGTCACAATGAGTGCAAGAAAGTTTCTCATCCTTCTTGACTGTAGCTGTCTTCTTCCCTTTCCCTGTCTCTGCATTCTTAGAAGATTTCTTTACATCATTATCAAACTTGTCAATGAAAGATCCTTTACCCCTTGACTCTAAGTGTGTAGCTTGAACAGACACTTCATCCAAGTTACAAGGGTTCAATACTAAAATAGAATGCCTAAGGTAGGAATGTAGACCTCCTATGTACTTCAACAAAGTGTCTTGGGTATACAAAGGAACATTCAAAGCAATAGCCCTTTTCCTGAATTCATGGGTGTACTCTTGGACAGTTTGACCTTTCCCTTGCCTAAACATTTTCCAATCCATCATTAATTGCTGCATATGTCCTAAGGGATAAAACTGCTTCTTAAGAGCATTAATAAATTCTGCCCAAGTTAAACTGACTCTACCATGTTGTGAAACTTCTGCCTTAGACTTACTCTCCCACCAAGTTAAAGCTGTACCTCCTAAACGAAGAGTAGCTAATTGGATCCTATCAACATCATCTAATAGGTTCTGGACTCTACAATATACTTCAACTTGTTGAACCCAATCATCCAATTTTTCAGCATTAAGTTCACCACAATATTTAGGTAAATCAAATTTTACATCCAATTTAATTTTAGGCTTATACCCACTCTTGAAAGGATTAGAAGAAATAGAATGAGGAGAAGATGGAGAAGAAGGAGAAGAGGGAGGAGAAGAAGACGAGGGTGGATCTGGTTTCCTGTCACCATCTCCATGTTGTTTCCTTTCATGTCTTTTTGATCCTTGCTTCGACGACTTTCTTTCATGTTCTTCCGTTTGTTCTCGAAGAATGTCCACCTTAGCTTCATCTCGAGGAATGCTCTTCAAATTCTGCTCACGATTTCTTCAGAACCTCCATTCCAAACGACATCTTTGGAAATGTTCTACTTTTCCGATCTCGTGATCAAAGTCTCAAGCTTGCCTTCACCCTTCTGAATCCTGGATCTCGTTAGCATTCAAAAAAAAAAAAAACTACAATACTAGTCGACTGAGCTCTGATACCAACTTGATCTGTATAGGATCTAGACTATATGCAGTATTGAATGCTTAAACTTTTACAATGCTTTTACAATGATTATTCCAAGTTAATTAAATCAAAATTAACTTATGGAAATAACAAAATGAAAGTAATAACAAGGTGATTATAATAGAAAGGAAGGAAATGAGCGAAAGAAAGAGAGAGAAGAAGAGAAGTGCAAACAGTTGATAACAGAGTTCGTCCCTAAGGACTACGTCTCCGGGTCCACTCCAATAGAGAGACTGATCCGATTAACTCCATCAATTACAATAGCACCATAACCATTCTCCAAGCACTTCAGCAGCGTAATGACACTCTAACATGCAAGAATGACTTGAAAACTCTCCAACAAGACCTCTCTTTCGTCACCTTAGCATCAGGACTTCATCACCTGAAAAAAACTTAATAATCACTCTCACCTCACACTCCCCTTTAAATACAAAAAATTCACCCAATTTGGCCCTTAACCAAAAGATCTTACAATATTCCCCTTATCTCTCCAAAATACATAAAAAATCTTCAAATCTCCCTTGATTTACATAAAAATCTTTAAAATAACCCCCTTAATCTATGTTAAATCACATTAAGCCCCCTAATTATTCATTCTCGGGCTTTTACAGTTTAAGGTGGTTTTTATCTAATCCTTAGAAAGGATTATTGTTTAATAATTTAGGGGAATTTAGTTTATTTTAAACCATTCAGTTTCAATTCACTCAATAAAACAAAACCGACACCAATAATAAACAAAGACTGTTCGGTGGCCCGTTGGTGATAAGCTATTTTGGGAGCCCGGTGGTTCCGGGTTCCACTCCCGGCCGTCGGCCTCTTTTTTAAAACAAACATCACACCAAACATATAACAAAAGCAACCACAGTCTATAATTAGTAAAGCCGGCGGATGTGGTGCAACGGTGCAATGGAGGGCTATAATGGAAGAGGTTGCGGGGTCAAACCCCAACCACACTTTTGATAAAACAAACCATCAATTTCACCGAAAATAAAGGGACACGTGTCGATCTTTGATTCGCCAAGGATGCTGACTGTGTGCTGCCCGTACTGCTGACTCATTGCTGACTGTGCCGACAGAGTGCTGACGTGTCATACTGACCCGAATGATAACGTGGACTCCGTACTACTGACTGGATGCTGACTGTGCCGCCACCTCAACGCTGACGAGGATGACAACTATACTGCCACGCGTGCGCTGACTGTATGTACGGAAAGGACACGTGTCACTCTATGATTGGTCCGTGCATGCCACATGTCAGAGTCTGACTAGTCCATTTTCTATCCGTACAGTACGTAATGATGACGTCAACATTCCGTATGGTCAAAAGTCAACATTCTTTGCACAAACTTTGACCAGCTGTATCTTGAGCATACGATGTCGGATTTCAACGAAACAAACACTGTCGGAATCATCTCGACGAGCTCTTCGCGATGACGCCAACTTTGACAACTTTTGACGATGTCATTTTTTTGCCTTCTGGATGCCCTTGATACCAGTTTGACCTGAGGTTTGACTGGCCATAACTTGCGCAAACAGACTCCTTTTCGCTCCGTTCGAGTTGCGTTGGAATTAGGACGCTGATCTCTTTTTGATGGTGCAGATTCTAGAGAAAAATGAGACACTTCAATTTTCACTAAAAAATTTCCCCCGGATCAAGATGTTTGACCCAATGTTGACCTAAAGTGAACCTTTTGATAAGATCACGGTATTGAGAAAGATGCTAGACCTCTAAAGTTTTCAAATCCTAAAAACCCAATGTTGACTTAGATGAGAGGATGGATGGGGATGTTTAAACCTGTTCGGGCCCTCCTAGCTCGAGCATAAAAGTTCCTCAACAAAAGGTAATGATTGCGATAAAATATCTTGGCCCACTTCCTACTAAACTTTGAATTATGATACCTTTTTCTATAATGGCGAGTTGTGGATATTCCCTTATGGATTTTGATTGAGTGATGGATCATTTAAGGGAATTCAAGATCATGGGCATGTGAGAAATTGGAAACGTTAGAAAAGATCAGGATTCTAACAGTAATAGAAGGAATACAAATTTGGATTGTGTCTTGGTGCACATTTGTAAAAGTTGTATAACAATCTAGTCCTAGTCTCGTGAAGTTCCCAAAGGTGTTTGTTGAGAGCTTTCAGGCTAAGATACTTAAGTCTGAAATGACGACCTGTAGACCTTACTTTAGGGATCTTGATTTTGCGTGAGATCATTTAGAAATAGTTTAAGTTTGTGGAAGAAAGGAAGATATTTATTTCCATGTAGGTGGTGGTAATGTGGGCCTTCCAACCTCAATATAAACTTGTTCCTCTTCTTCGTCTAAAATGGTTGTTGTGTTTATCCACTAGGTGTTTGTTTCTTTGTTTCAAAAGTGAAGCTTCTCAAACTGCTAATGAAATCTGTTTGTTCTTTGTTAATGAATTCAAAGTTTGGTTGAATGATAACACTTGGAATATTAGGTTGTTCAACAGGAGCAATCAGTCTCCAAATAGTCATGTGGGGTTCATTTGTCAGTTTATCTTGCTTAATGAATTTATTTTACCACAATCACTTGTCTTGATTATGTTTTCAAACTAAATGTTTATGTCAAAAACATCATAACTTTCACAATGTCCATTTTGTGAGAATCATGAGGTTAAAGCCACTATTTCCTATGTTGTCTTTGGAAAATATGGGTTTGAGATATAAGTCAATATTTTAGAAATCTCTAAGGATAAATCCTTAGGAAAAGTAGTAATATCAAGGCTAATTTCAAGAGATTTCCATATTTAAACCAAAGTGTTTGAAATTTTGAGGAAGATAGTGAATGTTTTTTTTTGTATTATTTTGGAATCAAGCAAGGTGTCAAACTGACTCACAATCACATACAATCCTAGGTTTGAAATGGCTATACTTGTCGAATCCCCACTTGGATTTCTCCAAACACTAAACAATGTGAACAGTTAGAGATTTGGTGACACTGGCTCCCCCTTCTCGACAACTTCTCGAGACCACCAAATATCGAAATCTTTAAAATTTGGAGATCAAAAGGATTTTTTTGTTTCTACAATTGAATAGTATGAATGTGGGGTGGCTTCAAAATGACCTTGCACCAACAAGTATTAATGATTTTTGGCTTCTACACAAAGGTTCGTAATAAGGGCTTCCAGTTTAGGGGGTGTAATGATAAACTCCCTCAAGAGGTATCCCAACCCTTAGAACAAGGGATTTATGCATCATAAAGATATTAGGGGAGAGATATCATGTACATCACATTGATCACAATTTTCATTGCAACCACAAATTTATATAGTGGTTTGGAAGAATTTGGCTTCAGTTTGTTATTGCTTGGGTCGTTCCCTCCTTTCGAAGTGGGTAGGAATGCCATCTAAAGGTGAACAATAGCAAGGAAGTACATCTATTGTTTGATCATCTTTGATTGCATGAACAAAGAGATAACACACTCTATGCCTTTTTCTCACACTTACAAAGGGGTTTAGTTTTAATCCAAATGAAAGATGGAGGTGGTTTTGCAAAGTGTTAAGGAATGTTTCTATTTCTCAAGATCACCAAATGGCATGAGATAATTGCATACACATCCACTAACAACTTTGTAGATCATAAAACATAACAAATAGTTGTAAATTTTAACTCCTAAGCTAACATGTCTTCATTTTATGGACCAAACGAAATGTGAAATTTGTCTCAAGTTCAATTTTAAACCCAAAATACAATGATGAGATGAGGGTTCAATTTTAATTCCATTTGAGCATTCATTTTAAACCCAATTAAAATCTAGTGATTGTCCTAAAGTAGAAAGTAGAAAGCATAAAAGTTGGGTTATAATTTCCCCCAAAGTGTTAAACTCTTGTTACAATCATAAAATTTCAAGATAAGAGAACCTTTCTTCACTTTAGCTCCATGTCCTTCAACCTACAAAACCCTATTAGTCTACTAACCAAAACATAGTTAGAAGCGCATCGGTGATCTAACGATTTAAGAAAATTAAGGCACATGTCGAAAAAATGATCATAAAATTTCTTACCCTGGTTGGGCATCACTGAACATGATAGCGTTGTTGGAACTGTAAAAATATGATGTTTTTACATGTGTTTTCACTCATAAATTTCCAGATTTGGTCCTACCGTGTGCATATTTCATCGATATTTTGCCATTTTTCCCCATAATTCCATTGAGTCATGCATATTTTACATTCTAGTTCCTATCGACGTGAGAATTCCATTGTCTCCCCGACCCATTGTGCATTTTTTGCTAACATGAGTCTATGTTGCCTTTCGGCAAGACTCATTTGATGTCACAGTGATCAAATTTTACTTGCAGGCACCGTTCAGCAGGAGTTCTTTACGGTCTCGGCGACAGAGGTTGATTCACATTTCGGCAGGAGTCTGGTCGTCGATATAATGTTTCGCCGAATGCTTTGTGTCTTGGTGACCGTCTTGAATGAGGGTTCATTGGCAAGAGCTATGCAGTATCAGTATTACGTTTTGGCGAATATCTTTGGTCTTACCGACCGGTGGTGGGAGGATACATATCGGTATAGGTTGGTGCTATCGGGGTGAGGTCTTGGCAAGTGACCTTCGGTCTCGCCGACATCACGTATGGGGTTTCACTTCGGCCAAACATAAGGTCTTCAACGAGTGGTCTTAGCGAAATATATATGTCTCACCGACGGAGCATACAAGGTTTCTCTCAAATGGCTTTCGGTGAGAGGTTGGCTATGTCTTGGCAATCATGTGTGGATTCAGGATGCTTCGGTATGACACATTTCAATCTCTGGGAGGTCTTCCCGACATTGATATGTCTCGCCAATACACATGATGAAAGGATATATTTCAGGAGGAGTTATGACATCGGTAAGAGGTCTCGGCGAGTGACCTTCGGTCTCACCGATGGAAAATGATGGACCTTGTCGGCAAGAGTGTGATCCTATCTCAGCAACACAAAGATGAATAAAAGGCTTTCGGTGAAACACGATGTGGTCTACGTGAGGTCTCCTTGATATCACTGAGCTACAGTGAAACACAAAGGGGAATATGCGAACACTTCGTGGCTTCGGTGTGACGAACGAAATGCTGTGGCCGACATGTATACATTTTGGAACCGTTGCAGACCGATTCGATTGGAGCCTGATTTCTATGGAGGGCCGACATGATATTTCAATATGTTTTATTTTCTCATGCTGGTGTATAAATAGGAATTTTGTAATTGTAAAAGGGGGATCAACTATTAGTTATTAGATTTCGATATACAACAAGTAGATACATTAGAATAAAACTATCAGATCAGAGACTATTGTTGCATGATTTCAGAATGGAGGTATTTATGAAAATCAGTTGATGTTGCTACATTTTTCTGGTGTCAATTATTTGTTGAATTTAATGAGAATACTGCTAAGTTGTCTCCAAGATTGATGCTTTCTGGTTGTTTAAATTGACATAAAAATTTTATGTTCAGTTTATCAATGCACATTTGCTATATCTGTGTGATTAATCAATTGGTTCTTTCAAGAAAAGATTAAATCCTTTTAGTTGATCATAGTAATCAGAGAGATTCATCTAGATTGTTAAAGTAGAGCATAGTAGTTACAAAATTGCATGTTTATACAAGTTGTAAACAAAATGTATGCCAGATAATTTGAGTTTTCTCCAGAGAGTGTTGCTTATCTTGATTTTGTTCGACTCCGCATACCCAATAAGGCACCAGTCTCTGCAATTTCATCATTTGGATTCATTTAGTTTCTTTACATCTATTTTACATTTGTTAATTGAGCACTTTAGGATTTAGATCATAAGATTACTATTGCTTTCAAGTTTGGTTTCATTTTTTCACTTCCATCTACCATTGTGGACAAACCATTGTGCAAGAAAGATAATCATAAGTTAAGTCTACCCAATTTAGAAAGGTACACCTGCCTAGGTTTGGCAGCACCTGATGAGTAGAAGGTTGAGTTCTCTTGACCTTGTCTGTTACCCTGAAGCGTATCAAGAGATTGGCAGCCTCTTGAGGCATCCCGCCTGCGTTTTTGAGAGCTAACAAATTGGCGACTATGCTGGGGAATACATTCAAAATCAAGGCCTTAATCGTAGAGTCAGGAACTTTATATAGACTCCGTTGGGAATAAAGAAACATCATGTTTTTCTCATTTTTGAAAAAAGTGAGTGGCGACTCTAAGAAAAATTTTGCAGCTGTTCATCATGAATGGAAGAAGATCTCAGTATAGGGGAGGTCATACTGGAGCTCCTGCTGGTAGTAGTAAATGGACACACAAAGATGACAGAGCTGATAAGGGAAAGAAGATCAATGGGGACATGTGCATAATAGACAAAGGCAAAGCGTCAGGAGCACAGGGTGAAACATATAATTGCTTTGATACATGGAGAGATGATTCAAGTGTAGAACTTTGTACCTCTGAAGATCGAAGAAATCCCTTCCCTTCTATTGATCCTCAGAAATAGGATGAGTTTGAAGCTGCACTTGAGTCTGAACGAATTAGAATTCAACATGAGTATGATCAGAAAATGGAGAGTAACCAAAATGTGTTTATTGATCATGAGCTTCCCAAGGAAGTAAAAGCACAGTTTGAATCACAGAGGAAGAAGATAAAGGAGCTGAAGGCTGTATTGCAAAAATTCCAAATTACTTCTCAGACAGCTAATTTACCTCCGAAGTATGTACCACCTCATAAGCAGGGTAATCATGGTGCAGGGCCTTCAAATCCACCAGTGTCTCCTCACCATCAGACAGGGAATCACTACAAGCAGCCAAATCATCCACCTCATAATCCCACATAGCATATAGTTGTGCATCCACCTCCTGGCCAGTCTTTTGTAACACAGTATAATGCATAGTACAATAATCCCATGCACCAGCATCAGTGTCCACCTATTCCTCCCCCTCACCAGCATACAACCATGATCAGACAGTTTGATTTAGGAGGGTTTCAATTGTATCCTTACCCTATGGATGGCAACTGGAGAAGTCTGGTGCCTAAGTTTATAGGGAGTAATGCAATTACTGCTGAAGAGCATTTAAAGAGTTTCAATGTATTCATCCAAGATATAGATGTGCCATATGAAGATTTACACATGAAGCTATTTATGATGTCACTTATTGAAGATGCTAGGGATTGGTTTAATAGCTTGCCTGCATTCTTAATAAATTCTCTTCAAGTATTCCAAGATCAATTCTTAGAACAATATGGGAATCTAAATGCACCAGATGTAGTTCTTCATGAACTGATGCGAATCCAAAAAAATTAGAATGATTATATTTATGACTTCAATCGAAGATTCAACAAATTGCAGACTAAAGTACCTCCTAGATCAAGGTTACCAGATTCTATTGCTCTGAGTGTTTATTTGAATGCATTTGATCCTAAGACAAGGTATGAACTGAGAAGTAGGATCCCAAGGGATCTGGCTGAAGCTCAGAAGATAGCACTGACAATAGAAAACAATAGGAAGGTTGCAGGTATAATCAATAAAAGAGACAACCTGAGGCCTCCTCAGCAAAGCAATAATTATCAGTGTAGACAGGTGAACACATATAGAAATGAAAGGCCGAGGTTGCATGATATGCCTTATAATATAGACTGGAAGGATGAAAAACCTATAACAGCTAGGCCAAGAAACAAAGAGACTCCTGATCCATTGAGCAAGAAGGGAACTTACATGGTGAGTAATAATTACTTCTGTGAAGTTTGTGATAAACCACATTCTCCAGACTATTGTGTTGTAGCTCAAAGGGTGCAAGAAGAAGGAATGTTGATGGAAAATAATGGAGAGGATCACAAGGTTTATTTGACTTCAAACACCTTTTATCATGCTGAGGAAGGGTACTCATCTTTAGAGGATGAAGGTTATGAATATGATGTTTCAAATCAGAAATATAATGTCCATATGGCTGAACAACAGGTCTTTTCTGATTCTGAGGAAGATTACACAGAGCCACATTCTATTGAGGCACCTACTCCATGTAGTATGAGGAGACTCACCAAAGAAGAAATAGAGAGACTAACTGTTGCAGTAGTTGAAGAAGCAATGAGTAAATACTAGTTGAGAAACAAAAAAGTAAATGAGATGGAAGGCGTACCTGGGGGAATTTTTATGAAAGATTAGAAGGTGACACAAGGAACTGTGAAAAGACCAGAAAATAAACAGCCTGGTAAAATGAAGAGAAGCCTATCCAAAAGGAAAAGGTGAAGGAATTACATAAAGAGATACAAATGCCTGACCAGCCTAGTAAGAAAGAAAAAGAATAAAACAAAGGAGAAACACTGGAACTGAAGAAGGCTGTTAAGGTGGAGGGCTCTTCTTTTGACTTCACTCAGGCGTTATCCTAGGTAAAATTGTCTGTCCCACTATTTGAGATGATGAAAATTAAAGAATATAGAGATACTGCTGTTCAATTGATTACAAATGGGAATGAAAAACATATGAATTCTGAAAGCAAAGCAACTGTTAAAGTAGTTAATAGGCAGGAGAAAGTAAATATCACTGAAGTCTGCTTGAGTGATATATTAACAACTCCCCCTCAAGTTGATCCTTTTTTCACCACATTACTCATAAATAACAAACTGTTGAGGAATTGCATGATAGAATCTGGTGCTGCTATAAATATCATGCTAGTAGGAGTTATGAAACAGCTTGGCATGTGGGTTGATACATGTGAAGGGAAATGCTATGCAATGGATAACAAACTTGTACCTGTGGTGGGCATTATGAGAGGAGTTGAAGTCAAGTTGGCTACTTATCCACATGTGGCTTATAATATAGATATAACAGTGATTGATACTCCTCAGTTTGGGATGCTTCTGTCAAGGTAGTGGAGAACAACAGTTGGGGGCAACATTCAGTTTGATTTGTCTTATGCTACAATTCCAGTGAATGGTCTGGATGTCAAATTGTATAGGGAGCCAATAATGAACTAGCTTGTTGACTGTGTGCCTCAAGATCAAATCAATTGTTTTTGTGATGTTGATCTTGGAAGTTTTAAGATTGAATCAGCCCAACCAGAATTAACCAATAGTGATCCAATTGAAAAGCATGTGGCACAATGTTGCAATGAAGTATGGAAGATGTATTTTGATGGAGCATGCAGCCAAGAAGGTAATGGAGCTGGAATTGTATTTGTTTCTCCTGAAGGTGTTACATTTAAATATTCATTCCTGTTGACGTTTGAATGCACAAACAATGTGGCAGAATATGAAGCTTTATTGACAGGTTTGAACATAGCTGTGAAACACAAGATTAAGTTGCTAACTATTTTTGGCGATTATGAGTTGGTTGTTTCACAAATTAAATCAAAGTATGCATCAAAGCACAAAAGATTGAAATAGTATAGGAATGCTGTGTGGGACACAATTGAATTATTTGATGCCTTTTCAATTGAGTGGATTGACAGATCAAAGAACATAATGGTTGATTTTCTAGAAAATGTGGCACTGAAAATAGATGATATCACATTCGCTGGGGTTTCACATATTGAATTTAAAACAAGGCCTGCTGTTCCTGACAACATTTACTGTTGGAAGGTTTTCAATGATGATGCCGACCTTTTGAAATTCCTCAATTGTATAGATCAATATGAAGCCTAGGAAATTGACTTCAATGCTTTTGTTGAGGAAGTAGATGGGAAACAAGCTGTGTTTGGCAAGGAGATCTTACAACTCAAAACAAATAAGCTTCCTAAGGGCTTGGTGGCATTGGAGAGGCTGTATGATGGAAATGATCGGTCCCTCATAAAACAAGCACCAGTTAGGAGGGAAGATATTGAAGAAATTAATTTAGGAACTGAGATAGCACCAAGAAAGGTGTACATAGGCAAGAAGATAAGCCCCACAATTAGAAGAATGCTGATAGAGTTGCTGAGGAAATATAAGCATGTGTTTGCTTGGTCTTATGAAGATCTGAAAGCATACAGGGAGGATTTATTTCAGCATGAAATACCATTGAAGCCAGATGCTAAGCCATTCAGACAAAAGAAAAGACCCATAAATCCAACACTGGAGCTTAAGATGCAAGAAGAATTGGAAAAATTCAGGGATGGTGGAATTATTAAACCAATCAAGCATTCAACGTGGGTCTCAAACTTGGTCTCTGTGAGGAAGAAAAATGGAGGCATCAGATTGTGTGTGGACTTCAAAAATCTGAACATGGCATCTCTCAAGGACAATTATCCTCTACCCAATATGGAGGCTATATTGCATAAGGTGACAGGGTGTTGGCTGTTGTCCATGATGGATGGGTTTTTAGGGTACAACCAAGTAAAAGTCAAGGAGTCTGAGCAATATAAGACATTATTTACAACTCCTTGGGGAACGTATGTATACATAAGAATGCCATTTGGTCTCACTAATGCAGGAGTGACTTTCCAGAGAGCTATGGACGTGGCATTTGCAGATCTGATTAATGCTATCATGGTGGTGTACCATGATGACTTGACTACTTATTTGAAGAAGGTTGAAGATCATGTACAACATCTAGAAAAAGGTATTTATTAAAGCCCTAGAATATGGTATCGGTCTAAATCCTAAGAAGTGTCATTTTGCAGTCACAGAAGGTAAGCTCTTTGGACATATTGTTTCAAAAGAGGGAGTTAGAATAGACCCTGAGAGAAGGAAAGCTCTTAGGACATCTTGTTTCAAAAGAGGGAGTTAGAATAGACCTTGAGAGGGTTGAGACCATTGATAAAATTCCTGTCCCTAAAACTGTTAAGGCTATACAATCATTCTTTGGATAGATTAATTTCGTTAGGAGATATGTTTCTAACTTTGCTGAGATCATTAAGCCCATATCAAAAATGTTGAAGAAAGGATAGAAATTGGAATGGACTGCAGAGGCCTTGGAAGCTTTTATATCTATCAAAAGGGCAATCAAGGAGGCTCCTGTTCTTAAATCTCTAGACTTTACAAAGCCTTTTCAGATCTTTTCATTTGCTTCAATGCATACTATTGCTGCTATTATGTTACAGAAGAATGAGGATGGTCATGAACAACCCGTGTCTTTCTTTAGTAAGTCATTATAAGGGTCTGAATTGAAGTATGATATAATGGAAAAATAGGCATTTGCATTGGTAAAAGCTACAAAGGCTTTCAGGCCATATCTTGTTGGAGCAAAGGTGATTGCTTTTGTCCCTCATGCAGCTGTCAAGGTTATTTTGACACAATCTGAAGTTACAAGAAAAAGGTGCAAATGGATTAATAAGATCCAAGAATTTGATATGGAGATATAGATTACCAAATTAGTAAGAGGTCAAGGCTTGGCTAGGTTGATGGAAAAATCAAATATTGAAGCAAATCAGGTTTGTAATATAGAAAAAGAGACTGTAATTACAAGCATTGAGTACACTCCTTGGTATACTGATATCATGCATTACCTTAAGTACATGAAATGTCTAGAGGGATTGAGTGACAGCCAGAAGAGAACTCTAAAGTTGAAAGCATCTAAATATGTTTTCATGGATGGAGATTTGTTTTGGAGAACAGGGATGGTATACTGTTGTTATGTCTAGATGAATTTCAGGCCAAGCATGTTTTAACTGAAATGCATGAAGGAGTTTGTGGAGGACATTATTCAGAAAAAACAACTGCACACAAGATTCTCAGGGCAGGTTACTATTGGCCTAAGGTTTTTAATGATTCTTTCACACACGTAAGAAAATGTGAAGCCTACCAGAAGTTCTTTGGAAAGCTGAAGTATCAAGGAGCTTTGCCGCTTCGACCTTTGCAAGCTGATGCCCCTTTTCATCAATGGGGAATTGATTTCATTGGAGAGATACAAGAAATATCAAGTGGGGGATACAAGTGGATACTGGTTGCCACTGATTATTTTACTAAGTGGGTAGAAGCGATCCCAACTAAACAGGCTACAAGCAAGGTGGTGACAAATTTCTTGATGGACAACATTATCACCAGATTTGGTACACCT
The DNA here is from genome assembly GCA_007258455.2 of Sequoia sempervirens. Taxonomy (NCBI): domain Eukaryota; kingdom Viridiplantae; phylum Streptophyta; class Pinopsida; order Cupressales; family Cupressaceae; genus Sequoia; species Sequoia sempervirens. Next base: position 461,404,630 of record VDFB02058242.1, on the reverse strand, counting down.
TTAAAGTTAATCACAGATAATGGAATGTGTTTCAGATCAGATGAGTTCAAATATTTCTGTGAAACATATGGTATTACTATTTCTTATGTAGCTCCTTACCATCCACAAGCTAATGGTCAAGTTGAATCTAGCAATAAGAGTTTTTTGAAGATTATAAGGAGGATGTTAGGATAGAACAAGAAAGCTTGGGATTCAAAATTAAAGTTGGCTGTGTGGGTTGATAGGATCACTATGAAGAAAGCAATTGGAAAGTCCCCATTTGAATTGGTGTATGGAACATAAGCCAGGATGCCTTTGCAAAATTTGTTACCAGTCTATAAGTTTTTCCTTCAAGAAGATTTGGATGTTCTTGAACCTATGGAAGACAGAATGGAGCAACTAGATGAACTTGATGAAATAAGGAGGGTTGCTCAAAGTAAAAACATGAAGTTATAGACACAGATGAAGTATCTATTTGAAAAGAAGGCAAAGGATAGAAAGTTTGAAGAGAGTGACTTGGTGTTGATGTGGAATGCAAGGTGTCAGGAGAAGAACAAGCACGGTAAATTTGAAGCTTTGTGGCTCGGACCTTTTGCTGTTGTTGGAAAGAAGGGTGAAGACTCATACTATTTACAGAATATGGCTGGTGAAGATCAAGAATTTCCTGTTCATGGGCAATTCTTGAAGCAATTTTTCTCTTGAGAAACATAGAGGATTAAGGGTTGCCAGTGCATGGACAACTCTTGCTTATCCTCTTTAAAATTATTTTCCATGCACAGTAGTTTAGGATTTCATCCATCTCCATTTCACTCTCATTTTCCATTTGTCTCCATCTTGCATTCACTTTCCATTTATTTCCATTGCCTTTCTTTCCATCTCTGCTCTCTGGTTTATCATTTTGTGTCTAGTCTGCTCCCCCAAAGATGTGGATCCTTGCAATGATCTTACTATCATTCATCCCCAGATGGAGCCACTGTTGGAACTGTAAAAATTTAATGTTTTTACATGTGTTTTCACTCATAAATTTCCAGATTTGGTCCTACCGTGTGCATATTTCATCGATATTTTTCCATTTTTCCCCATAATTCCATTGAGTCATGCATATTTTACATTCTGGTTCCTATCGGCGTGAGAATGCCATTGTCTCCCCAACCCATTGTGCATTTTTTGATAACATGAGTCTGTGTTGCCTTTCGGCAAGACTCATTTGATGTCACAGCGACCAAATTTTTCTTGCAGGCACCGTTCAGCAGGAGTTCTTTATGGTCTCCGTGACAGAGGTTGATTCACATTTCGGCAGGAGTTTGGTCGTCGATATATTTCGATGAATGCTTTGTGTCTTGGTGACCGGCTTGAATGAGGGTTCATCGGCAAGAGCTATGTGGTATCAGTATTACGTTTTGGTGAATATCTTTGGTCTTACCGACCGATGGCGGGAGGATACATATCGGTATAGGTTGGTGCTATCGGGGTGAGGTCTTGGCGAGTGACCTTCGGTCTCGCCGACATCACGTATGGGGTTTCACTTCGGCCAAACATAAGGTCTTCAACGAGTGGTCTTAGCAAAATATATATGTCTCACCAACAGAGCATACAAGGTTTCTCTCAAATGGATTTTGGTGAGAGGTTGGCTATGTCTTGGCGATCATGTGTGGATTCGAGATGCTTCGGTATGACACATTTTAATCTCCAGGAGGTCTTCCTGACATTGATATGTCTCGCCGATACACATGATGAAAGGATATATTTCGGGAGGAGTTATGACATCGATAAGAGGTCTCGGCAAGTGACCTTCAGTCTCGCCAATGGAAAATGATGAAGGACCTTGTGGCGAGAGTGTGATCCTGTCTCAGCGACATAAAGATGAATAAAAGGCTTTCGGTGAAACACAATGTGGTCTACGTGAGGTCTCCCCGATATCACTGAGCTACAGCGAAACACAAAGGGGAATATGCGGACACTTCATGGCTTCGGTGTGATGAACGAAATGCTGTGGCCGACATGTATACATTTTGGAACCGTTGCAGGCCGATTCGATTAGAGCCCGATTTCTATGGAGGGATGACATGATATTTCAATATGTTTTATTTTCTCATGCTGGTGTATAAATAGGCATTTTGTAATTGTAAAAGGGAGATCAGCTATCAGTTATTAGATTTTGATATACAGCAAGTAGATACAATAGAATAAAACTATCAGATCAAAGACTATTGTTGCATGATTTCAGAATGGAGGTATTTAGGAAAATCAGTTGATGTTGCTGCATTTTTCTGGTGTCAATTATTTGTTGAATTTAATGAGAATACTGCTAAGTTGTCTCCAAGATTGATGCTTTCTGGTTGTTTAAATTGACATAGCAAGTTTATGTTCAGTTTATCAATGCACATTTGCTGTATCTGTGTGATTAATCAATTGGTTCTTTCAAGCAAAGATTAAATCCTTTTAGTTGATCACAGTAATTAGAGAGATTCATCTGGATTGTTAAAGTAGAGCTTATTAGTTACAGAATTGCATGTTTATACAAGTTGTAAACAAAATGTATGCCATATAATTTGAGTTTTCTCCAGAGAGTGTTGCTTATCTTGATTTCGTTCGACTCCGCATACCCAATAAGGCACTAGTCTTTGCAATTTCATCATTTGGATTCATTCAGTTTCTTTACATCTATTTTACATTTGTTAATTGAGCACTTTAGGATTTAGATCATAAGATTACTGTTGCTTTCAAGTTTGGTTTCATTTGTTCACTTCCATCTGCCATTGTGGACAAACCATTGTGCAAGAAAGATAATCATAAGTTAAGTTTGCCCAATTTAGAAAGGTACACCCGCCTAGGTTTGGCAGCACTTGAAGAGTAGAAGGTTGAGTTCTCTTGACCTTATCTGTTACCCTGAATCATATCAAGAGAATGGCAGCCTCTTGAGGCATCCCGCCTGTGTTTTTGAGAGCTAACAAGCGTCACAATTAGAACTCTAGGCATCACTCTGGTGAAAATGGGTGTCAATTTTCAGCAAAAACAAAGGGCACGATAGTGTCAGGATTTGGTTCTGCAACGTTGCACATAGTATCGTTGTGATTTGAAAGTTTGGGGGTATCATAGTTTGAACCTAGGGCGTCACCATTTGTAATTTTTGATACCTCTGTATTAAATCAACGTTTCCATATTTAAATTAGTGCCAATGCATTTGATCGGCATCGTTGTTTCAAATTGTGATAGCGTCGCTATATGGTGACACTCTTCAAAGGATGTCGTTGTTTGTGGTTTGGGCGTCGCTGTATCCTATAAAACAACAAACAAATGGAATTTGAGCTAAAAAATGGTTAAATTAATGGTTTTCCCTCCTTATAGTGCTAGAATGTGAGACGAGGATTGTCAGGGTGGTTCGATTACACTTAATCCATGATGAATTGAAGCATAATTAATCCACTAAACCTCAATCTACCAAATAAGATCATTCAAATTTAAAAGTTAAACTAAGCATTTATTCAAACTGAAAGTTGCAAACTACATAAAAATAGTCAAATTCCTACTCTAACCCATTTGAAACTCATCTTGTTTTGGAGTTGGTGTCATGTTGATGTGGAATGACGACCCTTTCCAAATCTCATGATTAGTGAGTTTGTTTTATTCAATTCTATGGAAGAGAATTGATGAAACCATTGTGATAAGTGGATGAAAACTCGATTTATGCTAAATTAAACATGATGCAAGCTAAATTAACATGATTATATGCTAAAATTGATCTAATTATGCAATTTCTAAGCTAAACTAAGATAATTCTAAGCTAAAAGATGGAAACCCTAATTTATAAACAAACTAAGATGGATGCATGGAAGCCATTTATGGATGTCTTAAGCTATTATGCAATTAAAATGAACTAAAACAAGATAAAGTGAGTAAATTGAGAGTGTGAGTGCAAGTGAATTCAATAACGTGAGTTTGCAATTGAAAGATGAATCCATTTGTCTCCAAATAGTGACCTATTTATAGGAGAGCAAATGAGAAATGAAGGGTTGAGATCGAAAAGATTAATCAATGGTGAAGAATGGAGGAAAAAAGGAGACATGGATCATGGATTCTTATCAACGGATGAGAATGCATGATGGGATTTAATCAAGGGTCACATTTGATTCAAACAAACACACTTTTGACTTGCACACACAGGTCAAAGGTGACTTGTTCAAAAGGTTAAAGGTTAAAACTTGCATAAGAAGTTAAGTGAAAATATCCCTTTTTCAAATGATGGAGGAATAAGAATATTCTTTTGGAATATTGCCATGGGTGAGGATAAAAGGCATCTTGCAAATTAAAAGAAATTTTTAATTGTGCAAAAAGGGGATAATTGGAATATTCCTCTTTTAGAGGAAAATTAGTTTAATTGTTAATTAAACAAAGATTAATCATGTAATTAGGGAATTGAAGAATTAAAGTGACATTTATTAAATAATTTAATAAATGGGGGGAGAGATGAAATGATATTTAATTAAATAACTTAGGGAATTAAATTAAATGTTTTGATTTATTTAATTTAATGGGATGAAATATTAGCGTGAAGGGGGAGTGAATTAACCTGATTTGATGATTTGGGTTAATAGAGGATGATGCAATTAATTAATTACCCAGGCTAATTCAATTAATTAAGCGAAATGAGGATGGGTTTAAAGAGGAAATGACGTTAGTAAACCTGTTTCGAGTGTATGATATTACTTAGGAAAATTTTTAGTGTCTACACTTATATCACAAAAAGTGGTGATATCATTGATAAATATGGAGAAAATAATCAAACTTGATACAACCAATAGAGGAAACATATGCAGGTGAAGTTTTCAATAATTTGAATGAAGATGAAATCATGGAAGGCCAACTTTTCACCTTGGAGAAGGATTGCAATATTGAAGATGTTGTTGAGGACACACTACCTAGGGAATGTATTAGCAATGAGGGAAGTGAAGAGGCAGGTCCACTTGGAAATGAACAAGTAGCACATCCATTTACAACTAAGTGCCATGATAATATAATTGGTGAGGAAGAGATATGCACATCTGAAAATGATTTTCAAATTTGTTCAAACCCCTAGTATGATGAAATAACATCAAAAAATTAGATGATATCTTGCCAAGGTGTGTCAATAGGTGATTTCCATGTGCTTTCAAATCCATTCTAATATGATGAGGATGAAGCAAATTCAGATAATCGAGATGTTGTATCAACTTGTGAAGTAGATGACTATGCTAATGAAATCAATGCATCTAATTTGTCTTTCCATGATGATCCTGAGTATTGTTGTGATGATGAAAAAATTAAAAATATATCAACAATGAGGTGAATGAAGAAGCATGTTTACTCAATAGTGAGAAAATTTCAAATTTACTAACCATTGAATATCAGAGATGTACACATAGGAATGATGCTGAAATTTCATGCCCATCATACATTTGCTTTGACATTGAAGATACTTTGTGTGACAATGATGATGAATTGCATGATGGGTGTGAAAAGCTATATTCAAGATAATTATCTTTTGATAAAATAAATACATCTAGTGGCCATGAATTTCATTGCAGAAGTGCTCCAAAAATTCATACTTCTATTGAATCTTATGGTATTGATGATTCAAAAGTGTTAAATATGCAAATTGTTGATTCTACTGATAGAGCTTCAAAATCACAACAATCTGGGTAAGATGCATGTGATACTAAAGATGGTACTGATATTTTTGGATCTAATGTTGTATCATTTGATATTTCCAAAATTGAAAATGTTAGGTGTCAAATATAGTATGAATTGCTCTGGTTTCTAGTTCAAGTGGATATTCATCATTTGGTGAAACATAACAAATAGGATGAAATAAAGTATCATGTAGAATGTGGGATTGGATTGTTTGGTGATTGTGACTTCTTCTTGTCTCATAATTTTTTTTAGATTACACCTGCCTTCCAAATGCATAATAATGGGGTATATATTGGCAATATTAAGTATAGTAGGTTGATGAAATATATCAACATAGTTTGTCAAGCAGATTTCAATAAAATTTTCAGATTGGATTCAATATAGTGTGATGAAAACCAAGTGTATGACAGAGGAAAGTATGGGATTTTATTTTCTGATGGCCTTAGGCCATCAACTATGGTGAGGTTTTTCAAATCATACCAATTTAGGGAAGAGGAGAGGTTTGACTCCATTGCCCAATCAGTAAGACACTCAGTTTGCTTCCACCAAAGATCTGAATTCTTGTTATGCCTGCAAGGGACATACATCCCCAAAGGGAGCCACTGTTGGAATCTTCAAATTTTGGAAAAATTTGACGTTCCCATAATCAGAAAATTGATTACAACACTCAAAAAATACACTTGTAAAATCCACCCTAGTAGCCTACTTTAGAGGATCATAACTTGAAACCTGTTCACTTTAATGTCAAATCGCTTTGCAAGCATATTCATCTACCATATGTAAGTGTGTATCTTTGATTTTAGCTTCCTATGAATTGCCTGATTTCATGGGGTTTTGAAGCACCAAGTTGGAGGCTTCTGGAAGAGTTTGGTGTCTGCACATTATTAAATCTGCCAGGGAGGTCAACTTTGAAGCCTAATATCTATGAGTTGGATGAATTTTATGACGAACCAATTGGTGAACTTCAAATTTCCCCATTTTAATGTTCTGCCATGTCCATTTTCAAGGCCCCAACATGTTGTTTGATATTTGTTCAAAGTCAAAAAGCAAATGGAATTTTCACAGTTTTGATGTCTGCAGTTCCATAAAAGTTTTAGAGGGGTCAACTTTGATTTTTAATATTTTTTGGATTGGTGAAAAGTCCTTTTGCACACATGTTCATTTGAATTAAATGAACTAATTCCCCAATTGGAAGCTTCCCCAAAAAATATCTGATATTTTTTCAAGATGGTGAGTTGGTGGGTTCTAGATGGTCCTTGAAAGCTGCAGTTTTAGAAAATACTGGGTGAGCTACATTGAACATTAATATTTGAAAATCCTGATTACTTCTTCAAATCTATTTGGGAACCATGTTCCCATATAATCAATCAACATGGCAGTACATTTTCGTCGGTTTGGGAGAATGTTTGATCACTTTTCTAGGGTGATTTTGGAGGCCATTTGACCTATTTTGATCAACAATGCAAGTCTGGGATGCATTTCAGAGATACAAGGTCTACACAATGAATATATTTTCAAGATGAATTCAAAGATAAATCACTATAAACTATGATTATGACAATTAAAATGAAAGAGAAATATACAATATTCCAATGAAAATGGTATCAAGATTCATATCCTGTATGAGAGCTTTATATTAAGAATTTGAGAAATGAATAAAAAGATGAGAGAAAATAATAGAAGAAACACCTATAATGTTGAGTCTCAGGGTAAAAGCGAAGTCACAAGAATCAATGGTTATTGACTGTCACAAGTCACCATTGAAGAAAACATCAAAGAAAAGGAAAAGATAAGGACAATCCTACATCAAAGACAAGACAATTATAGTTTAATGATGCAATGGCAATACTCATTGGGGCTAACTATCAAGTCATAATTTACATAGCTTATGATAGTGATTTAAGCATGTGATGTGATCATGAAAAAACCTAGATAAGATCCATATGACAACAATGAAGGGAATTTCAATGAATGACAATCTCCTTGAATAGAAAAGGACACTCACAGTCCTTATGAAGATGCCATAATAAATGACAAGCATTGACAGTGCTCATGTAAATGAAAGGACAATAATGACAGTCCCTTTCTAAGCATGATCATCATTTCAAAATGGATAGTTGGGTTCATAAAAATTTAAGGCATTTTCATGGATTGAACTATCCACAAGATATGCCTTGAATCTATGAGATGTGCTAAGGGAAGAATTATAGTATTTTTTCTTATGAAAAAAGAGAACTTATAGAAGGTTTTTATTAGCCAAATGTTCATTTCCAACCATGTACTAGAGATACACTATGAGATATATTATTTAAATGATATAATTTCCATTTACTTCAAGAGAAAGATTCAAAAGATAGTCATAATGAGACCCTTAATAGGTTTGAGGCAAGATAAAAATATTTTTGAACAGTGGTATGGAGAACAAAAGAAGGTAGTAGCTTGGACAAAGAGAAGACAGTCATCAAATAAGTGACAGTGATATGATTTTTAAGCATGACGTTCAACCGTGTAATAAAGGGTATAGTCCTTTCAAGGGAATTTTCCCTGATGCTATTACTTATACATCATTAGTTAATGGATACTGCAAATCAGGTAATACCGATAAGGCTATGGAATATGTGAGTCGAATGAATGTAGAGGGTTGTACCCCTAATATCACAACTTACACTACCTTGATGCACATGCTAACTTTGAAAGGTGTGACTAGGGGAAGGCCAAGAAGATCTTAAGTGGGATGCCTAGGAGTGACTGCACACCTAATCTTGTAACATACAATGTCTTTGTATGTGGTTTGTGTAAAGAAGGGGAATTGGAGGGAACTGATAGGGTTGTTGATGAAATGTTTGACAAAGGTTTCCCTTCAGATGTTTTACGTATAACAATATAATTCATTACCCTTTGCAAGGGATGACATCAAGGAAAAACATAGGCAAGATGGTTTTTCCCCACTAGGTTTTATAGCATTAATCTTTCTGTTTTTGATATGCGAGCAATGCCAATTAGATCAATGGTGAATGACGTGGGTGAAATGAGGCTCTCTGGTGATCACACAATTCAATTATTTTCTGCAAATTGGATTCAATCAAACTTATCCGATAACATTCTTGCTAACTTTGAAGCAATGGCACATACTTAGACAACTTGACGTTGCTCTTTTCACAAAATGAAGAACTCAAATCATTGCATAATTATCCAATCTTCTCAACTTGCCTTGTCTCTAAGGGTTATTTCGATTGCGTTGACCAGTTATTTACCTCTATCAAGGAATATATCTTTACTTTGTCAATAGGAATGCTTGCATTTGCAAGCAAGGCTCATAACATTCCAAAGATAATTGATGCATGTTGGGCATCGTTTGTCAAGCCCATGCTTGTTATCGAGTCCTAGTGAGAAATAACCTATATCGGGAGGAAACATCAATATTAGAGTGAGCATTTGTGATGTCCCTTCAAAATCCTAAAAATAGGAAGAAAGCATACTTAAGAATGTTTTCGGGGAGAGAAATAAATATCGGTGAAACAGAATAATAAGTCCCTTTGAAATATCAATGAAAGCATAAAATGTGGTAAAATAAATTCACAAATTTGGATTTAATGAAAATTGGGTGTGGGGGTAAAATGTTCAAACAAATGCACAAAGTAAAGATTTATTAAATAAGAATCACATCATGATATTATTTTGTGTGGTAGTAACATAAAATGTAGTTGTAAAATATTTTCATCGGGGAGTGAAATATTTTCATCAGGGGAATTAAGAGGATATAAAAATCATGGAGTGGGTAATTGATTTTACCCAAAGAGTATTTTTTCAAATTTGGGTGAAAATGCAATTGCTGGCAAAAGAAGCTTAAATAATCAAGATTAATTTTCACGGGCATGCGAAGACAATGAAGGTTAAAATTAAATATTTTTGTTAAAGATAATCAATGTAATGAAAAGATGCATTGGACGAACGTGTGAAGGGTCATAACCCTAAGAATACAAAGTATATATGTAAGATAAAACCAAAAGAAAAGAGAATTAATTAGATTAGTTGCATTAGATAGTAAATAGATCATCATCTATCCATTACATAATAGAATGCATGAAAAAGAGTTCTGATATATTGTAAAATATTTTGAAGTAATTAATGGAGAGAAAAGAATTTAACTTGGTGGCCAAAATTATGGTGTTCAATTGTTTGTCGATATTAATTTATAGATATTATCTTGTTGTCTCCAGAGTGGTCTTTCTTTGTTATTTAAATCACTATATCAAGGATATATTTGATTTATCAAAACACATTCTTTTCCTCTATGTGATTCATTTTGATTGGTTTCTGCAAGAAAGAATTAAACTCCTTTTAAGTCATTCCTTTTAATTGGTTTCTTTCAAGAATTAAAATCCTTTTAATAAGTCATCTTAATTGGTTTCCTTCAAGCAATAATTAAAATCCTTTCAAATAGTCATAATAACCTGGGGAGATATCATTGGGATTAGTAAGAAGAGCCTGGTAACTAACAACCTTGCATGTTTATACAAGGTATAAATATCTGAAAGTGCTAAAAAATTTGAGTTAAGCCAGAAAGAGGATACACATATCATATACATCTTGACTCCATTACCCAATAGAAGGCACTGATCCACCTTAATTATTGAACAATACTTTACAAAATATGATTTATACACTTTAATTTCAAGCATTAGGAGTAGGAGCAACTATTAGTTTTGTGTCTATTTCACATTTACATGTTAGTGTGGAGTAGATAATCAAAGTTAGCTAGTTCACACAACCTTTGAGGTTCATAATCTACTTAATTACCAAGGTACACCCACCTAGGTCTAGTAGAGCCTAGAGTGCAGGGAGTTCTAAACCATATTGGTTGACTCCGTTCATTGGCCAAAACATTGTTAAACCTGACCATAGATCCTAGCATACTCTTAGGGTTTGCAATTTGCAATTTTGGGAACCAACAAATTGGTGACTCTACTAGGGAGAGCCTAGCAAACCCTAGGTCTAGACCATTTCATAATAGAGTCACAAGAATTTTTGCATTGTGTAATTACACCTTCATATAACTAAGTAGGGGATTCTACAGGGGAGGAACCCAAGAAATTCTAGTGAGAGACCATCTTATCAAAGAGTCAAGAATTGAAAAAGTATAACTCTGCTGGTGGAAGAAACCTAGAAGATGGAATCATTCCTCTTTTGAAAAGAGGTGGTGACTCTATTAAGAACTTGATGAAGAATGCACAAACATCTTGGGAAAACAACATTTTCAGTCAAAAATCAAAGATTAAAGGGTGCTGCAAATTTCTTGTTGAAGTATTTATTGTAATTCTTCTTTGCCCTATACACATTATGATACAATAAGAGAATTAACAAAGCTGAGGTAAAGGGTTTAACAAATATTGGAACAAGTGGAAAGGCTTGAGTTGACAAGGGAAACTAAAGAATTAGCTCAAAGGCTGTTACAATTGAGAGCCCAAGTTTCCTCAAAAATATCACAATATATATCAGTCTCTAATCAAGATGGATATATGAATACAAGTGGTCCTTTGACCCCACAAGTGCCTCATGAGACAATTGATAATATTTGCAATAGAAGTGGTGCACATTAGACAAAACAAGACATTTTTTTTTTTTGATACGTAAGGAGTTGATTTTATATATTCAGAAAGATCTACATGCGTCTGCATTGCAGGAAATTCTAACGAAGAGTTTTAAACAGCCAAAATTTAACAGGACAGAGTTCGACCCATTTCCATAATGGAAGCACCGAGCAAAAAACAGAGACTTGCTTCCTCAAGGATTACAAATTTGCAAAAACTAAACTCCAGTTCAAAGAAACCACAACTACCAAGACATTAACAGTCATGCCAGACAAACACTTACCCTTCCCCCCTTAAGCCCAGAAACCATTTACCTCTGCAAAGCATATGAAGCCCTCCACCCAGTCCATACCCTCTGCTGGCACTAGCTTCACTCTTTTCTTCAGAAACTCCACTGCCACGTCCGCTAGTGTGCGATGCCGAGACAATTCGGAGCCTTTGAGATCCAGAAGAAAGGGGTATATTTTGATAGCTTCATCCGAATCCCACATGGTTGCCAGGTCCGCCGGGCGTGGTATGCCCTTACCCAAGAGGGCTGCCTTCAGAGAAGTATCGATGCCCCCAAGAAAATCCTTCCGAAACAGTCTCACCATCAAATCCTTGGCCAAGGGTTTCGGTGTGGCAATGTCCATGAGCGACGCAAGAAACCTGGAGGAAATTTGAGTATTGTCCCTTGGAAATTCTTTACGCTCTAAATGTTCCTTTCCAAGGACCATTTTCACTGCTGCTACCGTCGCCGGATCATCTTCAAGCAATATTCGTTTGAGACGCTGGTCCGTTACTTCCCTAAAGGCGATTTGCCTTTCCGTTGCCACAAGCGAGACAGGAGTGTCGACCCCAAAGGAATCAAGACCTTCCGCCGAAATGATGATTGTGAATTTCGATTTCGCCAGCCTCGCCATTGTCGAAAATGCGCCCGGATCACCCTGCAACAAAAAACATAAAAGCAGAAACCAAGGGGCCGAACTGTATTTTAGGAGAAGGCTTCCTAAATTTAACATGAGAGCTCAATAATGAAACATCAGTCATCGAATACAGATAGAGATTATGAGCTTTGCAAATCTGTCCTTCGCATGAAGTGAGACTCCTCCCCCGCAGACCTGTAATCAATGCAATTTAAGGAGCTTATCACACAGCACGTCCGCGCAAAGAGAAAGGTAGGCCGTGCACTACGTGTCACCCGGCCAACTTCGTGAAACTTGAGCCCATCATTCCACTAGACCCCTTCAATTTAACCGTGCGGAGAGGCTGCCGAATAAAACTACCAATGCCATTTGCATATTGCTAAATTTGGTATGTTAATGTGGTTATCTCCGCCTGATCCAAAATCCACGTGTCCATCCCACACCCCACCACCTGACAAAACAAGACATTTTTACACCACAAGCCTTAAATCAAATAGATGCCTATCCTGTCTCTCCTTGTCAAAGACTAGTCAACTACCAAGATCATCAATATGATTAGTATACCAGACAATATCAATTCCAAGTACCCTATCAGAATGTGCAAAGAAATTTGATCCCTCTTGGAGGTGTCAATCAAAACCTATAGCAAGATTTACATTATCAACAAATATGCTATCAGATGAGGTTACTTGATCTTAAAGTATATAAATCACTTGATTTTAGAAAAATTCAGGGTTACCCACATACTATTCCTTTGAATACCAAAAATTATTTTCCAAAATATAATAGATGTAAAGAAGAATCAACAAGTATACACTTACAACATTTCATTAATTTAGTGATGAATTGACAAATCAGTGAAGAGGATGCTATCATGAAACTTTTTGTGAAGACATTAGAAAATGATGCCAAGGATTGGTTCTTTAGCTTTTCTATGCATTGCATAACTTCATGGAATGAACTTGCCAATAAATTCATGTATAATTTTGGGGAGGAAAATGATGAGTATTTACATATTCAAGAAAGAAGTGGAAGTCCCATCATGAAATCATAATATTTCCCATCCCCCTTAGATGCATTTTTTTCCCTAAAGAGACATGAAGGAGAATATGGATGTTCCCTGTTCAAAAGAATGATGAAAATCTATATGCAAATACCTATTAATCTTTGTCCTAAGGAATCCATATGCGTTGAGTTGTTCACGAGATTGTATTTTCCAAATTCAAATCATTGGCCTAAGTTGTTGAAGCTAGTTACTCTAGACCAGGTGTTAAAATTGGTTGCTATCATGGAGGCAAAGAGGTTGGAGGATGATATCAAGTGTGAATCTAATATAATATAAAGTGGTGATATCATTGATAAATATGGAGAAAATAATCAAATAATACAACCAATAGAGGAAACATATGTAGGTGAAGTTTTCAATAATTTGAATGAAGATGAAATCATGGAAGGCCAAATTTTCACCTTGGAGAAGGATTGCAATATTGAAGATGTTGTTGAGGACACACTACCTGAGGAGTGCATTAGAAATGAGGGAAGTGAAGAGGTAGGTCCACTTGGAAATGAACAAGTAGCACATCCATTTACAACTGAGTGCCATGATAATATAATTGGTGAGGAAGAGATATACACATCTGAAAATAATTTTCAGATTTGTTCAAACCCCTAGTATGATGAAATAACTGCAAAAAATCAAATGATATCTTGCCAAGGTGTGTCAATAGGTGATTTCCATGTGCTTTCAAATCCATTCTATGATGAGGATGAATCATTTTCAGATAATCAGGATGTTGTATCAACTTGTGAAGCAGATGACTATGCTGATGAAATCAATGCATCTAATTTGTCATTCCTTGATGATCCTAAGTATTGTTGTGATGATGAAAAAATTAAAAAATACATCAACAATGAGGTGAATGAAGAAACATGTTTACTCAAAATTGAGAAAATTTCAAATTTATTGACCATTGAATATCAAAGATGTACACACAAGAATGATGCTGAAATTTCTTTCCCAACATACATTTGCTTTGGCAGTGAAGATACTTTGTGTGACAATTATGATGAACTGCAAGATGGGTGTGAAAGGGTATATTCAGGATCATTATGTTTGGATAAAATAAAGACATCTGGTGTTCATGAATTTCATTGCAACAGTGCTCTAGAAACATATACTTCTATTGAATCTTATGATATTGATGATTCAAAAGTGCTAAATCTGTAAATTGTTGATACTGATGATAAAGCTTAAAAATCACAACTACGTGGACAAGATGCATGTGATACTAAAGATGGTACTAATATTTTTTTGATCTAATGTTGTATCATTTGATAGTGCCAACATTGTAAATGTTAGGTGTCAAATACAATATGATTTGTTATGTTTTCTAGTTCTAGCGACCAGTCATCATTTGGTGAAAGATAAAAAATTGGATGAAATAAAGTATCATGTAGAATGTGGGATTGGATTGTTTGGCGGTTGTGACTTCTTGTCTCATAAATTTTTTCAAAATACACTTGGCTTCCAGATGCATAATAATGGGGAATACATTGGCAATATTAAGTGTAGTAGGTTGACAAAATATATCAACATAGTTTGTCAAGTAGATTTCAATAAACTTTTTAGATTGGCTTTAGTATAGCATGATGAAAACTAAGTGTATGACATAAAAAAGCATGGGATTTTCTTTTCTGATGGCCTTAGGCCATCAACTGTGGTGTGGTTTTTCAAATCATACCAATTCAGGGCAGAGGAGATGTTTGACTCCATTGCCCAATGAGTAAGACACTTGGTATCCTTCCACCAGAGATTTGAATTCTTCCTATGCCCATATGGGGCATACATCCCCAAATAGAGTCATTGTTGGAACCTTCAAATTTTAGCAAAATTTGAGGTTCCCTGTGCAACGAGAAAATTGATTACATCACTCAAAAATGCACTTGTAAAATCTGCCCCGGTAGCCTACTTTGGAGGATCATAACTTGAAACCTATTCAATTTCATGTCAAATCACTTTGCAATCATATTAATCTACCATATTTAAGTGTGTATCTTCAATTTCAGCTTCCAATGACCTGATTTGATATGGTTTTGACGCACCAAGTTGGGGGGTTCTGGAAGAGTTTGTTGTCTGCACATTATTAAATCTGCCAAAGAGGTTAACTTTGAAGGCTAATATCTATGAGATGGATGAATTTATGATGAACCAATTGGTGTTTCAAATTTTCCCTATGTTAATGTGCTTCCATGTCCATTTTCAAGGCCCCAACATATCGTTTGATATTTTTTCAAAGTCAAAAGCAAATGGAATTTTCACAGTTTTGATGTCTGCAGTTCTAGAAAAAGTTTCAAAGGGGTCAACTTTTATTTTTAATATTTTGTAAAGGAATTGGATTGGTGAAAAGTACTTCTGCACACATGTTCATTTGACTTAAATGAAATAATTCCCCAAATGGCAGCTTCCTCAAAAAATATCTGATATTTTTTCAAGATGGCGAGTTGATGGGTTCCAGATGGTCCTTGACAGGTGCAATTTCAGAAAATATTGGGTGAGCTACTTTGAAAATTAATATTTTGCAAACCTGTTTACTTCATGCAAATCTATTTCACTGCCATGTTCCCATATCATCAATCAACATGGTAGTACATTTTTTGTGGCTCTTGGAGAATGTTTGATCAGTTTTCCAGGGTGATTTTGGAGGCCATCTGACCTATTTTGATCAACAATGCAAGTCTGGAATGCATTTCAAAGAGACAAGGTCTACACAATGAATATATTTTTAGGATGAATTCAAATATAAATCACAATAAACTATGCTTATGAAAATTAAAAGGAAAGAGCAATATACAATATTCTAGTGACAATGGTATCAAGATTCATATCCTGTATGAGAAAGTTTTATATTAAGAATTTGAGAAATGAATAAAAAGATGAGAGAAAATAATGGAAGACACACCTATAATGTTAAGTCTTAGGGAAAAAGGGCAGTCATAAGAATCAATGGTTATTGACTATCATAAGTCACCATTGAAGAAAACATCAAAGAAAAGGAAAAGATAAGGACAATCCTACATCAAAGATATGAGAGTTAAAATTTAATATTGCAATGAAAATACTCATGGGGGCTAACTATCAAGTTATAATTTGCATAGCTTATGACAGTGATTTAAGCATGGGATGTGATCATGAAAAACCTAGATAAGATCCATATGACAGTGATGAAGGGAATTTCAATGAATGACAATCACCTTGAATTGAAAAGGACACTCACAGTCCCCATGGAGATGCCATAATAAATGACAAAAGCATTGACAATGCTCATGTAAATGAAAGGACAGTAATGACAATCCCTTTCTAAGCATGATCATCATTTCAAAAGGGACAGTTGGGTTCATACAAATTTAAGGCATTTTCATGGATTGAACTATCCACAAGATATTCCTTGAAGCTATGAGATGTGCTCAGGGCAGAATTATAGTGTTTTTTCTTATGACAAAAGAAAATACAAAAGGTTTTTTCAGGACAAATGTTCATTTTCAACCATATAACAGAGATACATTATGAGATATGTTATTTACATGCTATAATTTCCATTTACGTCAAGAGAAAGTTCCAACATATAGTCATAATGAGACCATTAATAGGTATGAGGTGAGATAAGGATCTTTTTGAACAGTGGTATGGAGAAAAAAACAAGGCAGTAGCTTGGAAAAAGAGAGGACAATCACCAAATAAGTGATAGTGATATTATTTTTAAGCATGACGTTCAATAGTGCAATAAAGGGGATAGTCCTTTCAAGGGAATTTTCCCTAATGCTACTATATATACACCATTAGTTAATTGATACTGAAAATTAGGTAATATAGATAAGGCTATGTAATATGTGAGCCAAATTAAGGCAGAGGGTTGTACCCCTATTATCACAACTTACACTACCTTGATGCATGCTAACTTTGAAAGTTGTGACTAGGGGAAGGCCAAGAAGATCTTAAGCAAGATGCCTAGGAGTGACTGGACACTTGATCTTGTAACATACAATGTATTCATATGTGGTCTGTGTAAAGAAGGGAAACTAGAGAAAAAAAATAGGGTTGTTGATGAAATATTGGACTAAGGTTTCCCTCTGGATGTTTTATGTACAACACTGTAATTCATTACTCTCTACAAGGGATGACATCAAGGAAAAATCGAGGCAGTATGGTTTTTCCCCACTAGGTTTTATAGCATTAATCTTTTTGTTCCTGATATGCGAGCAATTTCAAGTAGCTCAATGGTGAATGATGCGGGTGCAATGAGGCTCTTTGGTGATCAGACAATTCAATTACTTTTTGCACTTTGAATTTAATCAAACTTATCTTATAACATGCCTACTAACTTTGAAGCAATGGCACATACTTCTAGCTTTACGTTTCTCTTTTCACAAAATGAAGAACTCAAATCATTGCATAATTATTCGATCTTCTCAACTTGCCTTGTCTCTAAGTGTTATCTTGATTGAGATGACTAGTGCTTTACCTCCATCAAGGCATAGATCATTACTTACTTTTTCAATAGGCATGCTTGCATTTGTAGCCAAGGCTCATAACATTCGGGAGATAATTGATGCATCTTGGGAATTGCTTGTCAAGCCCATACTTGTTATTGGGTCCCAGTGAGAAATAACCTATATCGGGAGGAATACTCAATATTAGAGTGAGCATTTTTGATGTCCCTTCGAAATCTCAAAAACAATAAGAAAGTATACTTAAGGAATGTTTCCGGGGAGAGAAATAAATATCGGTGTAATAGAATAATAAATCCCTTCCAAATACTGATGGAAGCGTAAAATGTGGTAAAATAAATTCACAAGAATTGGATTTAATAAAAAATGGGTGGGAGGGTAAAATGTTAAAATAAATGCACAAAGTAAAGATTTATTAAATAAGAATCACATCATGATACTATTTTGTGTGGTAGTAACATAAAATGCACTTGTAAACTATTTTCACTGCGAGTGAAGTAGTTTCATTAGGGGAATTAAGATGATATAAAAATCATGGAGTGGGTAATTGTTTTTACCCAAAGAGTATTTTTCAAATTTGGGTGAAAATGCAATTGTTGGCAAAAGAAGCTTAACTAATCAAAATTAATTTTCATGGTCATGCAAACACAATGAAGGTTGAATTTTTTTTTTTTTTTTGAAGATATTCAATGTAATGAAAAGCCACACTGGATGGATGTGTGAAGGGTCATAACCCTGAGAATACAAAGTATATATGTAAGATAAAATCAAAAGAAATGAGAATCAGTTAGATCAGTTGCATTAAATAGTAGGTAGATCATCATCTAGCCATTATAGAATAAAATGCATGAAAAAGACTTCTGATATATTGTAAAATATTTTGAAGTAATACATGGATAAGAAAATTTAACTTGGTTGCCGAAAATTCTGGTGTTTAATTGTTTGTTGATATTAATTTATAGATGTTATCTTGTTGTATCTAGAGTGGTATTTCCTTGTTATTTAAATCACTATATCAAGGATATATCTGATTTATCAAGACACATTTGCTGCTTCTGTGTGATTCATTTTGATTGGTTTCTGCAAGAATGAATTAAACTCCTTTTAAGTGATTCCTTTTAATTGGTTTCTTTCAAGAATTAAAATTATTTTAATAAGTCATCTTAATTGGTTTCTTTCAAGAAAGAATTAAAATCCTTTCAAATAGTCACAGTAACCTACAGAAATATCATTAGGATTAGTAAGAAGAGTCTGGTAACTAACAACCTTGCACATTTATACAAGGCATAAACACCTAAAATTGCCAAACAATTTGAGTTAATCCAAAAGGAGGATACACATATCATATACATCTTGACTCCATTACCCAATAGAACACATTATTCAACCTTAATTATTAAACAATACTTTAAAAAACCCGATTTATACACATTATTTTTAAGCATTAGTAGGAATAGTTGTTAGTTTTGTGTCTATTTCAAATTTACATGCCAGTGTGGAGTAGATAATAAAAGTTAGCGAGCTCACACAACCTTTTAGGTTCATAATCTACTTGATTATCAAGGTACACCCGCCTAGGTCTAGTAGAGCTTGAAGTGTAGGGAGTTCTAAACCATATTGATCAACTCTATTTGTTGGCCAAAACATTGTTAAACCTGAGCATAGACCTTGACATACTCTTAGGGTTTGTAATTTGCAATTTTGGGAACCAACAGCAGGGAAGCTTGAGCTTCCAATTCTAATAAGATAAGATAGTGGAAAGTGTTGCGCATTGGGGTTTGGGGATGACTTTGTATTAGATTAAGGCTACACTTGCACCTTCGACTTTGATGGTATATATTGTAGAGAAGGGGGATTCAATACTCATGAGTTCTCTTCATTTAGAGAGCCTCACGGGGTGAACTGCCCTAAACTACCTCAAGGAACAACGTGAGAGTTCTAGAATTAGAAAGAGCAGGTCACGAAGATTCTCTAGACAAACTAACAAGCTCTTGGCCAAAGGATGAGAGTACGGAATACAAATGACAATGTGACATGTTGGCGTCCCAGAGGCATGCTAGTGTCTCGTATGAACCATAAAGTGAGAATATCCTAGAAAATGACAGAGTGACTACTTCTATTCTAATTGCTAAGAAATCTTGGAACGTGAGAAAGAAATTGAGTATAACATAATTGAAATAAAGTGAAGTAGAAATGATAAAGAGAATAAGAGAAGAAAGAAATATGATGCTCACAACAATCTAAGTAATGAAGCTTCCAGCTAGTAGATATCTTCAATACTTGTGTCTCTAAGATCTGGAGAAAGTGTTTGGTCTGTATAGGGGTTTGCCTCAGTCAAACCCCCATTTTGGTGTTCCCACCTCCATGGACAACCAAAAATATAGAGAGAAATGAAGTGAAATAGAAAAAGCATGTGGTGAAAGCAAAACCTGCTTTAGGAGTAGAACCCGCACCACCAAGTATGAGTGATAAAAGAAAACCCCACTCGAGGAAGAGAACCCGTATTGCAAAATGTAGGTGATAAAAGAAATCCTTGCTTGAGGAGGAGAACCTATATCATGAAGTAAAGATTCTATAGATAAGGGATATGGAATCCCAGGATGTTTGCAAGCACAAGATAAGGAAGATGGGGCTACAAGAGTCAAAGGAGTTGCAAAGAGCACTATAAGAGTTTGAGAGTGCTTGGAGCTGCTGTAACAAGCTGTATTGAGTTGTGTAAGTAAAACAACAAGAGAGAAAATGATAGAGCCAAGGTTGCAAAGAGGCTAGAAGCTGGAATGAAGCTAGAGTGAAGCTAGAAGCACTTGGAAGAAGCAATAGAATTGGAAATACAACACTTAAGGAGAGAAAGGAAGCAAAAAGAAACTTCCCGGGAGGTTACAAGGCATCTCGAGCCATTACCAACGACAAAAGGAGGTGAAAAGTGGAAAACATGCTTGGAGGCTATTGTTTGCATGTTGAAACATCATAGGATATTAGCACGACACACAAACATTCGTGCATCACGCTAGTGTCCGGACATGTCACACTAAAAAATGACGGGAATGGGAAAAGCACAAAGTTTGACGCAAGGCTGACACGCAAGGGTAGCTACTAGAAAGGGTTGTTGAGACTCCTGAGAGGGGAAAAGGCTGATGCAAGGGATAAAATGAGCCTAGACACATTCTAAGGGAGTGGAAACTAAAGTGGATACAAGAATGTATGTGAAATTACAAGGGGTGCAATTTTATGACTATACATATATAAAGGGAGTTTATTGGGAATTAGGGTTTGGGGATGCTTAGGAAGTACTTGGGTAAGAGAATGAGTGAGGGTTAAACTCCAAAAATATGTATAAGAGAAATGGAGTTCGGGGTTCAAGAATGATAAGGAACAAGTACCTAAGTAGAAGCAAGGTTGCAATTTCAACTTTGGTAAAGTGAAAATATTGAGCCAGGTGTTAGGAGTTGGGGATGATCTTTATGAGGTACCTAATTAGGGGAAGGTCAAAACTCTAGCACTAAAAGAAAACTTAAAGAAAATGGTTTGGTTTTAGGGGAGAAAGGCACTTTGGAAGGTAAACTATGAAACTTTGATAAATCACATTCCTTAGAAATTTGAACAATAAAGCCTCTACAATTAAAATATTTGAGACATATGGGGTTGGGATTCCTTAGGTTTAGCTCATGGAAGATAGAAAATGGGCTTTTGATCGACAAACATAAATTTATTGAAAATGATACATGACAAGTTTGTGCTTTCCAAAATTGCTTGTCCTCAATTAATTAAGATTCAAAATGCTCTAGGCCAGTTGTTTTTTCCTTAGTAGTAGCCTTTGTAGGTAGGTTACTCTAATGAACTAGATATTCTATGATGGCTCCACTTCTATAATTTTTCATCCTTATGATGATAACATTTGTTATCTATATGAGTAGTGCTCTTCTCTTTGCAATCACTAAAACAATACGAGTTAGTGTGTCATAAAAAAACAATGCCATGAATGAAAGCATGCCAAGGTGTGGATGTTGGATGATGTGACAATATTCTTCCAGATGGGACTATATAACCCCTACCAATTATTCAAAAATATCTTCCCACCAATGTCCTATTACCAACTTATTCACCATTTTTGTTTGTCCAATTGCTTGCCATAGATAACTTATGGTAGGAGTGAGTTTTGCACCTACTAAATGAAATGATTCCCACCAATAGTAATTGACAAATATGTTATCTTCATCACTAACAATATTCTCAAGCAAACCAAGTAGCCTAGTCACCTCTTTGAAAATAAAATTTTCCAAATGATGTCATTGAATTCAAACTAAATTGTAAAGAAGTATGCATACTCATTCATCTTATCCTTAGTAAAATTATCATAATTTTTACCATGTACCTTGGGTAGAATCATAATGTATTCCATAAACACACTTTCCCAACCTTGGCGGAGAATAAGCAATGGTTACAATGATCTTCCTAAAAAGACATGCTTTACTCCATTCTATTGGTAAGTAAATTATAGAAAAATATCCCAAGGTTTTGAATGTTAGGTCATGACTTGCTTGGAATGTCTCAGTTGGTTCATGTGATTTGTTGGTAATCACAAGGAAGCCTTATGTATGTTAAGTTGGAAGGGAATTGGTTCTTTAAATGGAGTTTATAAAATTTTGAAATGTTGTTCTATTGCTGCAAGTTTAGGACAATAGTTTGAAACTCCACTTTTCTCATTAGATTTGGCTTTACAATGATGCTAAAACTTTGCCTAAATTATTGTTTCAAGGAAAAATCAAAAGGTAAGGGGAAGAAGGAAGTTCCTGGACCTGCAACTACTGATGAACAGTGATAATGGAGGACACTATAGTGGACAACCTTCCTGAAACTAAGTTCCACTTAACCAAATTAGCTAACAGTCTCATGAAACTAGTGCTATCTTCTAAGGTTTGCAGATTTTAAATCATTCATTCACCATGAGACATGAATAAAATATTAAGTTTAAGTGAAACAATCACAATATGTTCAGACTAGCTTTACACTACTATTTATCATCAATAAACATCAAAAAGCATGAACAAGGAAGGGCATCAACACAATAGAATTATTTACCATCAATGAACAACATTGAGTAATCTACTAAAGCATGTAAAGAACATTGAACTATTGGAAACACAAGGGAAGACAACTGAGAGGGTGGGTGAATCAGTTGTCACTGAATTTCAACCTTATTCAGCTTATTAACCTTATTGTAAAATCTGATCATTAATCATAAAAACATAAATGAACAACACATCAGAAACACACATAACACCAAGATTTTTACATGGAAACCCTGTTAGGGAAAAAACCACGGTGGAGGTCAGTCCACAAGATTGTACCCTGTTAAAAGTATAAGGAAATATGAATGGGGAATGCATAGGAATTTAAGTGCACTACCTAGAGCTCATTGCTCAATTACAAAGGAAGACACACTGTCTTACAGAAAGGTTCTAATTAAATCCATCAGACTTTGAACTGAGAAAATAGCATCTGCTAATGCTTGATTACAGTTCTGGTTAAGCACATGAACACTTCTTAAGTCTTCTTCACTCTCTGCTTTTCCTTCAAATGATCTAAACAATATTCACACATAGGACTTGCACACTTCACATACTCACACTTCCAAATGATAAAAAAATCGCTCTTATATATCCGTAATAAAAGATTACATCGCTATAAGTCGGCTTCAACAAAATAACAAGAAAAAATATAAACAATCGGCTCAGATCAATAAAGATTATTCATGCGAATCAACAAAGGTCAGCCACAACATAGTGAAGACTGAAAACAACATCCTCAAACACAAACCACTTCAATTAATTACTCCTCGAAGATCCACAACACGCTTCAACACCTTGTCAACCAAGAACATGAAAAACATGAACACGCAAGAGAAAATATCAGATCATGAGCACAACGATCAATGCAGACGTGCAACATAGATAGAGCATGAACTAGAAACATCCACAAACATCATGAAACACTAGAGAAGCATCTACAACAATTGAACGTACTAAAATCACATGAACTTCATTTAGGAACACAAACTGAAGTAACATAAAAACTATCAGCATACAAATCTTCATAACTTGATCAAATCTTCACGCGGATCTTTGAAACTCGACGTGGATAAACTAGATATACTAAAAAAGAAACCCTTTAGTCCACAACCTCTGAATAACAATGTATTGATCTTACCGACTGATTGAACTTCACTTCACCATTGACAACCTGTAGCACTTCTTATTACAATTTTCTCAATATCCTCGACATATACAACTTCTAATGCAACAATACTAATAGTGTTGACATCTATGACAACCACATATCAGCAAGAAAACCACAACATCTAACAAGAAAAATAAAGAAAATCTACTCAAATCTACTAACTATGAGGAGATGAATCATGAAACATGAATGAGACTCAAGAATCCTCCAAAATCAATGAATTTCTATTATAATTTCAGCAACATGTCTTTACAACAACTTAACTCTCTCTTGAAAATGAAAGGAGACCCCCTATTTATAGTTTTAAAAAAGCAGAATGAGTGGCCAAGATTCAATCTCATTGTGTGGCCAAGATTCACTACAAATTAGGGTTTCACCTACCCCCAATATTTTACAATTAAAAATACATCTCTTGTCTTCTAGCCTATTTTGTCCTCTAGCTGATTTTGTTTTGCTGCAACTACACTATGAGGAATTCATCATCAATGACTGAATTTCCTTCATTCTTCTTCACCATGGCATATCCTATGAACTTGCTGATCAACGCTTGAAGCTTATTCCATTCCATTATGTCGAATTGGAGCACTTGGAAGCTCAACTTTCTAGATCTATTAGTAATTAGATCCCAATCCTTATAACATTTTGGTGTGTTCTTGATTACCTGCTCTAATTGAGCAAAGGCTCGAGCAACAAAATCCATAAAATCTGGCATTAGTGTATTAGTGGCCCTGTTCTCCATCTTCTTATGGAAATATGGCCTTATTTTTTGGGGATCTAGTTCAACAACATGCATTTCAAAATCCGTCACGAGCTTTAAATATTCTTCACATGCCGATCGATGTTCTTTGACCCAATCTAGGTCTAGCTCCACTTCATGGAGCACCCGCTCCAAGACTTATCCTCTGTGATCCAGGCCTAATTTCCATGTTTCAACAAGCCAATGGTCATCTTTTCCTAGGGCCAGCTCCTTTTCCCAAGTTTTCTCAGACATCTTGAGGATAGCCTCGAGTTTAGGATACGTAATCATATATAGTTCCGAAAAGTTAGTACAAAATTTCCTTGTGCCTTTGAGTGGCTTTTGCACCTCCCAAAACTTGTTGGATGTTCTAATGATGTGGCAAATTCCCATATCTCCATTGTAGATTACCCGTTGGAACCAATCCTCTATGGTCTTAGTACAATTCTTTCTCCTCTCTAATTTGTTGATGTGATCCTATGAAAGCAGTAGAGGAGTGGATGACAATGTTGTGGGAAATTCTTTGGCAGAAGACCATTGCTGTATGTAGGCTGTAAGATCTGCCACTGTGCCTTCAACTCCTCCTTAGAGGATTGATCCTTATTCATCTGGTGCACAATCGTAGTGATGGATCCTTGGAGATGATCAATCTTTTGCTCCCTTGTGGCTATCCCCAGGTCGATAGTGGAGATATTGTAGCTTACTCCCTCTTCTTTAACCATCACTAGAGTAGCAATTTGTGCGGTCCTTGATCCTGATGCATCCATCGTGATATGGGATCTAACCCTTGGATTCTTCTCTTTCTTTACTCCTATTTGAGCTCATGCTAGGATAGCTTCTAGCCTTCCTTTGGGGTCCATGGGGGTGGGAGTCTTTTTCTATAGTTGTTTTTCTAGCCATTTAGACATTTGGGATTCCTCCTTTGGTGATTCATGATCACCTTCCTCTCTTTGTATATGCTAGATCTATTTTTCTTTATGTCCCGAGACCTCCTATTTTGTTTTCTCCTCTTCTTCATCTGAGTCACAAATGAATATAGCCTTTTCTTCTTGAGACTCAGTTGTAACTATATTTTCTTTGGGGCTGTCTTCCCCTTCAGATGCCTTTTCTTCTTCTTCTTGCTCGAGCTTTGTGTGGCATTTTTCTTTTGGGATTCTTCTTGTTTTAGCCTCTTCTTCCCTTGTGGGAGGTATTTCTTCATCATGATCGGGGCTTTTGTCTTGTTCCCTGGTTGGAGGCTCAATGGATACCTCTATACCTTCATTTGTCTCCTTTTCTTCAAAAGATTGTCTTTCAACTTCCTCTCCAATGCCCTTGAGTTGCTGAGCCAACTCTTCTTCAAGTTCTTGATCAAAAGTCTCCACTATGTATTTGGGGCTAGGTTCTTTAGTATCTTCCTCATAGGACTGTGATCCTTCTTCCCCATGCACCACCTCATCGATGACCAAGTGTTGGTGCTCTGGATGCTTATGATAGCCCTCCTCAAATTCTTCATCCATTTCATTGGTTGCCTCCCTTTCTTGTCTTTCAAGCTCCTCAAAGATTTGCATTGTCGCGTCCATTTTGGGTGGTTCTATCGGAGGAGGGACGAGGAGACTAGTAATAGCTTGAGCTAAAACACCCTGAATGACTGGGTTCATCAATACTCCAGAGAGCTCCATGGGTATATTTTGCATGTGTTGAGAAAAATCTTCTAGAAGAGTGAGCATGGGCATTGTGATTGTGGAGGATGGAGGAACTGCAGTGGATGGAGACATCGAGGAGGATGAGAGAGGGGAAGTTGTGGCAGATGAGGAGTCTCTCACGATAATGGTGTGTAGTAGGGGAAGTGGAGGTGAGGTGAACCGAGATGTCCACTACTGGCGAAGAGGAAGCAAGCAATGCTTGAGATGCAGGTGGAGGGGTGATAGCAATGGTAGCAGTGGTGGTAACAAGAGCAGAGGCTTTGGTTGTTCTGCCTATTCTTCCTCTCCCTCATGCAATGGATCCTCTTGGATAGTGGGAATCTTAGAAAATCTGCCTGAATTCTTTGATTTCTTTGAAGGTTCACCCTCTGAAGCCTTTCTTGAATATACTTTATGTTTTGGCTGGTGTTTTGCTACCTCTTTCCTTTTATTTGACCTAGTGGTCGAAGGTGATTTTGGAGCTTCTTTAGCTAGGGTAGCAGCAGTCCCACTGTTGGTTTCACTCTTGAGCTCATCTTGAAGCTTGCCATATGTTAATGTAGCTCCTTGGAGCTTCAACTGTGCAATCTGCACATCAATCCATTGCTTTGTCCTATGCTCAATTGGCTTTGTTAGGGTATCAAGATCATTGACCTCTTCTTCATCCCAATCAATTAAGGGCAGGAGGAGGTTGGAAAATGCTTTGAACATTGGATCTATAATAGTGTTCTCATCCTCAACAATTTGATCTGGGACTAGAAATAATATGATTATCTTGACAAAGTAGGTAGTCATGTGCATATAGTTCCTCATGCACACCTCCTTGTTGTCTCTACGGTTAGCCCAAAAGTCTTCAACATTGTGCCAATGGGAATACTCTTTCCTGGCCATCTTCTTCAATTAGCCATAAGGATCCATCCTTGACCGGACAGTGTCAAGCTCCATGTTATACTCAATGATGTCTTTTTCAAAATACTCTGCACATTGGAATACGGGGAGAGCATACATAACCTAGTTGAAAGTGAGAGGATAGGGAATGCCCGACCTGTGCTTGTCACTAAGGAGTGTGTGGGCATGTTGCAATTTCCTAGAGACCTCTAGTAGGATCAATCGGTCATTTAGATATCTGGGCAGCTTGTATGGCCTCTCAAAGAAGCCCTCGGTCTGGATGTAAGTGAACTTAGGATACTGGATGAACAATAATCCGAACCAGTGGATGAATGTATGGGCACTATAACTCTCCTTTCAAAGTCCCCTCTGATGAGTCTGATGATGCTTCCAATGAAGGCATCATTCACCTAATAGTAGTCTTTCCTAAAATTATGGTGTTAGAGGTAGGGATTCCTATCATACACTTTTAACTCTCTTCTCGGGGTTGGGATTTTTGCCACGAATAGACCTCTATATGGAAAGGGGTCTGCCAGCAGATAGACCAAGTAAGAAATCATGTAAAACTGTGAGGTCTTCTTGACCATGACAAATTGTTCATGCAAGCAGTTGTTGATCATCCTTGCCCAATGGAACTTGGTCTCTCCTTGGATGATCTCTTCAATGAAGTAGAACATCCAGTCTTGGAAGTAGGTAGCAATAGGGATGGCCATGACTCTGCTTAGCAGAGTTACCAAGTCATGGTAGTCCTCATAAAAGTCACTCCTGAAGAGTTCTTGAGGTAACTTGTTCGAGCTACCCCTTTTCTCTTTTAGCTAGTGTTGGTTAATTAATTTCTTGCATCTTAAGGGGTCGACCTTCCACATGCTTTATACATATTCTTTATTAGTTTCCTCCATAGGATCAAAGGTGGGGATGTGGAATGTTCTCCCTAGGGATTTGGTGGATAGGTCAGCCAATACTTTGCCATCTTTGTCAACAATCCTTTTGGTATTTTATTGATAGGCCTCCCTATAGGCTATGACTAATTTCTGAGCCACAAGAGTGGGTAGGAATCCGGCTGCCTTAGCCAAGGCAGTCTTTCTAATTTTATTTGCATTCTCCATAGTGGGGTTGACGATCACCCCCTGTTTGAATTCATCTACATCAATATGTCCTAGGTTTGCATCTATAACTGTATCCCATTTTGTGGTAACCTCGATTCTGTTGAACTTGTATTTCATCTGATCTTTGTCTTCCTTCCCTCTCAGTGCTTTGGTGGTTTTCTTCCCCTTTTCCTTTTGTATAGATTCCCCTGATGGTCCTGCAACTAATTCCATAAATCCTGCAAGTAAAGGTGTAGTAAACATATTCATGTGTAAAATAAGGGGAGCATTAGAAAAATCTTGCAAAATGAATGTTAGATTGAGTAACTTATCATTTAATGATCATAACGTTCCTCTCAGATCATCATTTTCCTTTCGTTTGGGGAAGATATGGCAATGCATGCCCAGGGGTGTGGGTTTCCCTGGGCTGGCAACCATTTTGAAGGAAGCTGCAGGCAAATGGTGAAGAGGGTATGACGACCCATATAGAGCCACCCGCATTAAATTTTTTGCATTATGATGGGGCCCACTAAGGTCTTAAGTCATTTGGATACATGGGGTTGATCATTTGTAAGGTCTTTGAAATGCTAGATTAATCATTTTGGCATGCAGGTCTAAGGGCTGTAGGTACAGGTAGTGCCTCAGCCGTTAGGGACTTCACCATTTGAAACAACACTGGCAAGGCAGAATCCCACAGACGACATCTTGCAATGCGGGACCTATAGCCAGTGAAGCAACACTGGTTAGTTACAAAGTTTTTAAGTCACTCTGGAAAATGTGGGTGAAGATCAACGAGAGGATGTGGGGTGACAACTGGGCGAGACAACGAAGGCGAGATGGTGGACCGCAGGAAGCAGTCCACACCGTCAAGGCCACATGATGCATTGGTATGTGTCATTTTCTTGTTATTGGCCAGATGAAGGCAGTGAGGTCAGGTTTTGGATAACAAAAAGCAGTCTAGTTGGCTTGACAGTTTGAGACTGGCAAAATCAGGGTGGCAGCCTGCAGCCAACCACCCACACTAGATTATCCGCATGCACTTTTACTTAGCTATTTTTGCTAGGTGTTCAAGGAGAAGTTAGTGCTGGGACCCACCAGGTGGAAGGACAGAGGTCATCAATCGTTTAGAACGGTGGACAAAGGGCGGTGGTGACCCGTAATAGAGGGTCCGCAAGTAGCAAACTTGGTGGGGTCATTTTCGGGGCTCAAACGGATGTGGTCGATGTGAAGTTCGCAAGGAAGATAGACAAGAAGCCAAGGCCGTTTAGGATGGAAAACATGCAACAAAGGCTCATGGATGGAAGTCCGCAATGAGTGAGCCACAAAGGGTTTATAGTTAGTCATTTTTCTCAAAGGGTCGAATGGAAAAAGGTAGCATGGGGCTCGCCTAGTGGAAGGAACTGAGGGTCTCGCCATTTGGTAATGCCCATGGGACAATGATGAAACCATGAGGGAAACCCGATCTAGATGATGCGTAGAAGGAATTCATTGATGCACCTGAGTGACGAACAAAGACCCAGTAGAGTTTGCAAGCTAGAAGGCCATAGTGAGGCAACTGTTGAAAATGGCGAGATAGATTGGGCCATCTGCATGCAGAAACCCACACTCGCGGACCCACAGGGGCCAAGGGATTCTATTTCTGACTTAAGATTTTTGTTAATCTTAAAGGTGAAGGCAAAGAGGGGGCTTCCACCCGCATGAGCGAGCTCTCCGAAGGAGATGGTCGCTGTTTGATACTTGTCGTTGGGAAAGCTGAGATAATGGTGGTGAAGGTCTTGTGGGCTGCAAGGGCTCAATGGCCCTAGTTCAAGAATGATGATGAAGGTCTCAAGTTTCGCACGTGTCCAATGGAGGAATTTCAAAGGATTTTCAATTTTTAAATCATAGGTTTTATGCACCGCAAGGTTTTCTAACTAGTTCCAAGGTTTTTTTTTATTAAGATTTTAATAACTTAAAAAATTTCAACAAAAAGCCATGACATAGGTGGCGGTGGAAAACCTACTTACAGACCCACAAGAATTTGTGAGGAAGCTAAGGATGACGACGATCGAATGACAACAGGAGCTCATGGACGCAACGACGGTGGGAGCGGGAGGAGCTCTAGCAACTTTTTAGAAGGAATGTCAATGAAAATGGCCTATCAAAACTTGGTATTTATAGAATTTTGGTCATTAAATGCCCACAATAAATTCTGGTATGGCGGCAGGTGTGGTTGGTGAACGTGAATTTCAAAATGGGCGGTGGTGGGAACTGCGGGCTCCGCACGATGGATCACACTAAAGTGTTTTCTGTTTGGCGAGTCGACAATGAAACGACAACAGAGGCCATAGATCCCGCAAAGTGAGTGGATGTGGTAACTCGAATGCCACAGGGAGGGAAAAAGTCAAAGGGAAATCTGCAAAGGGCTGCCTGCAAGGGTGGACCCTCCATGGGCAAAGGACGACAGTTTTGAAGTTTTGAAGGAAAACTGCCAAAGGAAATTTGCGAAGGCCAAAGACTCAAAATTTTTGAAGGTGGTGAAACTTGGTCAACTCAAAATGATAGCTCTAGGACTCCTTGACCACCGTCGACTCAAAATAGGGGGCACACAAAATGAGGTGAAGGAAAAAGTGACCCGATGAAGTGAAAAGAGAGGAACCCATTCCAAATGGGGCATGTGTGCTATAGGCACAACAAATGGCGACTCTGCTGGGAGAGCACTCATGAGCTTTCTAAGGATAAAGACTCATTCTGAACCCAAAATCTCTGGTTTCGTAGACTAGGGGCTGGTTTTCATAAGTGAATTGAGGGACTTGAAGGAGAACGAGATCCTTAACTAGTGAGTCAAATCACAAAACATCTTAGAAGTGTGTGCGTATAATGAATTCATTCCCTTTCTTTAGAAACTATAACAAATGTTTATTAATTAGGCCAAGAAAGCTACATAAACCATCCAACCCCAAAAGTAACGTCGACATTTCCCTGCTACCAGTTAGGCATCCATAGCCTTGATGAAGTTGTCGTTGTGACCTCACGAACATTGCTCTATTGCCAGCTGAGCACCCATAGCCCTGAAAAAGTTGTCCACACACCGATATAGTCACCCAATTTTAACATTTCCTTTTCTTTTCTTTCATTTCTGATATTTCTTTTGCTCAACTGTGTAAGCATCAAAGCTTACTATGGGTTTGGAGTCACAATGGTCATTGGAGTAGACTTAAGATTTTTCACTTGTTCAGTCCTCATAACAACCATTGTACAACTCTATAGAAATAATTAATGTGCATCTTGTGCATGATTTGGGACGAATATGAAATGATTTAACTAAGGGTCATGTTCGAGGTCAAGTTGGAGTTCAAATAAGGAAACCATTCCATAGCAGCAATTGGAGACCAAAAGTCAGGAGTGAATATTTATCCAAAGAACACAAGAGCTAGCAACAAAGAGAACCATTCATCAAACTAAGCACAACCACCGCATTAGAAACAAAAGAACACCCTTAGCAAAACAAGACAACCAAGAGACAAGAAAAACAAAAGCAAAGCGAAATAGCGAAGCAAAAAAACAAGGAAACCTAAGCTAACCTATATAAAAATATTTACAGAGGCCAACTCAAAAGATCTTAGGAAAGGAAGTAATGCTTGAGGTGCTTCCCATTGACGAGCAATGGGACGTATTCACCAGTTAATTTCTTGAGGCAGAAAGCATTATCTCCAAGGATTTTAGAAATTTGAAAGGGGCCAAGCTAGAGCTTGTGGAATTTGTCATGTCCCCCTTTCTTTTCATGGGCCTTGTCCCAACATAAGACCAAATTGGAAATTCTAAAGGCCTTAATTTTGGCTCATCCATCGAACCATCTTTTGACCATGCCCTGATGCTTGGTGAAATTTTCTATAGCTCGGTCACAGACTTCTTCTAGGTAGAGCAGTTCGGTTAAACATGCTTCTTGTTGATCCCCTTCTTCATAAAAGGTGTTGATAAATTGGAGGGTGGGGATCTTGAGGTGGACAGGAAACAAAATCTCTAAGCCATAAACAAGATGGAACGAGGAATCACCCAAGGAAGCCTTGTGGTGTGTATGATCTTCCCAAAGGGAAAAACACAACTGGGTATGCCAATCTTTAGGGTTCCTATCCAACAGTGTCTTGATTACAGTGATTAGGTTTTTGTTTGTGGACTTAGCTAAGCCATATCCTTGGGGGTAGTAATTGGATGAGAATTTAAGGGAAATTCCATAATCAAAGGCCCAACTAGCAAATTTTAGTGAGGAAAAGGTGGGGCCATCATCACAAACAAGGGCGTATGGGCAACCAAAATGATTCAGAATAAAAAATTCAAGAAAATTAGTAACTACCTCTGTGGTACATTGCTTACATGTAATTGCTTCTTTCCATCTAGTACAATAATCAGAGGTGGTTAGAATGTACCTGTGACTTGCAAAGGATGGTGGGCTTATTAGACCAATGAATTCGACACCCCATTGCATGAACGACCTTACCTCCAGGATTGGTTGCAACAGGACAACAACATTTCATTCTTTGGTTGCCATTGTCTGGCACACATGGTAGGTTCGAACATGGCTATGTGCATCCCTGAATATTTTTGGCCAATAGTACCCAAACCACAAGATTTGATGAGCAGGGGAAGGGCTAGATCCATGACCGATACCAAATTTGTCATGAAATTCCCTTAACACTCGTGTTGCCTCCTATTTTCCAAGGCATCTGAGGTAGATCCCTTCATGATTTTTCTTGTAAAGAATGGACCCCTCTAGCATGTAGCTGTTACTTTTTAGCTGAAGATCACATTTTTGAACTCCTTGCATGTGAGGCAGACACTTGTTGTTCAACAGGTAGTAGACGATATCATCATACCACTCTCCAAGGGAGACATCTTCAAGTTGATATTGTTGCACCGTGAGCTCAGGTCCTGCCTCAGCTACCGTTTCAGCTATTGTGCGGGTGAGGGCCTACCCCCTTACTAATTTCATTGGCTAAATCTCTATGTCATACTCCTGCAGCAAGGTAACCCATTTTTCTCTTCTTTCTCCTAACTCATTCTGCATTAACAATGTCTTTACTACTAAATTAGGCACTATGGAAAACACCTTTTTCCACAAGATGTAGTGTCTAAATTTCTTGATGCTCCTAACTAGGGAATATTCTTGCTTCTCCACATTGTGGTACCTCAACTCAGTATCTTTCAATGGAGCACTCATGAAGGCAATTGGGTGTTCGCTTCCTTCATCATCTTTTTGAGTCAATATGTTGGCACATGAATGGTCTGAAGCAAAGGAGTCGATGTAAAACAGTTTTAGGTAGTCAAGACTGACTAATACTGGTGCCCCAAAAATTTCTTTCTTGATTTTCTCGAAGGCCTGCTTCACCTTAGAGGTCCATTCGACTTTGGCATCCTATCTGAGCATGGCATTGAGGGGCTTGACTATCTCAACAAAACCAGTCATAAATTTTCTAAAAAAGTTTATCTTTCCAAAGAAAGATTTAAGCTCTTTCTTGCTACCTAGCAGCTGAATCTTCAAGAGGGATTGAATATGCTCGAGGTCTATTGAGATTCCTCTCTCTAAAATAACATGCCTGAGCAACTTTCCCTCTGTAACTTTGAAAATGCACTTCTTCAAATTTAGGGAAATTCCAAATTCCCTACATTTTTGGAAAACTTTACATAGATCAGTAACATGATCTCCCCTCTTCTTGGAAAACACCGTGAGATCATCCATGTAGATGATAATGCACTTGCTGATTAGATCTTTGAAGGCTATTTCCATTACACACTGG
The DNA here is from genome assembly GCA_007258455.2 of Sequoia sempervirens. Taxonomy (NCBI): domain Eukaryota; kingdom Viridiplantae; phylum Streptophyta; class Pinopsida; order Cupressales; family Cupressaceae; genus Sequoia; species Sequoia sempervirens. Next base: position 461,370,596 of record VDFB02058242.1, on the reverse strand, counting down.
AAAGTAGCACCAATGTTGATGAATCCAAATGACATCCTTCTATATGCAAAGGTTCCCCACTTGGTGGTGAACATTGTCTTGAGTCGATCCTCATACTGCACCATCACCTAATTGTACCCAACGTATCCATCCAAGAAGGACATCATTTGAGATCCATTGACGATCTATAACACCTCATCTAATGAGGGCACGAGGTAATTGTCCTTCTCTGAGGCTCTGTTCAAGTTGTGGAAGTCTACGCACAATATGATTTCTCCATTCTTTTTCCTAACTGGTACCAAGTTGGCCACCCATGTGGAGTGCCTGACTGGAAATATAATTCAGGTGGACAATAGCTTCTGCACTTCCTTATAGATGATGGGCTCCAATAATGCATTGATGGGATGCTGATGTTGCCGAAAAGGTCTCACGTCCAACTTGAGAGGGATGGTGTGCGTAATGATTGAAGTTTCATATGTCTTCAAATCCTCATAACTCCAAGAAACTACATCATGATACTTCTACAAAGCATCAATGATCCCCTTCTTTTCTTCTAGTATGCACACTTTTCCAATGAATACATTCTTAACCCCTTCAATTGTTCCAAGGTTGTGAGTGTCACATTGATTGTTGATGGGGTCTCTCTTTGTTTGCTAATCCTGATCTCTGATATGATCCATGTCAAATATCCACTCAAGTTGTATCATTCCTCTTGGAATAGTGTTAGTTTTGAGGTTAATAACCCTTTCAATATCCAATTCAGCTTCATTAGGCTTGGCTTCATCAATTATTTGAGTCGTAAATACATCAGATCCGGTGATGAAATCCAAGATGTGCTTGTCATCGTTGAAAACTTGAAAGTTGGTAACATTGCCTGGCACATAAGGGTTGGAGATAAGCTCAATAGTAAACCTTTTGAGGCCAGACAGTGCCAAAGGTTGAAGGGTGTTGGCTACTTGAGCTAAGGCATCAGTCATGTGATTCTAGGAGCAAGGGATCAATTGGATATTAAATGCGTCTAAGCTCTCTAGAAGATCCCAAACTCTATGCCTATAGTTTGCAAGTCTTTTGTCATGGAAAGAATACAATTTCTTGACTTGTTTTACTACTAACCCTGAGTCACAGAAAACTTGGAACATTTTGACCTTTTTCCTCAGGGTCATCAAAAGACCATGTACAAGTGCCTTGTATTCAACTACATTATTCATGCAATAAAATTAGAGTCTATCAGTAGCGAAGTAGGTCTTACCTATGGGGCTGATGAGTTCAAACCCAACTCTTGCTCCTTGTTTGGACTTGGATCCATCGAAGTGCAAATTCCAAAACTTGGACAGTTCTTTAAATTTAGGGTTGATCATGTATTCATCTTTTCTTGGCTGCATACTTACATCACCAGGTTCTGGCAAAGGCATGGGTTCATCATTGCTGTGTGTAGGCTACCATATTAGCAACTCCTCTTTGGGTGTGACTTTCCCTTAAATATGCTCTATTGCTGTCTAACACAAGCAATATTCAAATTCTGAGTGGGAAACATTGTGGACCTTGCACCAATTAGGTAGTAGGAGCTCTTGGAAATTCATTCTTACTCCTAGGCTGAGCTGATCTTGTACACATTTTTCCATGAAATCTTGGAATCCATCTAGTAGTCCTAGATTACCATCATCATAGGATTCATCATCATTCGACTCCACCAGCACTTCAGTGCTCTGGGGTACATAGGCTAAATTAGTGGGAGGATTGGACAACACAAGGAAGACCTCTTCAACTGCCTCCTCTTCTTGGAACCCTGATTCTTTTTGATAAGCCATGGGGCAATAATTGCCCAATTCTATTTCAAAAAACAACACCTCATTGGCATTGTTGTATTCCGTAATCATAAACTTCATGCATGGCTCCCGGTCTCTATGGATTTGGTTTGGAAGCCCCTTCCATGATAGCCACTGTGTACCTTGGAATTTTACCCTACTCTAATGTGCAAAATAACTAAAAATGTGAATGATAAAAGACTAAGGAAACTTCAAGATTATCCTAAAGAGTGATAAAACAAGAAGGAAAATAGATAAAACGAGATGCAAATGATTATACCTTTCTTGCTATTAAAGACTCCTTGGTTGGCCCTTGATTTGGATGACTTTGTGTGCTCCTTAGATGGCTTCTTGAGTGGCTAAATGCAAGATTTAATATGCAAAATGATCAAATTGGATGGCTTAATGATAGAAAGTGCTTGAGAATGCAAATTGGTAGCATAAGGTTACTCAAATAAAAAAGTGTTGAAAATGCCCTTAAGGAGGGGGTATTTATAGAAGAATTTGAATTCTCTAGAGAATTCAACGGTTGAGATGCATCCAACAAGGTCAAGATGAAGGGCTATGGTGGGTTGAGAACCCACAAGCCCTCACATCTTGACATGTGGATGGTGAAGTGGCCAAGAGAAGATGAGGTGTAAGTGAGGTGTCAAAAAGGTACATGAGGTGGAGGAAGGACAAGTACCTTCCAAGCACCTTGGGGAGTGAGAAGATTTCCTCAAAAAGGGATTTCTTGTCCCCAAGTGAGAGTGAAAGGGACATTTGAGGAATTTTGGAATTCCTCAAAAATCTACATGGGAAAAGGAGAGGTGGTTGGGGATATAAATGTGAATTAAAAATTCACATTCTTAGGAGGATCTAAAGGATAAAAGGTGAGCTCCAAAAAGGTGGGACTTGGTCACATGTGGAAGAAGTGACAAGTCCAAGGTTCTAGAAGCCTTAGGATCTAGGATAAATAAATGTGAATTAAAAATTCACATGGGAAAGAGGGTCAATGCTAAAAGGAGGTAAATGCAAAGGTTGGCTAAAAAGTGGTGCTAAATATGGCTAATGACCTTGGTTAAGGTTGTGCAAATATTGGATTAGACTAATTAATGGAAGATTAGAGGCAAGTGGCAAATGTAGGAGGATGTGACATTAATCTTTGATTAAGAGGATGCACATCATAATCATGAATTAATTAAATTAATTCAGATTAGAGCAAGATCATGGAGAATGTGACAAGGAGAGAGAAAATGAAGAATTTTAAATTTATTTTAAATCAACAGGGGAAAATGACTAAATTAAATAAATTAGTGTATTTATTTAATTTAGAGAGGAAGAAGGTGAAAGATAAAGCATTTAATTATTAAATCAAATACTTTACATATATGAGATAAAAGGTGTAATATTAATTTAATAAATTAATATTTAATATGATAGACGAAAAGGGAGTAAATTTAATCATATGGGAGTGATTAAATTTAGATGTCTACAGCCACATGTGAGAAAAGTTAGATGCAACATATCCATTCAATGCCCTAGTGAAGTCCCTTCCTAGTATTATGCCATACATGTCTGGAATATTCGCAACTTGGATGTCAATAACATGCTATACTCTTGGATCTACAAAAAATTGCATGGGAATCTAGTTGATTTCACCAACTATGTTTACCTCAGTTTTGTCTACTTGGCTTACCTTTCACTTGGAAGGAGTGGGAACTATCCCCAGAGCTTTGCATACAACAAGAGGCATGACATTAGCTTCCCTTGGAACAAGCCCATGAGAGTGTCTACCTAAGCTACCTGACCTTTATCTTTCTCATTGGTCTTATCCTTGTTCTGTACTTGACTTTGTTCTTTGGCGGATTGCTTTCCCATTTGCTGATTTGAGGGAACATCCTTTTTCTTGCCTATGATTTCTTGGATTACAGGCTCATGTTGTGATTCATCAAAAGAGACTCTTTTGGCGGGTATCTCTTGTGTTGAATTAGAGGAATAAGTCCCATTAATCACTCTAAAGAATGTGTTCCTAACTACAGGGAATTTGAGCAACTCAAAGGTAGACAAGCTTATTTTAACCTTCTTGAATTTTTTGGCTACATATTTTCCCATTTGCTCAATTTTGACCTTGAAGAATTTTCCTTGGGAAGAATTAGCAGACTGGCTTCACACTTGATTTGGATGCTTTTTCTTGTTAAAGTATTGAGTGGGCATATAGGGGTAACTCAGGTTGTTGCTAGCATTAGGGTCAGGTGGAGTACTAAAGTTATTAGGTGGGGTTGAGGTTGTGAAAGGGTCGCCTGCTTTCCTATTTCATAAATTATAAGGGGTTGCCCTTTGGTGAAACATATAGACCTTGTCCTCACGTAATTATTCATCTACTAGACCATTATACTTTGAAGTGAAAAGTTGGGATAAGGTATCTTCATTACTTACCTCATTTTCTTCTTTGTCCTTTAGGGCAGCGGTCTCCCTTTCAGGCGTATTGCATTTGCTTCTAGGGAACGGGGCCTTGTTGACCATGAGCACAAAAGAATTGTATGGTTCAGATGGGACTAGGTCTTGGGAACTAGCGTTGTCCACAACATTCTGAACCTCCACTTGAAAGATCTCTGTGGCTATGAGGAACTCTGGGCAATCCAGTTCAGAGTGCCTATTTATTTTATGAATTCAACCCCATTTGGACAAGGCTGCCTCGGCGAGGTACATGCCACTAGTTGTCTTGTCTATATTGGCATGCTGATCAAGAGGGGTAGGAACACCTCTATTTTTTGGTCTTGTATTCCATGTTTGATTCTGTCTTTGTGAAGACTTCCTTTCGAAGTTCTGGTTGGAGCTTTGCCCTCTTTCATAATTCTGCCCGGATCAGGTACCTGCATCACAGTTATCTCTGTTATCTTGGTTAAGGTTATCCTGAATGTTATGTTGAGAGGCTTACAACTGGTTGTTTTGATTTCTCAGGTGTGTCATCTTTGTATAAATTTTCTTGATCATCTTTATTAGTTCATCTAGCAGATCTTTCTCCGTATTACTTGGTTGTGGTGCTTGATTTTGGAGAAAGATAGATTGTGTTGCTGGTTGGTTCTACTGAGCAGGTGGGAATTTAGGCCCTTGTAGGTATAAAGGCACTTGGGATAGTTGAGGATAGACCTGTTGCTGCTACGGATGCAAGTAATGAAGCATGGGAGGTGCTTGATTCATTGACGGTCCTGGATGAGGGACTATGGGTAGCTGTGGAACTTGATTCATAAGGGGTGTCTAATGTGCTAAAGCTTAGGTAAGCCATTGAATCTGCACAGGATGAGCAACCTGTCCCAAGGAAGGAAATGGTCCAAAAATATATTTTCCCAAGTTAGTGCTTTCTATAATAGCCTCAACATAAGCATCCACCAATCTAGTGGTGGTGGGAACATTCTTTTCACCAATGCAACAGTGAGGTTGTCTAGGGTAGCATAATAAACCAAAATGGAAGTTGTTGGCCTCCTACAATGATTTAACAACTAAGCACATAAAGTTGTGATTCAGAGATTGGAAATCTAATCTAAATATCTATCTTAATCACCATGAAGGTGCATTTAACTTGTTAAACCAGGGACGTAGACTTGAAATGGATCAACATAGTATGTGTACTAGGAATCCATAGTAGCCATATTCATCCTACAACTAAGAAAGACACAATGCTAAAAGTAAATAGCTTGGAAAGAAGTAATATAAATGAACATCAACCAACAACTATACTAAGCTGACATGCATGAAAGAAATGAAAATATGAGCAAACAAACATGAAACTACTCTGTTTGCTTTGGCTGCAGGAACAGGCAATGCCAAATTATTAACTAGTTGTTGAATAGAAAGTATTAACTAAACTAAAGGATGGAATTCTCACCAAGTGGGCCCCCTTGGATGAGTATCCATTAAGACAAATGTAAACTTAGATGAATGAACTTATAGCTTCATTTTATTCATTGGAAAACATGAGTACAATCGAGTAGTATAACTGTAATACTAAGAAACTAGGAATGCGAATACAATCATCAGATTAATCAATCTCCTGAGAAGGAGCATCTGAGTCTTATTTATAGGAAGAAAAGCTACTAACTAACTACCTAGCAAGGTGGTCAAATCCAACAGATTAGGAGGATGCCACTTTAGGAAAGCATAAAAAGTGGAGAGGCGGTTATGCATGTGTGGAATTTGGTCAAGCATGTTTTCCTTAACGTAGATTTAACACAACAGTAACGCCTATATTCACTCAAAAGATAATTAATACCATTTACAAGGTGGTTGAAATTTTGATTTGAATGAGGAATCTCCCTTCATCGAGAGTCTTCCCTCCATTGACCTTTGAATGATCACCTTGTTGACCATTATGGCAAAAATAAGCTTATGCCCAATGCCTATGGTTTTGAGGAAATATCATAAAAAGGTCAATATCCAAGTATCAAAGTCTATGACAACTACAACAAATGGATAGTAAATTGTATCATAATTGAACCATAAAATGGACTCATCACTACCCCCAACCTAAGGATTTGCTGGTCCTCTAGCAGGGGAAGAGTTGTTCTCCTGCTTGGTCAATGCCTTAAAATTTGCAACTGCCAGTTGTCCTACATAAGTGAACTTGCAGTGCGTGAATTAGGATCCCAATAGGACCCTTGCTGTTTGTCCAACCTGCTCCATCTCTGTCTCTCTAGAGCTATATCATACTGGTAATACTTGAAGTTTGGCACATGCCACAATAGGATAGGTGGCTGAAAAGTAAGTGGAAGCAAAAATTGTCCCTTTGTCCTTCCAATTTGTATATATCTATCAACTCTTTCAAGTGCTACAACATAGTTCTATAGGGAGTGAGGCTCAACTTGTTTTAACTCATTAGTTAGGCTATTTCACCTTTGTGACAGGTATCCCATTACAGATTCCCCTGTGGTTTTTACTACCTTCTCATATTCTTGGTAAACTGCTTCTCTCTCAAGTAGGATCCTATTGCCATAGTTGGTCGGTAAAGAATTCTATGCCAATCCCTAAAAATGTCTCTTGGATTTCTAGATTTAGCCCTAATGGACAATGGATTGTTGGATTCTATTTTCCTATAAGCTCTGAATTGTTGTCCCCAACTAATTTCATTCTGTATCCAGGACATAAATTCCCTTAATTGAACATCCCCAACATACAACAATGGATTCCAATCATGGTCTTGGGTCACAACATAATTATGCAAATAGAATTCACACAATAAATTTTTCATTTCAAGATGAGCTATCCAATGGGCATTGAAAAATTCAAGAGGAGTCTCAATGGAAGGATTCAAACCTGAAACAATCCTTGCTAATTTAAAAGAAATATGCTTCTCCTTCAAATATAGAGCATATACCCTTGGAGGAGTCCTACACTCTAATATCTAAGGTACTAAGGCTGCCATATTGTCCACCTTCTTCTTTAAAACAACAATTTCTGCATCCTTATCTTCAATCTCTTCATCTCTTTTTTGAATTTCCTTCTTCAGCCTGCGTTTCTCCTCTTTCCATTCTTCTTCCCTCCTTTGAATCTCTCTGCATAAGTTCATGGCTACCATATAAATTGAAAAATTAGAGGGTTTATGTATTCCTACCAATATTTTTCTTGGCACTTTTTCTTGATCTTCATATGGCTCCAACTACAGGGATTCTATTTGTTTAGCCAATTTCGACTGCAGGGGTACTGATTTTTTTCCCAGTTCTAGCTGTAGGACCTCTTGTTCTTGTTCTTGTTCTTGCTCTTGCTTTTTCTATAGGAACTCTTGCTTCTACTCTTGTTGTAGGAGCTCCTAATTTTCCTCATACTCTTGACTTTCAACTTGTTCAATGATGGAAACAAGATCTGCCAATGTTACATTTGTTGCTTCCTCAAATATGTCCTTTTCCTCGGCATTCACCTACCCCATTAGAGCTTCTATGTCCTCCCATGATGTTTCTCTAGACTTAGGGATTTCCTGTAGAGATACACCAAACACTGGCCTAGCTAGTCTTGTTTTTCTAGGAGGGCTCTCATGTTTTTCTTCGACTGTAGGAAGAACAGTGTCAACCTTTCATTTCTTAGAGCTTGGCACTTCTTTTTCTACCGTTTTATTTTTAGCTTTTCCTTTCCTTATTTCTGCCTCTTTATTTTGTGCCCTAGTTCACACTAGGGTTCCTAGAGGGACATTATCATCAAAATCTAAAGAGGAACTTTCTTTGTCTAATTGTTCTGTCTCAGAAGAACTAATCTCTATAGTTTGTTTGGCTATAGGAGGGTTTACACCAGGGCTTGCACCAGAAGTTGAGGCTCTAGGAGTGACTCCAAAATTGATCACTCTCCTACTAACCCTATGAGGTTGAGGAAAAATCCTAGGTTGCAAATGCTCTAGTCTAATTTGATCAATATTCAAGAATTCTTCCCAAGTCATATCAGACACATCTTGCAAAGACTTCTCAACTAATAATTTAATCAGACAATGGTGGGAAATGAAATTATCCCTACCTTTTTGGGTCTCGACTGCCATGATTGAAAGAAGGTGGTATAGCACATTTGGCACATTCATTCTTCTCCCATTTCGCATATGATTCAAGAGTTTGAAGTGCAAAAAATGTAGGTTTGATAGGTGGCCTTCACAAGTGATGTACTTTATAATATAGACAGCTATTTGTTTCCATGGCTCAGGCAGAGAGGTTCTCTTTGCACCTTTCTTATCCAAACTGAATGGAGGGTCACCAGGTTCTATAAATTTAGCCCTAGCTGACCTGGCATCTCTGGTAGTAGGGTAATGTTCCCCGTTGGCAAGCAACCCTATAACTTCTGCAATTCTTTTTTCAGTAACATTACCTCCAACCCTTTTACCGTGGCCTTTCCTTGGACAATGTCTGCATAAATTCCAATGCAACATCTTCATTATAGCCATTCAACTTCAAGAAATAGTCTAACAACCCACAATTTCTAAACTCAGCCTGGTAAGGTGCAACCTACAATAATACATCATGAACTGTGCCTGTTCATTTCAAATTAACCCACCTCCCATTTTTTAGCTGTCTACAATTAAACAAGCACTCTGCAAAGTTTTCCTTTCCTACAATCTTTTTCTGAAAGCCCAAATTTCACCTTCCTACAACACTACTGAATTCCCAACGCTAGTATTGTCTAATTTTTACCTTTTTGGCTTAAGATTATGACAGGAGTAATAAAGGCAGTAAAGGAGTAATAAATGAAGGCTATGATCAAGAAAAATGGCAGTGGTTGATGTCTTTTCACACATGCGAGCCGTCATCTCACTCATAATTCAAATTGTCTCAATTTAAACTTTGCTGACGTGAACCAATATGGACAAACACGTGGACATGGTGACACACTTCCCCCCCAACCTATACTTGAGCATGTGTCCTCACATGCGAGAGAGTAATGGTGATTTGATAGTGCAGGGAATAATTGCATGCTATGGAGAATATTTACATTAATGTACATTAATTAATAAATGTACTAAAAGGCAATTAAGATATAAAAAATTGATGTGCACGTACTTGAATTCTAGGAAGATTTGTTGCAAATATTATGGAGAAAGTACCAATTATCTTTTAAGAAATCAGTTGAGTAATTAATGAAAGTGGAGTGGAATGAGGTGAAATGAAATGAAGTGAAATAATGGTGGCGTGATGGAAGAGAGAGAAAAGTGGAGATGGATGGGCGGATGGGTGAATGAATGAAGAAGAGGACCCCCACAAAAGTGGAAGTCTTTATTATGAAAAAAGTTATGTACCTTAGTCAACCAGAAGGAGGGACACTAGGTATGCTTCCTTTAGCTGGAAGAAGTTTGTTGTTGCATGTTGAGTGAATAGCTGCAGGAATTCCTCCTTAGAAGTTGGCTTGTGATACAACCTAAGGTGATGACCGTTGACAAGTAGCTTAAATCTGAAAGGGTCAATGGTGGTGAGCTGAACAACACCATTAGAGAAAACTTCAGCAATTCATATGGTCCTAGCCACCTTGTCTGCAATTTTCCTGCATTATCTTGATACCTTGAGTCATAGAGCAATGCCCAGTCACCTGGCTGGAATTTCTTGTCCTCTATGAATTTGTCATGCCACTTTATTCTTTGATTCTGCACTAGCTCTGTGTGATGCAAGGCTTCCTTCCTCATTTCATCCAAAGCATTTAGCTACATGATTTTATCCCTTTGTGCCTCAGAGATATCCATCCCCAAGTCTAATGCAATCCTAAGAGTCTTATGCTCAAATTCAATGGGCATCATGGCTGTCTTTCCATACAACTCAAATGGAGTGAAGCCTGTAATTATTTCCTAGGTGGTCCTGTAGGCCCAAAAAAACTTCTGGTAGCCTACTTTCCCAATCCTTCTTATGGATAGCCACTATTTTGGTCAGAATGGCTTCAATTTCTCTATTGGTCACCTCAACTTGGCCATTAGCCTGAGGGTGATAAGGAGTAGACTTTTTGTGCCTTGTGTTTTACTCATTGACCAATGCTGTAATAGGGTTTGAAGTAAATTGAGCCCCTTGATCAGTCACTATCTCTCCTGGAACCCCATATTGTGTGAAAATCTCCTCATAAAGAAATTTTGCAGCCTTATTATCTCTTGCATGCTTCATGGCCTTAACTTCTACCCGCTTGGTGACATAATTAGTGCATACCAAGATATAGGATTTACCATTTCATGGAGTATCGATGGGTCCTACAAAGTCTAATCCCCACTTATCAAATGGAGTGATTACTACTTGAGGGTAAAGTGGCATCTCATTAGATTTGGTTGGCCGACCCATCCTCTGGCATTGGTCACACTTCCTTGTATATCTCCCTGCAACCTTGTGGAGTGAGGACCAGTAATATCCTGTGTTCAGGATTTTCATTGTTGTCCTCTTGGCTACAAAATTCCCTCCACAGGGTTCATTGTGACATGCATGCAATATATCATATTTCTCATCTTCCCTCACACATCTCCTCATGACATGGTCTGGTCCAATGTAGAATATACATCTTGCAATCCATGATAAAGGAAAGGTTTTCTCAATGAGCACCCTTTTCTATTTTAGAGAGAAGTGAGGAGGAACTCTCCATGTGACCAGATAATTAGCTATGTTAGCATACCAGGGTGTTTGCACACTGATAAAAAATAAATGCTCATCATGGAAAGAGTCATCAATGACTTGATTGTCCTTTAATATAGTCAACCTTGAAAGAAAGTCTGCAACAACATTGGCCTTCCCTGATTTATCCACAATGGTTATGTCAAACTCCTACATCAACAAAAACCATCTTGCTAGCCTACTTGGAATCAGGGGTTTATTCATGAGGTATCTAATGGTTGCATGATCAGTGTGCACAAAGACCTGATAGCCGATTATGCTGTGCCTGAATTTATTTAGGGCATAGATCACTGCCAACATTTCTTTTTCCGTCACAGTATAGTTGAAATTAGCTCCCTGCAAATTTTTGTTGACAAAATAAATAAAATTTTCAATTGCCCCTTCTTTTTGTCCCATGAATGATCCTATTGCATAGTCTAATGCATTTGTAGGAATGTGAAAATGAATCTCCCAATTAAGACTTTTGAGTACAGGAGCATGAGTTCAAGCTGCTTTCAAGTCAGAGAATGCCTTGTCATAGTCTTCTATCCATTGAAATTCAACATCTTCGGTTAGGAGACTGTACAATAGTGCTGCCATTTTTGCTGAAGTCTTTGATGAAATGCCTATAATAACCTTCATGTCCCAAGAAAATCCTAACATCTTTTTGTTTTGTAGGTATAAGAAGATTTGTGATCACCTCAATCTTGGTAGGATCTACTTGAATTCCTTTGGAAGAGATGTTGTGGCCAAGGACTACACCTTCCTGCATCATCATGAAGCACTTTTCACTATTTAAAGATAAATTATGTTCACATATTTTTAAGACTCTCCTAATATTTTCCAATGTTTCATTAAAATTAGCACCATAGGTGGTGAAATCATCCATATAAATCTCCATGCACTCATGAGAGATATCTGAAAATATGCTAATGATTGCCCTCTAAAAAGTTGCAGGTGCATTGCATAAGCAAAATGGAAGCACTGAGTAGGCATAGGTACCCCATGGATAGGTAAAGGTGGTCTTCTCCTGGTACTTTGGTGCAATTTGGATCTAGTTATACCCATTGAATCCATCTAGAAAATAAAAGTATTGTTTTCCTGCAAGTGAATCTAGAACTTGGTCTATGAAAGGAAGGGAAAAATGGTCCTTTTTGGTGGCAGCGTTGAGTTCCCTATAATCAACACAAACTCACCACTTCCCTCCCTTTTTTGGCACAATCACCAATGGAGACACCCACTGACTATTTAAAATGGGGTAGATAAATCCTGCATCTAGCAATTTCTGTAGTTCTCCTCTTACAATTTCTCTTAACGCAGGGTTAATTCTTCTTTGTGGCTGCCTCACCGGTGTACAATTATCTTTGATGTATATCCTATGAGTGTAGAGCTTAGGATCCAAGTACTTCATATCATGATAGTCCCATGCAAATTCATGTTTGTGGGTCCTTAAATTTTTTTGTCAAAGCCTACTGTTGTTCTTCACTCAACTTGCTGTTAATATTCAAGTATTTTTCTTCTAACACTTGCACTTGTGTGGTTAGCTCTATCATAGCTATTTCACTAATACTTGGTACCTTGAGTTCATGTGGCAACAATGTATTAGACATACTTGTTGCTGCAGGAAGTTCAATTGCAGGAAGAGCGGGTAGGAGTGTCTTTACTGGATCAACATAACTAAATGCATGAGAGGATGATGCTTCCTCTACTTCACAATGGTTTTGGATTATGTTAGATAACACTTCATCTTCCTCTTGAAGTTGCATGAAATAACTTCTACCTAACATCATAAGCCGTGCCACAAAATTAACTTCCTCGGCCTCTTCACCAACATGTGGCCATATAATATTTTCCATGTCATGGGATGGTTGAGCAGGAGGGTAAAGAACAAGATTTTTAGTGCTCTTCCCATCAGAAATGGTCATGTCTCTTGGTCGAAATCTAATATAGGCATCTGTTGTTGCTAACCATAGCCTTCCAAGAATAATGGGATGCCCACCTAGCGTAGCTTTAGGAGAAAGAATTATGAAATCTGTTGGGTACTCCCAAGAGTCTAGAGTTACCACAAGATCCTCTACTATACCATCAAGCTTAACAATAGAACTATCAACAAGCTGTAGGAAAGTAGGAATAGATCTCATGCTCACAACATTTAGTTGTTGTAGGATGTCCTTTGTCATCACATTTATTGCTGCTCCCAAATCAATCAGAGAATTCTTTATTTGGATCTCATTTATAAAAACTCCTACCACAGGACTCCCTGGGTCATTATACTTGGGGACAGTCACTTTCCCAAGCATGATGTTAGCTAGCTATCCCACCACATGGACCATAGTGGGGTCTTTCTTTTTCCTGCCTGGCTTCTTGAGGCATGCTTCCTTAATTGATTTTCCATATATGGGAACATATTTTATGGATTGAAAGAGAGGTATCTTGACACATATATGCTTTAACTAATCTAAAATGTCAAAAGTGGTTTCCTCCTTCTCTTCCTTTTGTTTAGTAACTTCCAATCTTTGAGGAAATGGTGGTTCTTGTTCAGTTTGCTGGACTAGGACTAGTTCAAGATTTTTAGGCGCACTTGGTTGAATGGGGACATTCAGATGCTCCTCCTCCTCTTCTACATGAAGCAAAATCATAATGGGTGTGGAAGGAGCTGGAAAAGTAGTTCCTGAGTGCAAGTGGATGTCACTTACACTTACAAAATTTGCAGGGAATTGATTTAGCTCAACAAAATATACTGGATGTTGTTGTGGTTTGTTATTTGGGTTAGATGTGGGCTAAGCTGGTAGTTGAGTAGATCTAGTTGTATTTGAACTTGCACTAGCAAGAGGAGGCATTATAGCAGGTTGCTAGGGTTGAGAAGGTGGTTGCATGTAATTAGTGGTTTGGTTTGGCCATTACTATCCTCCCCTCCATTGAGATGTTTGCTGCCAATTTCCCGGAGGTGGCTACTAGTTCCCTTGAAACTATTGCCAATTCCCCTGAGGTTGCTGCCACTGGGGTAGAGATTTTTGGTGGTTAGGCTAGGTATTTGGAGGGTTACTCCAAGGCTATGGTGGATATCCTCCATAATTGGATGGATATGGGGACTGCCATTGGTTACCAAATGAATAAGAATTGAAATATGGCCAAACAAAAGATAGTGGATCTAGTGGCATACTTTGTCTTAGAGCCCATGGCCTCCTTTGTGCAACATAGTAGACTTGATCCTCTTCAACTTGGATTGGTTTAAACTTAGGTGGAATCTGCTTACTGTCAAGATTAGCTACCATCTTGCATCTACAGTCCTTCTTCTTTTGTCTACAGTGAGGGCAATATTTTTCCAACATTGCCTCTGCCTCCTCTTGTTTCTTCTTAGCTTGAAGTGTATCCAGTTGGGTTTCTAGATTGTTTATGATGTCTTGCTTGAAGTATGATAACAAGTGAGTAATCTCCATCCTTGAGAATCCACTGGTAGATAACTTACCCATAGAGGATTGGTAAGCTCTCCCTTTCTTTGAAGCTGCCCTATAATAGTTCTGACATATCTTCTTGATATCCTCCCAACAAACTTGGGTGATATCTCCTCCTGCCATTAGGTCCAAGGCATCCGTGCAACTCTCATTAATTCCTCTCAGGAAAGGAATCTTTTGTGAGTCTTCATTAAGTGTATGGCGTGGATATTTCTGTAGGAAAAACATAAACCTTGAAATGTAATCCTCTAGGCTCTCATCTTCCTTTTGCTGCATCCTAAAAATGTCATCTCCTCTCATGTCACTATCCTTGCAGTATTCCTTGTACTTCTTAAGGAACTTTGTCTTCATTTCCTCCCAAGCCTCCATAGTATTTCTACCTAGGATCATGAACCATCTTAATGCAACCTCTTTCAAGGTGGTAGGGAACAACTTAATCCTATGAGCACTAGTGGTATAGTCATAACTTCTGCAGAGGATGTCAAACTCAAACAAGAAGGTATTAGGGTCTTCTGTGACAAGTCCATAGAACTTAGGAAAGACTGAAGTAGGGATATTCTTGAGGTTTTCAACTTCATTTTGATGAGCAATGGGGAAAGGAAAAGCTGGTTGGTTAGGCTTGTTTCTATTTGCATCACCCATTCCTGCTTGATAGAGTTCCAAAGAAAAGGGGTTCTCAATTTGATTTTGGTCTTCAGAGGAAATTTTAGAATGGGTCAAATCAGGAAATACATTAGCAAAGGGATGTGGATCTTCTTCTCTTGGAAGATTCTGATAATCAACTAGCTAGAATGGATCATGATCATTAGGAAGGAATCTCCCATAAGCATCTCTTCCTCTTCCTCTATGCATACAATATCAACTCAGCATTAGCCAACCCACACAAAGAATTGGTGAAAGAATAGGGGGGTCATTACTTCCTAAATGAGGGGTATACTAAGAAAAAACTTTCAGAAATACATCAACAGGAAAGAAACTATCAATGACTCCAAATAAATCTCTAGTTTGACACTATCCCCAACAATGACACCAAAAATGTTGGCCTCCTACAATGATTTAACAACTAAGCCCATAAAGTTGTGATTCAGGGATTGAAATTATAATCTGAATAGCTGTCTTAATCACCATGAAGGTGCATTTAACTTGTCAACCCAGGGACGTAGACTTGAAATGGGTCAGCACAATATGTGCACTAGGAATCCATAGTAGCCATATTCATCCTACAGCTAAGAAAGACACAATGCTGAAAGTAAATTGCTTGGAAAGAAGTAATGTAAATGATGGAAATCAACCAATAACTATACTAAGCTGACATGCATGAAAGAAATGAAAATCTGAGTGAACAAAAAAGAAACTACTCCGTCTGCTTTGGCTGCAGGAACAATCACAAATGGAATTCTAGTGGCCACAGGAACAAACAGTGCCAAATTATTAACTAATTGTTGAACAAAAAGTATTAACTAAACTAAAGGATGGAATGCTCACCAAGTGGGCCCCCTTGGATGAGTATCCGTTAAGAAAAATGTAAACTTAGATGCATGAACTTATAACTTCATTTTATTCATTGGAAAACATGAATACAATTGAGCAATATAACTGTATTACTGAGAAACTAGGAATGCAAATACAATCATCAGATTAATCAACCTCCTGAGAAGGAGCATCCGAGTCTTATTTATAGGAAGAAAATCTACTAACTAACTACCTAGCAAGGCGGTCAATTCCATCAGATTAGGAGGACGTGACTTTAGGGAAAGCATAAAAAGTAGAGAGGCAGTTATGCATGCACGAAATCTGGTCAAGCATATTTTCCTTAACACATATTTAGCACAATAGTACCGCATATATTCGCTCAATAGATAATTAAGACCATTTACAAGGTGGTTACAATTTTGATTTGAATGAGGAATCTCCCTCTATCGAGAATCTTCCCTCCATTAACCTTTCAATGATCACCTTGTTGACCATTATGGCGAATGACCAGCTGGCAGAGTCTTCCTCAATTTGGCAGGCCCCTAATTATATCTACATAATAATATTAGTACACACAACAATTTCATATCTATAACTACCTTAAAGCAACATTCATTAATCACATGTAAAATTAACATAAATAGTTTATATAATATGTCAATGTCATTTAAAGGTTACAAAAATAAGCTTATGCCCAATGTCTATGGTTTTGAGGAAATATCATAAAAAGGTCAATATCCAAGTATTAAAGTTTATGGAAACTACAACAAATGGATAATAAATTCTATCAAAATTGAACCATAAATTGGACTCATCAACAACATCATTAAGCACATATGGAGCTTTTAATATCATGAATGCACGGTGATACCAATCATTGAAGGAGCTAATTGGTTTGTTGACCTCCTTGTGAACGAACATGAATTGCTGATACAACTCTGAAGGGCTGATTGAAATATTGTACTTCTACAAAAAGACATTCTTCAAGAGGTTCCAAGTGGTGATGGACCCCGTTGGCAAGTTGATGTACCAATAGAAGGCCTCTTCCCCCAAGGAATAAGGGAAGAGTCAGAAAGCCACGTCCTCATGATCAATTTGCATATCCTTTAATGCCATTTGGAATATTTTAATATGCTCTTTTGCTATCCTCTATGGATCACAAGGATTAAAATTCATGCAAAATCTCTCTAGATTCTTAGGCATTTCATGGTAATCATTGAAGAATAGCGGCGAAGGATTGTTTCCCAGCCAAGCCATGAGGGGAGGTAGAGGTGGTATTTTCTTTTGGAAAGGAACTTGGAGCTGTGCAGGGGCAACAACAGTTGGGACAACGCCCTAGCTGTGGGAAGTGAGTAGTTGAAAGGTAGCTTGGGACGGTTGAGTGGAGGAAGTGGATGTGCAAAAGGAAGGCTGAATGTGGTGTGAAGGGGATGGAAGGAAGAGGTGAGGATGGAGGTGATATGGATGGAACGGATGAGGAGGATGAAGTTGCGTCCCCTCTTCGAGTCTTCCTAGCCTTGGTAGGGACTATAGTTCTTGAAATTATCCTCTGTTTGGTGTGGATCTTAGAACTCTTTGGAATCTTTCAGGGAAGAATGAACCAATTGGATCCAACTTAACACAAGTCAAGCCCTCCTTCTAGCGCCAGTTCTGTTGATGGGTGTTTTAGAACTTCTCAACATAGGTAATGCATAAGTACATCACCTCTCTTGAAAGATAATTTCCTACAAGTAAATTGCATAAAACTATCCAAAGGTTTTGAATGTCAGGTCATGACTTGCTTGGAATGTCTCAGTTGGTTCATGTGATTTGTTGGTAATCACAGGGCAGCCTTACGTATGTTAAGTTGGAAGGGAATTGGTTCTTTAAATGGAGTTTATAAAATTCTAAAATGTTGTTCTATTGCTGCAAGTTTAGGACAATAGTCTAAAACTCCACTTTTGTCTTCAGATTTGGCTTTACAATGATGCTAGAAATTTTCCTAAATTATTGTCTCAAAGAAAAATCAAAAGGGAAGGGGAAGGAGGAAGTTCCTGGACCTACAAATACTAATGAACAGTGATAATGGAGGACACTACGGTGGACAACCTTCCTGAAACTAAGTTCCACTTAACCAAATTAGCTAACAGTCTCATGAAACTAGTGCTATTTTCTAAGTTTTGCAAATTTTCAATCATTCATTCACCATGAAACATGAACAAAAGATTAAGTTTAAGTGCAACAATCAAAGTATGTTCAGACTAGCTTTACAGATCTATTTATCATTAAAAAACATCAAAAAGCATGAACAAGGAAGGGCATCAACACAATAGAATTCTTCAACATCAATGCACAACATTGGCTAATCTACTAAAGCATGTAAAGCACATAGAACAACAAAGTAAATCTACTCAAATCTACTAACTATGAGGAGATGAATCATGAAACATGAATGAAACTCAAGAATCCACCAAAATCAATGAATTTCTATTAGAATTTTAGTAACATGTCTTTACAACAACTCAACTCTCTCTTGAAAATGAGAGGAGACCCCCTATTGATAGTTTTCAAAAATTAGAATGAGTGGCCAAGATTCAATCTCATTGTGTGGCCAAGATTCACTACAAATTAGGGTTTCACCTACCCACAATATTTTACAATTAAAAATACATCTCTTGTCTTCTAGCCTATTTTTTCCTCTAGTGTTTGACACTATAGCACTTTTGTCGTCTAGCTAATTGCCTTTTGCTGCAGCTACACTATGAGGAATTCATCATCAATGACCAGATTTCCTTCATTCTTCTTCACCGTGGCATATCCTATGAACTTTCCAATCAATGCCTGAAGCTTATTCCATTCCATTATGTCTAATTGGACCACTTGGAAGTTCAACTTTCTAGATTTGCTAGTAATCAGATCCAAATCCTTATCACATTTTGGTGTGTTCTTGATTACCTTCTCTAATTGAGCAAAGGATCGAGCAACAAAATCCATAAAATTTGGCATTAATGTATTGGTGGCCCTGTTCTCCATCTTCTTATGGAAATATGGCCTTATTTTCTAGGGATCCAGCTCAACGGTAGGCATTTCATAATCTGTCATGAGCTTTAAATATTTTTCGCAGGCTGCCTGATGTTCTTTGACCCAATATAGGTCTAGCTCCACTTCATGGAGCACTCGCTCCAAGACTTCTCTTATGTGATCTAGGCCTAATTTCTATGTTTGAACAAGCCAATGGTCATCTTTTACTACAACCAACTCCTTTTCCCAAGTTTTCTCGGGCATATTGAGGATAGCATCGATTTTAGGATATGTAATCTTATATAGTTCTGGGAAGTCAGTACAAAATTTCCTTGTGCCTTTGAGCGACTTTTGCACCTCCCAAAACTTGTTGGTTGTTTTGACGACGTGGCCAATACCCATATATCCGTTGTAGATTACCCGTTGGAACTAGTCCTCTATGGTCTTAGTCCAATTCTTTCTCCTCTCTAATTTGTTGATGTGATCCTTTGAAAGCAGCAGAGGAGTGGCTAACGATGTTGTGGGAAGTTCTTCGATAGAAGACCATTGTTGTATGTAGGCTATAAGATCTGCTACCTGTTCCTTTAACTCCTCCTTAGAGGATTGATTCTTATTCATCTGGTGCAAAATCGTTGCGATGGATCCCTGGAGATGATCAATCTTTTGCTCCCTTGTGGTTGTCCCCAAGTCGATAGTGGAGATATTGTAGCTTCCTCCCTCTTCTTTATCCACCACTGGACTAGCAATTTGTACGGTCCTTGATCTTGATGCACTCATCGTGATATGGTATCTAACCCTTGGCTTCTTCTCTTTCTTTGTTCCTATTTGAGCTCATGCTAGGATAGCTTCTAGCCTTCCTTTGGTGTCCATGGGGGTGGGAGTCTTTTTCTACAGTTGTTTTTCTAGCCATTTGGGCATCTGGGGTTCATCCTTTGGTGATTCATGATCACCTTCCTCTCTTTGTATATGTTGGATCTATCTTTCTTTATGACTCGAGACCTCCTATTCTTTTTTCTCCTCTTCTTCTTCATCCGAGTCATGGAAGAATATAGCCTTTTCTTCTTGAGACTCAGTAGTAACTATATTTTCTTTGGGGCTATCTTCCCCTTCAGATGCCTTTTCTTCTTCTTCTTTCCTGAGCTCTGTGTGGTGTTTTGCTTCTGGGCTTCTTGTTTTAGCCTCTTCTTCCCCTATGAAAGGTATTTCTTCATCATGGCCAAGGCTTTTGTCTTGTTCCTTGGTTGGAGGCTCAATGGATACCTCTATACCTTCATCTATCTCCTTTTCTTCAGAGGATTGTCTTTCAACTTCCTCTCCAAGGCTCTTGGGTTGTTGAGCCAACTCTTCTTCAAGTTCTTGATCGAAAGTCTCCACTATGTATTTGGGGACAGGTTCTTCAGTATCTTCCTTAGAGGACTGTGATCCTTCTTCCTCATGCACCACCTCATCGATGACCAAGTGTTGGTTCTCTAGATGCTTGTGATATTCCTCTTCCGATTCTTCATCCATTTCCTTGGTTGCCTCCCTTTCTTGTCTTTCAAGCTCTAAGATTTGCATTGTCACCTCCATTCTGGGTGGTTCTATTAGAGGAGGGACAGGGAGGCTGGCAACAACTTGAGCTAAAGTATCCTGAATAGTTGGGTTCATCAATACTCCAGAGATCTCCATGGGTATATTCTGAATGTGTCGAGCAAAAGCTTCTGGAAGAGTGAGGGTGGACATTATGATTGTGGAGGCAAAAGGAACTGTAGTGAAAGGAGACATCGAGGAGGATGAGAGAGGGGAAGTTGTGGTAGACGAGGAGTCTCTAACCATAATGGGTGTAGTACGGGAAGTCGAGGTGAGGTGAATTGAGATGTCCACTACTGGCAGAGAGGAAACAAGCAATGCTTGAGATGCAGGTGGAGGGGTGATAGTAGTGGTAGCAATGGTGGTAGCAAGAGTAGATGCAGCAGGTGGAGACTTTGGTTGTTTTGCCTCTTCTTCCTCTCCCTCGTACAATGGGTCCTCTTGGATAGTGGGAATCTCAGAAAATCTGCCCAACTTCTTTGCTTTCTTTGAAGGTTCACCCTCTGAAGCCTTTCTTGAATATACTTTATGTTTTGGTTGGCGTTCTGCTACCTCTTTCCTTTTCTTTGACCTAGTGGTTGAAGGTGATTTTGGAGCTTCTTTAGCTGGGGCAGTAGCAGTCCCATTGTCAGTTTCGCTCTCGAGCTCATCTTTGAACTCGCCATATGTCAATGTAGCTCCTTGGAGCTTCAACTATGCGATCTATGCATCAATCCACTTATTTTTCCTATGCTCAATTGGATTTGTCAGGGTATCAAGGTCATTGATCTCTTCTTCATCCCAATCAATTAAGGGTAGCAGGAGGTTGTCAATTGCGTTGAAACTTGGATCTATAATAGTGTTCTCATCCTCCACAATTTGATCTAGGACTGGAAATAATTTGACTATCTTGACAAAGTAGGAAATCATGTGCACCTCCTTGTTGTCTCTACAGTTAGCCCAAAATTCTTCAACATTATGCCAATGGGAATACTCTTTCTCGACCATATTCTTCAATTTTCCATATGGATCCATCCTTGGCTAGGCAGTGTGGAGCTCCAAGTTATACTAAATGATCTCCTTTTCAGAATAATCCGCACATTGGGCTAAAAGGAGATCATACATACCCTAGCCGAAAGTGAGAGGATAGGGAATTCCCAACCTATTCTTGTCACTCAGGAGTGTGTGGGCATGATGTAATTGCTTGGAGACCTCTAGCAGGATCAACTAGTTGTTTGGATATTTGGGCAACTTGTATGGCCTCTCAGAGAAGCCCTCGGTTTGGATGTAAGTGAACTTAGGATACTGTATGAAAAAGAATCCAAACCTATGGATGAATGCAAAAGCACTATAAGTAACTCTTCTTTCGAAGTCCCCTCTGATGAGCCTGATGATGTGTTCGATGAAGGCATCGTTCACCCGATAGTAGTCTTTCCTGAAATTACAGTATTGGAGCTGGGGATGATTGTCATATACTTTTAACTCTCTTCCTAGGGTTGGGATTTTTTCCATGAATAGACCTCTGTATGGAAAGGGGTATGCCTATAGATAGACCAAGTAAGAAGTCATGTAAAACTGTGAGGTCTTCTTCACTGCGACAAACTGTTCATGCAAGTAGTTGCTGATCATCCCTACCCAATGGAACTTGTTCTCTCCTCGGATGATATCTTCGATGAATTAGAACATCCACTATTGGAAGTAGGGAGCAGTAGGGATTCCCATGAATCTGCTTAACAGAGTTATGAAGTCATGGTAGTCCTCATAAAAGTCACTCCTGAAGAATTCTTGAGGTACCTGTTCGTACTGCCCCTTTTCTCTTTTAGCTAGTGTTGGTTAATTAATTTCTTGCAAATTAAGGGGCTGACCTTCCAAATACTTTCTACATATTCTTTGGTAGTTTCCTCCATAGGATCAAAGGTGGGGATGTGGAATGTTCTCCCTATGGATTTGGCAAATAGGTTAGCCAATACTTTGCCATCTCTGTCAACAATCCTTTTGGTATTTTCTTGATAGGCCTCCCTATAGGCCATCACTAATTCTTGAGCCACAAGAGTGGGTGGGAATCCAGATGCCTTAGCCAAGCCACTCTTTTTGATTTTCTTTGTATTCTCCGTAGTGGGGTTGATGATCACCCTTTGTTTGAATTCATCTATATCAATATGTCCTAGGTTTGTATCTGTAATTGTGTTTCATTCTGTGGTAACCTTGGAGGCAACTTCAGTTCCGTGGAACTTGTATTTCATATGATGTTTTTCTTCCTTCCCTCTCAGTGCTTTGGTGGTTTTCTTCCCCTTTTCCTTTTCTACGGACGACCCCGATGGTCCCATAGCCGATTCCATAAATCCTACAAGTAAAGGTGTAGTAAGCATATTCATGTGTAAAATAAGGGGAGTGTTAGCAGAATCTTGCAAAATCAATGTTAGATCGAGTAACTTATCATTTAAAGATTATAACATTCCTATCAGATCATCATTTTCCTTTCGTTTGGGGAAGATATGGCAATGCGGGCCTAGGGGTGCGGGTTTCCTTGGGCTACCAGCCGTTTTGAAGGAAGCTACAAGTAGACGGCAAAGAGCGCACTATAGCCCACATAGAGCCACTCGCATTAACATTTCCACATTATGATGGGGCCCACTAATGTGTTAAGTCATTTGAATATGTGGGGTTGATCATTTGTAAGGTCTTTGAAATGCTAGATCAATCATTTTGGCATGTGGGTCTAAGGGTTGCGGGTGTAGGTAGTGCCTCAGTTGTTAGGGACTCTGTTGTTTGAAATGACACTGGCGAGGTAGAATCCCGTAGATGACATCCCACAATGCGGGACCCATAACTAGGGAGGTGGCACCAATTAGTTACAAAGTTTGAAGTCACTCAAGAAAATGTGGGCGAAGATCACCGGGAGGACGTGGGGTGATGGTTGGTTGAGACGACGAAGGTGAGATGGTGGTCCGCAAGTGGCAGTTCACACCGTCAAGCTCACATGATGCATTGGTATGAGTCGTTTGCTAGTTATTGGCTAGATGGAGGCAGTGAGGTTGGGTTTTAGATAGTGGAAAGTAGTCTTGGCTTGGTAGTTTGAGACCGGCGAAATCAGGGTGACAGCCTGCAGGCAACCACCTGCATTAGAAATTATCTGCATGCACCTTTACTTAGTGATTTTTGATAGGTGTTCAGGGAGAAGTCAGTGTCGGGGCCCATAAGGCGGAAGGACGGAGGTCATCGGTCATTTAGAACGGTGGCAACCTGCAATAGAGGGTCCGTAAGCAGCAGACTTGGTGGGGTCTTTTCTGGGGCTCAAACAGATGCGGTCGATGCAAAGTTTGCAAGGCAGATGGATAGGAAGCCAAGGCCATTTGGGACGAAAAATGTGCGGTGGAGGCTCACGAACAAAAGTCTGCGATGAGCGAACTGCAAAGGGTTTTCAGTTAGTCATTTTTCTCAAAGGGTCGGACGAAAATAGGTGGTGAGCGGAAGGAATTGAGGGTCTCTCCATTTGGTAATGCCCACAGGATGATAGTGAAACCATGATGGAAACCTAATTTGGATGATCCGCAGAAGGAATTCATCGATGCGCCCGAGTGATGGATAGAGACCTGGTAGTGTCTACAAGCCGAAAGGCCGTAGTGAGGTAGTCATTGAAAATGGCGAGATAGATTGGGCCATCCGCATGTGGAAACCTACACTTGCGGACCTGTGGGGGCCAGGGGATTTTCTTTCTAACTTAAGATTTTTGTTAAGCTTAAAGTTGATGGCAATGAGGGGGCTTCCACCCGCACGAGTGGGTCCACCGAAGGAGATAGTCGCTGTTTGATACTTGTCGTTGGGCAAGCTGAGATAACGATGAGAAAGGTCTTACGGGCCGCAAGGGCTCAACAAACCTGGTTCAAGAATGGCGACAGAGGTCTCAAGTTTCTCACGTGTCCAATGGAGGAATTTCAAAGGATTTTCAATTTTTAAATCATGGGTTTTGTGCATCGTGAGGTTTTCTAACTAGTTCCAAGGTTTTTTCTCATTAAGATTTTAATAACTTTACAAATTTCAACAAAAATCCATGACATAGGTTGTTGTGGAAAACCTACTTGATAGACCCACAAGAATTTGTGAGGAAGCTGAGGACAATGACGATCAAATGACAACTGGAGCTCGTAGACGTGACGATGGCGGGAGTGGGAGGAGCTCTAATAAATTTTCAGAAGGGATGTTGGTGAAAATGACTTGTCAAGACTTGGTATTTATAGACTTTTAGTAATTAAATTCCTACAATAAATGCTGGTACGATGACAGGCATGGTTGGTGAATGTGGATTTTGAAATGGATGGCGACAAGACTTGTAGGGTCCGCACGACGGATGGCACTCAGGTGTTTGATATTTGGCAAGTCAATGATGAAATGACAACAGAGGTTGCGGATCTCACAAAGTGGGTGGACGTGCCAAATCGGCTGTTGCAGGGAGGGAAAAAGGTAGATGGAAATCTGCAAAGGGCAGCCTAAAAGGGCGGACCTGCCATGGGAAAAGGATGACAATTTTGATGTTTCCAAGGAAAATTGCCAAAGGAACTCCGTGAAGGCCAAAGACTCAAAATTTTTGAAGGTGGTGAAACTTGGTCAACTCAAAATGATAGCTCTATGACTCCTTGACCACTTAGGACTCAAAATAGGGGGAAAATAAAGTGAGGCAAAGGAAAAAGCAACCTGGCAAAGCAAAAAGAGAGGATTCCCATTCCGAACGGGGTGTGTGTGCTATAGGCACAACAAGCTTCACCCATACTTCCAATTTTGTGGGTAAGACTTCACCCTTACTTTCAATTTTCGAGGTAAGCCTTCTCCCTTACTTTTGGGGGTAAGATAGATATGGATAAGTGTCTAGGAATACTACTGGAGATGGAGAAACTACTACGTGGTTATTCATCATTATATTAATGATTTAAGGAATATATTTTTTAAGTGATTATCATCGATAAATTTGTGATACTTTATAGTTTCATAGTCAATCCTTTTTAGAATGTTGCTTCATCTTATTTTTGTTTGCTTTCTTATCAATTGCCCTCTATTGCATTGCATTAGATGTTTAATTGTGTATCTTAGTCTTTATCTTGTTATCAACTTTCTATTGCTTATGATGTCCTTTTTCTTTGGAAAAAACATAAAATTATAATGTGCTTAAACACATCTATTTTGGTTCCCTAATCGTATAAGCCGGATTGGGTCCAAAATGTCCTGTCAAAACAATAACTCAAAATGTGAGGTGTACTTTTGGTTGATTATTAGTTGGAGACTTTAGTGTCCTGAAAAAAATATTAATGCAAATATTATTCAAACCCATTATTAATATTATTTAGATTTAAATACTAACCAAATCCAGTATAAACCCATATTTCTTTAGCAAATATAGTTCTATTTTAATAATTTACCCAAATATAGCACAACCTTAGAATTTTATTTCATGTTTTATACATTAGCATTCAAAACCAAATTATAAATGAATCCAAACAAATGAAAGGACAACTTTGGAACTTTTTCTTATTATTGATGGAGTATGAGATTGCATTAAGAACTACTGTAACAATAACAAATATGACAGTTGCAACAACAATAGCTAAAAATTGGAAAATACAAAGTTTACACCCATGAGGTGTTGTAAATCATATAGATGTGATGAAGTTGAAGTCTATAATATCAACTTGTTGGGATAGATGGGCATATTATTTAATTGAGAATTTTTAAATTTAGGTGGGGGCATATGATAGAGCCCATGACCAATTGCAAATGATGCAAATTGGATGAAGCTATGATTTCCCATTACGAAATTCATTCAAAACCTCTAGATGAGATCATCTTACCAAGCCAAAGAGGTTTTGTGATTTGACTTGTGAAATCAAAAGGTTTTTCTACTTCGATCTCTAGCAACTCAAGAGTTTTCATCCTCAAATTTTATCGCGTGAAGATAAGTTCTTAGAGCAATGTCAACATATGGGTTTTTGGTTTAGTATATTTTGGATGGACACATTCATGCTTTATATCATCCATATCAACAGTTGGTATTGGATCTCGCTAAATCGATGTCTTGGATAAATGTGAGGACCAAAGGTAGTGAAAGGTACAATCATCTCATTAATGAAACTTAATTGTTATTCACCTCCAACACCATGAATGCATGTGAAATCATGTCCTTAGAATTTGAACAATGTTTTTGAGTGGGAGAATTCCTTCTAGAGTAATAATAGTGTCAAATTTTTCTATTAATTGTGGCTTAGGCCGTGAAAGGATGCAACTGCGAGTGAGTAGTGCAATGTGGGAGTTTCAGAGTTTAGGAGTCGGGGATACCTCATGATTCTTGCCATTGTTGAGAATTAGGGTTGAAATTACCAAGGATATCATCCC
Organism: Sequoia sempervirens; assembly: GCA_007258455.2. Classification (NCBI taxonomy): domain Eukaryota; kingdom Viridiplantae; phylum Streptophyta; class Pinopsida; order Cupressales; family Cupressaceae; genus Sequoia; species Sequoia sempervirens. Next base: position 461,343,890 of record VDFB02058242.1, on the reverse strand, counting down.
TTAAGGTATGCATATGGAGGGAAGCTTGAGCTTCCAATTCTAATAAGATAAGATAGTGGAAAGTGTTGGGCATTGGGGTTCAGGGATGAGTTATACCTTGTACTAGATTAAGGCTACACTCGCCCCTTTGACTTTGATGGTATATATAAAGGGAGTTTATTGGGAATTATGGTTTGGGGATGCTTAGGAAGTACTTGGATAAGAGAATAAGTGAGGGTTAAACTCCAAAAAGATGTATAAGAGAAATGGAGTTCGAGGTTCAATAATGATAAGGAACAAGTACCTAGGTAGAAGCAAGGTTGCAATTTCAACTTTGGTAAAGTGAAAATATTGAGCCAGGAGTTAGGAATTGGGGATGATCTTTATGAGGTACCCAATTAGGGGAAGGTCAAAACTCTAGCACTAAAAGAAAAAAATTAAGCCAAATGGTTTGGTTTTAGGGGAGAAAGGCACTTTGGAAGGTAAAATTTGAAACTTTGATAAAACACATTCCCTAGAAATTTGAACAATAAAGCCTCTATAGTTAGAATATTTGAGACATATTGGGTTGGGATTCCTTAAGCTTAGCTCATGGAAGATAGAAAATGGGCTTTTGATCCACAAACATAAATTTATTGAAAATGATATATGAAAAGTTTGCACTTTCCAATGTTGCTTGTCCTTAAGTAATTAAAATTCAAAATGCTCTAGGCCACTTGTTTTTTCCTTAGTAGTAGCCTTTGTAGGTAGCTTACTCTAATGAACTAGATATTATATGATGGCTCCACTTCTATACTTTTTCATCCTTATGATGATAACATGTGTTATCTATAAGAGTATCACTCTTCTCTTTGCAATCACTAAATCAATGTGAGTTAGTGTGTCATAGAAAACCAATGCCATGAATGAAAGCATGCTAAGGTGTGGATGTTGGATTATGTGACAATGTTCTTCCAGATGGGACTATATAACCCCTACTGATTGTTCTAAAATTTCTTCCCACCAATGTCCTATTACCCACTTATTCACTATTTTTGTTTCTTCAATTGCTTGCTATAGATAACTTATGGTAGGAGTGAGTTTTGCACCTACTAAATGAAATGGTTTCCACCAATAGTAATTAACAAATTTGTTATCTTCATTACTAACAATATTCTCAGGAAAACCAAGTAGCCTAGTTACCTCTTTGAAAATAATTTTTTCCAAATGATGTGTGTTGAATTCAAACTAAATGGTAAAGAAGTATGCATACTCATTTATGTTATCCTTAACAATATTATCATAATTTTTACCATGTACCTTGGGTAGACTCACAATGTATTCCATGAATACACTTTCCCAACCTTGGTGGGGAATAAGCAATGGTTGCAATGATCCTCGTAAAAAGATATGATTTACTCCATTCTATTGGTAAGTGGTATTGTCTGGATGTGTTTGAAGTCCTCCCCAAGGCTCTTCCATGTAAATTTCTCTCACATATCTACAAATATTGTAGGAGCTACGGTATCTCACCATGGTTGTATCATGCAAGGCTTTCAAAATCTTTTGTTTCATTTTAGAATCATGGACCAAAAATATTCTATTCTTATGCAAAATGAGATTGTTTGCTAGCATCTTTTCATCCTTAACATTTCCATCTAATATGTCAGTTAGATGTATTCTTGGTATAGTCTACCATGATAGGAATCTTTCCATCACCATGAATGACAAAAGTAGAGCAAAGAATGGGCACTCTAGAAAATAGATCAACAACTACATGCTTTTTCCTTTTAATTTTTGAATTATAATCTTAGAATTTCATTACCCAATTTTGTTTCCCATCATTCAAATTAGATTGATGCAACTCATCAGGGCTCTAGAATATGGAATCTCACTTAATCCAAAGAAGTGTGCCTTTGGGGTCATTGAAGGAAAATTGTTGGGACACATAATGTCAAAAGGAGTGAGAATTGACCCTGAAAGGGTAGCTGCCATTGATAGAATCCCACAACCAAAGAATGTAAAGGGAATTCAATCATTCTTTGGGAAAATAAACTTTTTGGGAAGATTTGTCACAAATTTTGTAGAAATCACCTACCCCATATTAAAAATGTTAAAGAAGGGTGAGAAAGTGGAATGGAGTGAAGAGCCAAACAAATATTTTCAAAATATCAAGCAAGCAATCAAGGAGGCCACAGTCCTAAGGAATCCTAATTTCTCCAAGCCACTACAGATCTTCTCCTTTGCATCTTTTCACACCATTGCTATAGTGTTATTGCAAAAAATGGGGAAGGTTTTGAGCAGCTAGTTGCATTCTTTAGTAAGTCACTTCAAGCTGCAGAACTAAAGTATGACTTGATTGAAAAACAAGATATGCATTGGTTAAAGCTATCAAAAACTTCAAAAATTATCTTGTAGGAGCTCTGATTGTTGCATATGTTCCTAGTGCTACTATTAAGGACATCTTTACCTAAAAAGAAGTTACGGGTAGGAGATGTAGATGTATAAATAAAATACAAGAGTTTAACATTGATATTCATATTACCAAGCTGGTAAGGGGCCAAGGTTTAGCCAAGCTAATGGCTTAAACAAATTTGGAGGCCAACCAAATAAATCAAGTAGATTGCTTAGATGTGTTACCTATTTGTGGCATGTAGAATTGTGATTGGTACAAACATATTTTCTAATACTTGCAAACAATATAGTGCCTTGAAGGGTTAATAGACAATGAAAGAAAAACTCTTAAACTATAGGCAATCAAATATGTTATCATAAATGGTGAGTTGTGCTGGAGGAATTTTGATGGTGTTTTGTTGAAGTGTGTTGATAATACAAAAGATTTGGAGCTTTTAATTGAGATGCACAGTGGAGTGTGTGGAGGGCACTACATGGAAAAAAAACTATTCACAAAGTCTTGAGAGCAGAATTTTGGTAGCTTGCAGTGTTTAAAGATGCCCACAAGCTAGTGAGGGCATGTGATGCATGCAAGAGATTCTTTGGGAAACTCAAATTCTTAGGGAATTTGCTACTAAGACCTATTGCAATCCAAACTCCTTTTCAACAATGGGGTATGACTTTATAGGAGAGATATCAGACAAGTCCAGTGGAGGAAATCCTTGGATCCTTGTTACCATGACTATTTTAACAAATGGGTGGAAGAAATCCCTACTAAAAGGGAAACAAGTAAGGTGGTCATTAATTTCCTATTGGACAATGTATTAACCAGGTTTGGGGTGCTTGAGAATTTTTTTTTTCAGACAATGCAATGTGTTTTAGGTGTGAAGAGTTTACAAATTTCTATACTAAACATGGGATTCAAGCATCCTACTCTTCGCCATATCACCCACAAGGAAATGGTCAAGCTGAATCAAGAAACAAGAGCTTGATAAAGATTGTTAAGAGAATCATTGAGAAGAACAAGGGAGCTTGGGATTTCAAATTGAAGTTGGCCTTGTGGGCAGATAGGGTAATAGTAAAGAAAGCAACAGGATATTCTCCATTTGATTTGGTCTATGGCCTAGTTGCAAGGTTACTCCAAAAAAATCTAATGAAGATGTATAAATTTATCTAGGAATATAATGAGGATATGTGTGATGATATGCAACATAGAATTGAAACTTTGATGGAGGTGACTGAGATAAGGAGAGATTCTCAAAAGTGGAATGCAAAGTTGCAACTGAAGGTCAAGAACTTGTATGAAAAAACAACCTATCCAAGGAAATTTGAATTAGGAAACATGGTAATAATGTGGAATGCTAGGTCTAAAGACAAGGGAAAGAATGAGAAATTTGATGCTCTATTGTTGGGCCCCTATTTGGTTAGCAACACCCATGGTGAGGATTCCTACTTTCTTCAAAGTCTAATTGGTGAACTTCTTGAACTCCTAGTACATAAACAGTTCTTGAAGCCATACTTTTCTCAAGGTATGTTATTTTCCAGGTACATTTTATTTTATGCAGTTTGTGTATATAGGTTTGGTTTGGTTTGGTTTTAGTTGTGTCTGAATACCTTGTCCAGGTAGTTTCCTAGTTTTGTGTTCTCTATATTGGTTTGCTCAACTAGAGATTTTGAGATCTCACTCTATTCAGGATGAACAAATGTCCCCAACTAGAGCCACTGATAGGACTTTGAAAATTTTCCTAGCTTTGAGTTACATTTCAAAATTTTTATGCATCTGTTAATCATTTTAAGGTTATGGTTTTGTTTTTCTATGTTCTAAACAAATACCTTGATGTTTGGTGAAAAACCTAAATTCACAAGAAACAAATATTTAAATATAACATAATAAAATTAAAAATATTTAAAAATATTTTTTTTGGAAAACATATAATAAGGGCTACATATTTACAAGCCATAATTTTTAAATGACTTTATTTGATCCCTCAAAAGGTAAAGAAAAAGTGGTTTATTGTCAGTATTTTGATAGGTGCAAGGGAGACTTCATTGTGACTATAATTTAATACTAGAGGGGTTCTATCCAAGGGGGTTTGATCTAAGGGGATATTATTTAACCCTCTTCAATTAAAATAGGCTTTAAATGGAACCCCTCAAGGAATAAATCATTATTTTTTCTAAAAAATATGTGATTTAAAGAAAAAATCAAGATGTTCCAAGTTTGAGACCCATTATTATGGGACGACCCATAAGAAAGAAACAAGATTTTTAATATCTTTTTCTATAGTAGAATCAAAATATATTGCAACAACATCATGTTACACTCAAGTGCTTTGGATGAAACATATATTGAAAGATATAAAGATTGAGTATAATGAACCTATCTCCATTTTATATGATAATACAGGTGCAATTAGTATTTCATAGAATCAAGTGATGCATTCAAGGAAAAATCACATGTCAATCAAATATCATTTTTTGGGAGAAAAGGTTGCAGATTAGGAAGTCAAATTAGAACATGCGGTTACTAAAGATTATATTGCAGATATATTTACAAAAACTCTTCTCAAACAAACATTTGATTATATCAGACAAAATCTAGGAGTGAAAAACCCTTCTTCCTTTCAGTGAAAATTTAGATAAAGCATAGGTCCAGGGGAAATACCTCTTTCCTTTGCCCCTAAAGTACTTCCCTTCGGGGGAGTGCCACAGAGAGTTACTGTTGCCATTACTACTAATCCATAAAGGGAGAAGAACAAAGGGGGAGTATTGTGAAATGTGTATTGCTATATTCCTTTTCCATTGATTTCAAAAGGGGAGAATTATAGGAAGCATTAGAGAATTGAATAAAGGGGGAAATAATTTAGGAATCCAAATTGTGTTAACATCAATGAAAAATGGGTAGATTGTTGAAAATTGTTGTCATTAATGTAGATATGTTCTACTTTGGGAGGTATTGTTGCTTACTCTAGTCTATTCATGTCTTTGGGGAGTTTCTACATATTGTGATGATGACTTGATCTTCTTTAGATTAGTTTCAAGAGCATGCTATGTTAGAGTTTGGGTTTGATGCTCATGGTAGGGTTGTAGCCCTAATTCATCTAAACCCTCATCTAAACCCTAGGTTTTCTACTCAGTCCTACACTTTATGATCTAATTCATCATTGACTAGTTATTGGTCATTCCTAGTTGCTTAAGTTATGAATTAAGCCCATAAGCATCATTGGTTTATTGGCCTCACTCACTACTTTCCTCAGTTTGAAATATATTTTCCCTAAGTCTAAATTTATTACTTTAGAGGAGAAAAGGATGATGTCGGTGGGATAAATGTCACACTTTCGCTTATCTGCAGCTGTAATGGTGGGTCCCATTTTTGGCTGTGTGGAAGCATGGAATGATGATGCGTGGTGGTCTTCCACTAGTATATGAGAAGAGAAAGAAGGAATAAATAAGGTCATGCAGAAGTGCGGATAGGTGAAAAGTGTAAAGGTCAGGTCTAGAAGGAAAGAGAGTTGTGCTAACATGACACATGTGACATGTATTCTTATCTGCAAGAGTAAAGGCAGGTCCCATTTCTCTATGTGTGGAATTTTGGAAGGATGATGCATGGCATTTTTCCCTAGTTCATGAGGGAAGAGAGAAGTTAATGTGGAGGAACAAAATTCCCACACATGTCCAATACTTTTTAATGGTGGCTTTGCGGGATTATGGAAGGATTATGTGTGTCCAAGATGATGTTATTTGAAAGAATTTTTAACGTGGTATTTATACTCCAATTGGTTGAAGAATATTTCAAAGTTCAGGGCATCTTGATTTAAATGTGCATCGTTTTATTTTCTTACCAAAAAGAAGATTGCCGACTCAAATTCTGATGTGTAAAATAGCTAGCTCCTGGTTCTAAATTTGAATTTCTCAGGCCAACAAGGTAGTGATGTAAAATATTTTTCATGGTTGACCTCTCCTTCACCAAACCTATTCATTTTTGGTCTAGGTTGACATATCAATGTTTTCTATCACCCCAGATCGATATTTATACAAATTGTTTCAGATTTTTGAAGACGGAAGTAACAATACAAAACTATGACTATACATGTATATGTTAATTGTCCGAACTTTTCATGTCCTTTCTTTCGAAGAAAATTTTGATTGTATGAAGGATAGAAAAGCATGAATTTGGAGCAATCAAATTGACAAAGAAGAATTATAAATTCACTTTGTAAGAATTATGATAAAGATTTATATGTAAGTGTCACTATAATCATTTTTATTGTATTTTGAGGTTGATGCCTCCTTCTCTTTAAGTTGATGTTCAGGTTGGAGGATTTGTCTCTTTTAGGTTAATGCCTATAAAATTGTTCTTGGGGATTAGTGTCTCTAGTGGGTTGATGCTTGCAAAATTAATTGTAATATCTGATTTTGTTCTTGTAAGGGTAGATTTGGGTAGTAGATCCAAGTAGCTTTTCTCACTATGGTTTTTCCCTTTAGTGTTTCCAAGTAAATCTGATGTTATCTTGTATTTTTTTTTTAATTTCATCATTCTACTAATGCGTTGTGATGTTTTAATGTTCATTGATTAAAGTTAAATTTTAATGATATAATGATTCACTCCCCTCTTAGTATATTTGTGTGTTCAAGAAATATTATGCACATGCTAATTACCCTAGTTATCTCTAAAGGTCACACAATCTACCGAGAGGGGTGGGGTGAATCAATAGATCTAGAATCTAATTAAAACTCTTGACTCCAACTCAAAATGTCATATCATGCAACTTGAATCTTCACTACTACTAATCAACCATTGAACACACATTCACACAATTCAACACAAGATGTAAATGGAAACCCAAGATGGGAAAAACCACTATGAGAATAGTTGCTTGGATATATTGTCCAAATCTAGCCTCATAAAGCATGAATTTATAGAAGTGAATTTACAATATGAAGTAGGCACCAACCTACCAGAGACACCAATCCCCAATTTTATTTATAGGCACCAACTTACAAGAGACACAAATCCCCTAAACAAAGATCTGAGAAACTATTTAGCAAGTAAAACACTAGTCCCACTGGATTACAAAAATAAATCTTGTGGGTCTTTAAAGCTGATTACATAGCTCACACACACTTTGAATTAAATTTAGACACTCTCTCTATTCCTTATGATCTTCTAATAATAACACACTATAATTTTAATGAAATCCCCATTATAATTCTTCTTCAATTTACACCTACAACCAACTTTTCTTCACACCAATGTAATTATACTTCACATACACATGCTCAAATTCATTCTATGCATCGACACAATAAAGAAATGTATATATGAAATTACAATAACACTCTTCCATATCAGCTAGGGATTTGTAAATATCCAAGACAACATAAGGTGGACCTAAATTCAAATTGCATGAAACATGTAATAGGACAATCCAAAAATCAAATATGTTTCTTCCAAAAGAACATGATGCCATGCACCACCACATGAACCTTAAATAGGTCCTATCTTAACATCACACACAATATTTTAATTATGCATGCTACTAGACATTACCACAATGACCTTGAACACCAATAGGTTAACATATAGGCACAAAGAACCTTATATCAATAAAAAAAATGTATGATGAACATATCCTCCAAAAACTCTAGAATATTGTAACACTTGTGACTGCATACTCTCCATTCAAACTACAAAGATCAACACACATCCAAAGAGAGATGCAGAGCATAACTATATTTCTAGAGACACCTGTCTACACTAAAGAACTGAACTGGAACATTCTAGTATAGACTTGCAGATCACCACTGACAGAGAATAGATACATACATGATATTATAAGCATGTCGTATTCACCCAAACTTTTGGAGAACACACAATGACTCCTCAATGAGACTGATATTGTATGTTTTGATTTAGCACGATATGATTGATATGCCAGTAAAATTACCAACATTGAAATTTTGGCATACTTCAACTCTTCTACAATTTAACATGATATGACAAGGAGAATATAATGATAATTCAAGTATTGCTTAGCCTTACACCCTTGACACAATGAACTCCTTTGATATTAGAGAGTACCATTTACCATCTTGAGATTACTCCCTAATACTATGACATCACACCTTTTGACATCAATGACAACCTTTGTTCAACACTCTTTTCCAAAAAATGTTAAAATCACTACATGATAATAATACATGTTTATTCCATAGTTTTAGGTATGATTTTTGCAAGGTATGGATGAGGCTGAATTATCCATATTTATAAAACTATATGGTCTTTCTTTGGGACCTATTTAAAATTTTGATTATCTTTTGATAACTAATTCCTAAGAGTTTTAAAGAAGCCTATTATAGGGTGGTGCATATTGATAAAATATTTAAAAAATCATTGATTAAGAATATTGTTGACCTAGCTCATGTGATTAGGCATATTGGGCCGATTTATGAGGATATTCAAGTTGAGGAAAAAAAACATGAATGTCTACTTAATACTTGTTAAAGCTATATTTTTAATAAATAAGATGATGGGATATATTACCCTATTGTGAGAATTTATACACATAAAGAGGAGGTGAACAATAGTCCATTTTCTAATGATTGTAGTATTTGAAACACTAATATAGTCATTGGTGTAGAATCAACTAATAAGACTAATAATACTAATAAATATAAAATTGCATACATTCAAACTAAGAGGCTAAAATATGCTTCAATAAATGCTAATCTCCCCTAATGTACTAACACTGATTATTGTGACTTTGCATTATCCTCTACCTAGTATGGTTACTCTAGTGAAGAAAACCAAAAAATATACCTTATGTATAGAGCATGTAAACTTAAATTATGATGAGGACACCTACTTTCTTGAGGCTCAGCATGTTCAATGCCTTGATCATATTGAATGTGGGTTAGAGATGAAAGCCTTAATGATGTTGAAGGGATGTGTTACAATAATTTAAAGATATATATCTAAGCAATGTATTCTAGGTAAGTTCTCCTTTTGATGGTAGTTCCAATAAATCCTTGAGCTAATATAGTAATCTAGATGTATCTATATGTAGTGGTTTTCATGTGATTGAACTCATGGAAAACCTTCTTTATCCTTTGAGCTTTGTACTAATAAGTACTATGATATGTTTAGTGGCTAAGATGACCTTTATATTTTCCCAACTAATGAATGTGTAGTAGATGAGAGGGATTATTTTGAATATAATAGGAATTAAGTATACAATAGAAGTATAGAAATGAAAGTTTCCTTAATAATATTGAAATAGGATGAAACCAATCCATAATCTAAGGACAAATCCAATATTATTATTATTTTGATGAAGGTAATGAAAATTTAGGCCAAAATTTTGACCTAGAAAATAATTCATCAACATCTACGACAATAATGGTATGCCTAGTATTGATTCCTTCATATAGGTCTAGCATACAATTGAAAGTGGTGTTGAGCATTAACATATTAGTCAAAATAAAAATTAGCAAGTTGTTTCCCAACTTCATAATATACCTAATTTTGTACCATTACAATCTAGAATGGAATATTATTTCTTTCCTTGTATAAGGTAATATTGTAGTTAGGTATTCCCTTCTTTACCATGTGAGTTGGAGGTTTTTAAATTTTCCTTGACTCATATGATGAGGTTAACTAATATAGTCAAATTAAGAGGATGGATGGCAAATGTATACTTTCGTCAATAAATGATATTTATCTAGGTTTATTTCTTCTACCCCTTATTGTTGTGGACATTATTGATGCATTATGGGATACTTCTTGTGCACACAGGAATTACTTGTGCTTACCTTGTAATGGAAAGGGTAATGGTGAAGTCAATACTCACTACATTGGTAACATTTGTAATCTAATTCATCCAAGAACAAAGCTTCATCTGTTTGTGTTGAATGGTTGAAGCATATTTTAAGGGAGATTTATTCCTTTGGAAAGCTTGTCTTTGATAGATCCAAGTTGTTGTGGTAGTTTGTTCTTGACATTATTCAATGGACCCTCTTGTAGGTTTGACCTACAATTTTATTTTTGAGATTGTTTGTATTGATATCTTCAATTCCCTAAGCTTATATATCATTTGTTATAGGTTGTTGTTTTTCCATGTACATAGTATTATATGGTTTTGTGTCTTGTGATTTCTAGTATTATATCATTATGTTTTTATAATTATCATACTTATTTATCATGATGAAGAGTTTATATCCCCATCATATTTTGGTATCTTTTGGTTTTATTTCCCAAAGAGTATTTTTGGATCATAAGAGGCACACATTCCCAACTAGAGCTAGTGTTAGTACCCCACCATGTATGTCTAATAAGTTTATAACTTTGAATTGGTTTGATCCATGTGTACAATTACACTCTTTAGATATACCTCTCATAACCATTTAGAGATCCCATAACTGATTTTACATGGTTTATATTTTTTGAAAGAGGATGCTATGTGTCATTCATATGAACTATACACTATATCCCATGTTTGAAACTTTTTCAAAGTTTTTTTCATTCCTTTAAATTCTACGTGTTTTCAATTTTTGAAGGATCTCTACTAGCATAAATTTCCTACTAGCCTCAACAAACAATCCATACCTTGTTAAAAACTGGTCTAAGTGTTGGTTCTATCAAGATATTGAGTTGGTGGGGATGCCATAACTTCCATCCCAAATATGAAATAAGTGATTTTTTTCTTTGAAAACTTTCCTCTATTGGGTTGTTGAACTTGGCCATCAAGTGGTATCCTTTACCTTACAACTATAGTGCATCAATACTTAAAAAATTACCTTTATTCCTTCATTCCATTTTTTTCTTGCTAGATCATAAAACTTCTTAAATAAATCTTCCCAATCTTGACTCCATGACAAAGTTTACCTTGATAAATTTTTCATGTTATTTTTGTTGAACTTTTTAGGCTATCCCATACTAGACCCCTGAATTTCCCTAGGCCTTTTTTTCCCAATGTTAATTATTGTTAGGGTAGCATACATTCATTTCCCTCAATAAATTCTCCCAAACAATTGGTTCTTTCATTCTTTTGAACTTTTCTCAATACATGCACCTATTATATGAGAATCCTTGACCTTCGACCCTTGATAGCCTAACTTCTAAAAATCCTAAAATCTTATCCATTGTTGAATCTTGTCCTTCAAACTTCCTCTTTCTTGCATCTCATTTTAACATGAATTCAAAACCACTATGAATTCCAATGGTCTTGCCTTTTTTTTGTAATTTCTTGTGTAACTTGCTAAAATTATCCAAAAGCCATGTGGTTGTTGAAAATGGCTTGACATGTTAGGAAAAGTATTAATAGTTGATGGAACCATATTTTCAATGCCTAAGGTGATTATAGTGTAGTCTTGGTGCATTTTTAAAGTGGTTTTCACTAGTGGTTTGTTGTGAGTGGTTAGGGTTTCATTCTTGGTTTGATTTGGCCCTAAACCAAATAAAAAGATCTTGAAATCAAATCTTATGATAAAAAAGGTACAAATTAAATGATTAGAGATACAATGGCCATGCCAAAGTTATCACAAGTGATTTTTTTCTTGTAGGATCCAATCTTTCACAGCTTATAGGATGATTTTTTATAGAAATTTGTATGGATTTCTAGTCATTATTCACTTGGATTTGAGTTTGATTAATGGCTATTTCAATAGAGGGTCTTTGTGGTAGGATTTTAGTGATTGATGACATGTTTCTTAACCTTAGGATAACATTTTTGAGGTTAGAGGGTGTGTTTCATGATGTTAGTAGCATGTTTCTCTCCTCTATGGTCTAGTGTTCATATTTTCATGCACTAAGTTATTTTTCTATATATGGGATCTCATTTATCTTCAAGAAAGGGTGAATATATTCAAATGAGCTAGTTCATCTAGAGTTGCAGGATATTTGTAATACTACCATTCATGAATGTAATACAATATTAAATTTGTATAAGACCTATGGTATTTTTATGAATTTTATTCAATAAATCAATATAATCTGACATCTATTATGCCAATTTTTTGTATCTCCATGGATTTTTAAGAGTTATAGAGGATTGAACGAATCTCCTAGTTTACATTTTTTTGTTCTTCATATGAATTCTCTATTGATTAACATTTAAATAATGTTTTAAAATTGTCTTACACTATGTAGTTCATGCCAAGACACAAACAAATTCTTGACTAATATGTGAGGCTTTTGAACTCATTATGGATTACTATGTAGAGGAGGATCATTGGCATAAAATACATTTGAAGGTTTGACTTCTGAATGATAGAGCCAATTAGATCAAACTTATTTATACTAGTGTTTTCTTTTTCATTAGGTTTGTATTCATGTTTGCCTATATGCTATAGGATTAGGCACTGGTCTAATATATGAAGGTTGTTCATCTACCCATTTAAGAATAAATTAAAAATTTATATTTAATTATTATATATTATACTAGATTAGGTGTTCTCCCATATCACTCATGAATACAAACTTGTTATAAATCTTTTGGACCTTTATAGAAATTAATAATGTTGTATAGACATTGAGAATTTTTGTATGATATTTTTCTATGAATTCTTTTATTAGTATCCATCGAGAATTTTTCTATGATATTTTTTATTAGAAAAATTATTGTTGTAAGAAACTTAATGCATGCATATATAGGGATGAGCAACCATTTTATATTTACAGTCACATCATTTGGCCTAACTACCTAATTGGATATCTTATGTTCTACTAATCTTGTTCCTCTTTATAAGAACTCTAGGAAATATCCTTTATATTTTTTCTTGGCTTAAAGAAGAAGGGGCCATATTTTCTATCCTATGCAGTCACCCTTTTATCACCCTTGGTCTAAGCATGAGTTAATTCATCATTTTCTATATTTGTGCTAGATTTGGACAGTGTGGTAAATTGCTCTAAGGTTGATGTGGCTATAGTAAAAATATAAAACACTATATATAACATTTTTAAATGTACTATACAAAATTATTGAAATTTATTTTAATTATTTGATGATCTAACTTTACAATCACTAACAAAAATTATCATAATTTATCTATTAATCTTTAACATTAATTATATTGACATTTAACAACTCAATAATTGTAAACTCTAATTATGAATAAATAGTCAATCTTCTCTAAAAACTAATAGTTGATGGAATATAAGCATCTAAAATCCCATGCATTTTTTAACATTATGAAAAATTATGAACCAAGAAAATTAAGGGTTGCACAAGAAATTTGAGTATCATGAGTAAAAAATAGGTCTAAGATGCAAACAATAATTTAAGGCTTTTCATTCAAAGATAAAAATACCTCCAAAAATATTCAAATTAAAGAGTTGCAGGGATGCTGTTAGGTGTAGCTAGTGTTAAATCATTAAAAAAATAAGGATGTTACAATTTTGTTACATTTTCTTGCTTCCTTTTAAAGGCAATGGTTTGCTACTCTCTAGAATACACAAGGTGTTTGCATAGTCATTATATAAATAAATCACCTAATTCATGTCTATCTTGTGTGGAACATTCACCTCTAAAATTATCACCTCTTCTAAACCTACACAATCAAACCCTATTAGAACAACATACTCATAAAGCAACAATATAATATCTTTAAAACCAAAGAAACATTACACAATAAGTTTTTATGTAGTAGCTAGGGTAAGGGTGGTGGTAGCTTGACCCATAGGGAGTGGAAATGCATGCAATAATAAGTAGAAGAAGAAGCAATACTAATGCAAATGTAGAGATTTGAGAAAAAATAGATCCTTCCCCTTCTTTTTATGACCTTATACATTAATTTGTGGGAAATCTTTGTGTCCTCTACCAAAAAAAAAACCTAGTACAAGTCAAAAACTAGAAAGTGAGGTAAAACCTATTGATGACAAGAAATAGTGCCATATAATTCCAACAAAACCTACACCATAGTAACTTGCAACCTTACAAGTTACACCTTCATCTTGTCATGAAAACCACATATATCTTACCTTCAATGAGCTTGAGGTTGAAAATAAGATCTTAATGTTAGCTTATTTTAATTCTTGAAATTAAAATAAGTCTCAAATGTTGTAAAAAAAAAACAAGAGAAAGGATACCACATGAAATCTTTTAATAAGGATTTATTTTTATTTTTTTAAAGCAAAGTAAAAGACTAAATAACTCTTGGACGTTAAAAAAAACAAAAAAAGGAAAAAAGGTGAAAGTCTTTTATTTTTTATTTTTTTGTAGGCAAGCTCATGGCATGTTGCATGTGAATGAATGAATGAAAGATTTTAATGACGTCCATGAGACTAAACAGTCTATGGGACTGATCATCCCCACATGTTCAAATGCATTCAAAGGTGAGGCCTCTATGTGGTTATGACTCTATTACTTCTCAGGTATGCTTTATGACATTAAGTCTCTTGAAAGTTATAATTCTTGTAAAACCATTAGAGGTCTGTCCTGGAAGGTGAAAGCATTCTCTAGGCTTTATTCATCAAGGAGAATCAAAATTCTAAAAAATGTTAGAGCAGTTGCTTATCTTCACCAGAGGTGGATTGATTCTTTGGACATGCCGAGAGCTTGGATTGCCCTGAAAGGCTCTCCCATTGATGCTTTAACTCAGTCTTGTCTTTTGGAGGAATGATCTCCCATTGCAGCTTATCAGTATGATGCCCTTGGGGCATCTTACACACTAAAATGGACCTTTCATAATGAGTTAGGTCTTGTTTTTGTGGCTGTTTACCAGCGTATGCTGCGTCTTCTGTATGTGGATGAGTTACTCTCCATGGTAAAGTTTGAATTTGTGGAAATTTATAATTCAAAGCAGCGAATGATTTACATGGATTTTGATGAAACCTTTAGGCAGCTGTTAAAAGAGTCTGTGAATCTGAGCACAAGAAATGGAGAAAGAAAGCAGCTATTTTGCTCCCACAAGTTATTTCATAGAAAGTATCTTCAGGGAGTTCAGTTTAAGGTGCGGGAAGTTGTGACAGCAATGGAAAAGAAATGAGCCTCACTTATGAATGGCTTCTTCATAAGAATATTTCATAGATAATAAATCAGAAAAGCCCTTGAGAAAACATGTCCAAGTAAGGGCAGTAGTATCAGTGAGCAAATCTAGGTGGAGCAATTGTTTCAGTGAGGTTCCAAAACTGACATTTGATGGAAAGGATGTTTGGAGCTAATTACCACAAAAGAGACTCTTTTCTGATTTACATTTAAGGCATCAGTAGGACCTAACTTGTTCTATTTGTCATTTATCTTGACATGGGCAAGATTCTCAGTATGTGAGACTATTATGAGAGATAGGAAAAAATGGATGTAAAAGCTAAGCAAACGGCAAAGAGGCTGCTCTCAAGGTCTCCCAGCTAGCATGCAAATGTAATGGATAAATGATAGGACGCAGCAGATCATCACCTTGAAGTCAATACAAGGCAGCCACTTCAAACCTTAGAAAAGGATAGTCAGAACTTCAATTACCATGGAGGAGGAAGTGCTATGAAAAATGATAGTCCTCAACTTCTTGAAGAGAAAAGGCAGTGACAAAATGGATAAGTGGCAGTCCCCTTAAATCATAGTGAAAAGTGACAGTCCAGAAGATGAAAGGACAATTATGGCACCGTCATAACTTTGAGGGCTGTTATGGTTCCATGAGATTTAGGGACAACCCTGTTAAAAGAAAAAGAAAAGACCAAGCTCTATGTACCAAGAGGATAACTCACAGTAGTATATACAGTGGACAGGAAAATTAGAGCAGAATCAGGAGATACCCATTTTTGGGGGTGAAGACTTTGATAACTGTTTGTTGAATCACTTTGCACAAGAATTCAAGAGGACATTTATCAATGTGAGAAGGAAAGATGACAGTGGATACACTAGGATGATAATGGACCTGCAATGATAATATCCTTCAAGGCAACAATGTACAGTATATGACAGTCATCATATGTCAAAGATTTATGCCTATAGCAAGGCCAAGACAACTAATAGCAGTCATGACAATGTTGCCAAAGGCAATATTATTGGCAGTATCTTTAAGCTTTCCCAGAATGAACAGCATACCATGACAAGCAGGGAGTAACTGAGCGCTTCATCAAGCATATTATGCAACCAAAGCCTGCTGCCAGGTGCCTAGATGTTGGGGGACTTTCTCTTGTGACGTGAAGGGAATCATTTAAAAGTCATGGTTATCAATGTTATTGCTCAGTCATAAAGGGGTTTGCTGAAAGAAGAATTGCAAAGATGGCATTCTTCTATGAAAAACCCTTGCATAAAGTCTGTGCATGACAGATAGGAAGGCACAAAGGCAGTATGGTATGTTGGGATAAGGAAAACATTTAAACCCATTAAATGACAATATTAATGGAGGGGTTGTGGATAAAGGTTCCATTACTATGCATTCATCTTGTTGGATGATTTAACAAGGAAATTCATGACCCTAAATTTGTTCAAATAAGTATTTTGATCAAATGTTAGCTGCCTTCTTTGGAGAGAACTATGGATGGTTTCTCAAATCAGATCTAGTGCCATTTGAGCAAAATTATGGGAACGATTAAAACCACAGAGAGAAGCTACACCATGATCACAAAGGCTGCATAAGCATGATTGGACCAAGAAGACAGTACTAAGAAGTGGTTGAAGTTATCATTTCAAAAGGGTGCAAACCTGTTATGAGTGACAGTATGAATCTACACAAGGTCTGCATTAAGAAGGGAAATCATAGGAAAAGTTTGAGAAAACGGTTATCATGCCAATGTCATTTAGAAGACAGTTTCAGATCTGTAGTGTTACAAAGGGCAAGTCATGCAAAATAAAGGGGTGTGAGTAGTTGCAGGTTTGAAGTTCATGACACATGTAATGGCAAGGTAAAGATCACAGTATGATAGAGGACAGTGATTGAAGTCTTTAGGACTATGAAAACATTGACCTTGTTGATCCTCATGTGGTAAAATGCCTCATGACTGTGATCTTAATGGACTCTGGCACGTAGCATAAGGAGTTGATTGAGAGTTTGTTAGATCTTAAAGGACAGTCCTATGGCACTTAAATTTCAGTCCATTCAAGATCACTATCATGATAGTCCCATAAAGGACCTACAGTCACAGTCATAATAAGAATGCAGTGACAGTTACAGGTTATGAACTGTTAGAACATGTGAGAAATCTTGAGGGAGCCTTAATTGGTCTGTACATTTATGGGAATCTCTAAGCAGTATTAAGGGTTCTCACAACATATGAAGGAAGGTTGTATGCCTTCCAAGATATGTGAAGAAATAAATCATCAAATGTAAGCCATTGAGCATTTGCAAATTTAAGAAAAACCTTTGAAAATGTGGAAAAGGAGACCATTAGAGTTGTAACAATCATCAGGTGACAGTGATTGTTAAGGCAGTAACAGTGATCTACAAAGTCAGGATACAAAAGGAGTTTCAAGAGGATAGAACAGGAAAAGTACGGAGGTAGAGTTCAATCAAGTATAATGATATTGTTCATAGAATAATGTGATGACCGGCAGTAATGAGGACAATACATATTATGCAATGGCCTTCAAGGAAAGGACGTATCCATCACTTCAGTAAACTTCACTGGGTGTTTGAAAATGTAGATGATGGATTTCTTAAAGGCTACTGTGCTGAAGGAGATAAGTGCAATAAAGAAAACATATACATGTATGCCCTCAATATGCTGCAACAGGTGAGTGTCCAGAAAGGTTATCTTGCAAGCTTCATCATCCAAGGACACCTGAGTGTGTTGATGCATCGGAGGAAGGTGCTGATGATATTAACTTAGTCAATGGTCCTATGTCATCTATGAAAAGATCAGAAACTGAATTATTCAGCTAATGGCAGTTAAGGAAGTGGCAGTCCTAACATCAAAGACATGGCAGATCAGGATGAATGATAGAGGTTTGATGCACAGTGGATACAAGAAGCATGGTAGTGATGTGCTTACATAGAAAACTTTGAAGATGACAGTAGCAAGAACAGTCTACAGTGCACAAAGGTAGAAAGGTGACATACCTGAGATAAAAGAAGACAGCGCTAGTAGTCATCTAGGAATTCTAGTATCATCTTGAGGTGTCAAAGTGTTTTATGACGGTGAAGAGGAATGTCAACAAATGAAGGTGATGTCAATTCATAAAGGATGCAGTCCCCAGACACAACACTCAAGAAGTGACAGTCTTATTGATCCAGTGGATGATCCAGACTTATGTGAACTAGCCAAGAAAAGGGCTGAGGATGATAATTCAAGTGCCCAACAGGATACTATGGAGTTCTTTCTACATTTGCTTCATAAAGTTGAGTAGAAAAGTGCAGAAAATCATCAACTGGATTCTTATTGATGTTTCAAGTTTGTACTGATATCATGCTGTCATAGATGATATCCTCTTTAAAGGTATGATATCTAATGGAAAGTATCTCAAGGGCATAAGGCATGATAATCAGAAATCTATTGTCATAACCCTGGGTTTCATATATCTTTCATTGTTAGAGTGGAGTGGAATAATTTCATAAAAACTCTTAGTCAGTTTTAAGGTTCACATGAAAGGCATGAAAGATGAGTTTTGAATGTTTAAAAAAAAAGAGCCAAGATGACAGTTTAAAGACCAAAATTTGACTGATCTAATGGAAGAGATAGGGCATTTATTCACTTTCAGACCTCTTCCACATATCCTATTAGCAGTTTTGAAGAAGTCTCCAGCAGTTGGGAGTTTAAATGAGCAGTTGTAACTCTTTTCCATGCATTTATGGACAGTTCCAAACATATAGGGCAGTTTGCTGAGTTCTGCAGCAATTGGCAAATATCTAGGGGCAGTTTGACCTAGTTTTGGAGTAGTTACAAGCTTCTAGGAGCTATTTTTGGGGACTTGTTGCTAGAAAAGGTCAAGGAAGGATTTTTCCATCCCTCAAACACTTTTTTGGAGCAGTTTTAGGGGTTGCAAAGTAGGGTTTATTGTTTTGGACGACCAAGGAAGGTTTGACTCAACAAATACATGTTCTTATCATTATGCAACTGCTGAGCAGCATATAAGGTAAGCCTAAAGGCAATTTTCTGTCGTTCTTTTCTCTCTAGTATTTGCATTGTAACTTTTTCAAGTTCTTTTTAGCTGGAGCAGCAATGAAACTCCATTTTCAGATTTGTACATAGCTGTAGGAACACCTTTTTATCTATAAAATTTAGTGGTTTTTCCTTCTCAATAGCTATTTCATTGTGTGTGTATGAATGATTGATATATATTTCTATGATTTTATGTATAAATCTTCAAGTTTGTTGTCTCATTTCAGCACTTTAGGCAGAAAGCATGTCTTTTACAGGTCATAAGTTATGTCACTGATGTTTACACTCTTTATTTGTGAAAAATATATCTGGTTTTCCTTCTAAAGTTGTAAACATATCAACTTTCTTATGAAATATTGATGTATGAGCATGTCAAACAATTGGGTTGTGTGAATATTAGTTGGGTATTTGGGAAATTGTGTGTCAGAACAATAGTGTAGGTTTGAAAGAATCATTTGGTGCATCACCATATTAGAGTGTTTTCATCATATGTTATCCTTCTCTCTTTTCTTAGCAAGAAAATTAGTTTAGTCAATTTAGGCGAGGTATCAAGGGAACCGGCCCTCTTTGGAGGTTGATCTCCACAATTTGAGCCCACACTCAGGGAGATCATCCCATGTTTCACGAGGTGGGTAAGTGATTTTATGATATCACAAAGGATGCGCACTTCTATGAAAACACTTAAATCATGATAAAGAGGTCAAGGCCATCTTTACGAGATGAAATATCTCTCCTTCATCAAAGTAGTGAATGGTTATGACACCCTTATCTCAACAAAATTCCTTCTGTCATGGAAAGCCAAAATTGTTTATGTGAGAGGAATTTCCTTCTAGGTTTTAATGGATATGATTGCTATGGCTACTAGTCTACCTCTAGAAGGTGTTCACATGCCTAAGCAGGTGAAAAGGAATTATCAAGAAGTTATTAAAACATTCCTCAAAAGATGTGAGAAGGTGTGTAGACTAAAAAATGGGTTCAATAGAGCTGATCTACATATTTTTTGGAAGAAGGTTATCAAGGTCTTGATGAGGATATTACTCTTGAAGGCCACTACTAGAGGAGACACAATATTAATATGAATTTTCTTTTTTGGTTGCATTCCTCATTATTTGACTCTGCTCAAAAAGTACTTCTTAATGGTAAAGCCCTCTTATGCACCAAGGACTCATATAGTTCCTATACTACTATAATTTTTCTCTCATTTCTATCTTTTCTATTTTCCCATGTGTTTATAACCCCTCTTTAGTCAGGATAGAGGGTCCCACCCCTAAAAAGAAAAAAATGGCATCATGTCTAACCCTACTAAGTTGCATGACTCTCCATGGTTGGACACCACCAATGTTCTCCTTGTGGACCCCTCTTGATCTTCACTCGGGCCCAAAAAGCCTCTTTCAAGAATTCTCAAGTGGGAATTCGCATCTCCTTGCTTGATGAAAAATTACTCCATCGAATTCTCCTAGCCAAGATTTTATCCGTCACTCTCCCCTTATAAGTTACAACCCTCTGCCTTCAAATAGACCTCCCCCTGTGGACTCTCCCATTAAATATGACCCATTTTTTATTTTCCCCATAGAGTTTATCTATATTCTAAAGATAAAAAATCCTATTACTTCAAAGACTCCTTATAGAAATAGCCTTCAGAAGCTCAATACTCAATACCTTGTAGAGGATAACCCTATCTTCAGATCTTGTGACCAGCTAGGAGAGAAAGTTAATAACTCATGTAAGGAAATAAATATACAAAAATGATATTCTCAAATGGTAAGTAGCACAATGGCATGTTTCCAAGAGAAAGATACATAAAATGGAATCCCTTTCTCTCAGTAAATCCATAGAGTGGAAAGATGAGGAGATTGATGAAGATGTTTGGGATTATGTTAAGAGTCCGGTTGAGAAATTTGAAAAGTGGGAACAATTGGGAAAGGAGGTGGAGGATATTAAGATTGTGGGTAGGAACTCTAAAAATTGGAGAGGCTTGGAGAAGGATGTCAAGTCTCTCAAAGTGAATCAAGATAATATCCTCAGGAATATGAAGGATTTTTTTTACAGAAAATACTTGGTGAAATCACTACACTACTACCCTTCAAGTTTTCCAAATTAAGTCAGAGAAAAGGAAAATGAGACACAAGGTGGAAGAGCCTACTACTTAGGTGAATTATATCTTGTTGGACATTGCTAACATACCCTACAATAAAAAGAAGGTGGCTAAAGGTGAAAATATTTTTTATAATGATATTCCTCCAGTCAATGATGATGATCAAAGTGGAGTTCCCAAAGAGGTGTCATTCAAGAAGAAGTTGGAGTTCCTTAATCAGGAATGGCAAGTCATCAAATTTTTGAAAATGCTTACTAATATGTAGCTATCTTTTTCCCATATTTTAATGTTTCTCATGTCTGAGCTACTAGTTTTCCTTTGTATTTTCTTTGGTGTTTTTTGTGCTTTTGTCTCACTCTTGGTGAGACTTATTTCGTTAGCCATCATTTTTGTTTTGTAATGGGTCTAAGCCTTTTCACAAGTTTACCTTAATCAATGCAATAAGATCTTATATCATTTTGGTCAATAAGAATGTTCTAAAAATTTATTAATTTTTAATAAAAAGTAGTCTTTATAAATTATTAAAAAATATAACATAAACATTAAATAATAAAAAAACACTCTTGATGAATAGACATATGCAATACTACTAAAAATTTAAACAAATAACATATGATTTTGACTATTTTAAAAGTATAAGAAAAAAAATGTAGTACAAATTAAAAGATCAAATCTCAATCTTGTCTTAAAACTCTTATGATCAAATTCAAATAATTTTTTTCTATTGTTGCTACAAAATTAATTTGTGTCTTTCTATATTACACAAAAAATGTTATTTCTTCCCAAAAGGTGCTTAATTGAACATCATATTAAATAAATTAAATAAAGCACACCTTAAAGAATTAAACTTAGTTGATTAAACTATCAATCTTACTTCCCAAGGCGATACCATTAGAAGCAACAACACATACTAAGACATATAAAAAAATCGCCATCATAATAAATCTACTAATTTTATGTTAAATTTTGGGAGTTAATTTTGTATACAAAAATTTGAAAATTTTATATAGAGATACATTTTTTTAAGGACATTAAGCTAAAAAATTTAAATAGCCTCTTGCAATTAAAATGGTATCACTTCAATTGATCCACTTAAAAAATAATATCTACAAAACTTAAATACTAACTCAAACATAATTTAACTCTTTAAGTTTTAGAAATATAAAAATACTAATATAGAACTTTTATCTAAAAATAAAAAAACTTTTGTAAAAATGTATCATGTATTTAAAAGTTTAAATAAGAAAAAATAGCAGAATGATACATTATATTCCTACTTAATAGATTCCAAATGGAGAAAACCAAATCTAACCTCACTCACACAAGAGGTTTTGTTAGTTTACCCTTGTGACTAGATATCTATCCTAAACAATATTAGACAACAATAATTTCTTTCATCTAGTACATGTTAATAGGATAAAACACTTAAGTAATAGCCAATGCTTGAGCTAATTGAGGTTTCAACCACACAAATTAGAACAACCTTCTTGCATAACAATTAAATTAAATATTAATATTACATTCTCTTATAAAAAAATATTATCACAAATAAAATTCACCCACATAAATTAAAACTTTGAAACTTATTTGTCATATTGATTCTTTCTTTTCTAATCTACAATCAATAATCCATTATAAATAATATTTATTTTTGAAAATATTTTAAAAAACTAAATTTCTGTCAATTTAAATGAAACAAAAATAAAAATGAAAAAAAAAGAGCTAAACCACAATAAACAACCATAAAAAGTTGATATATCTATTTGATTATTATGATTGTTTATTGGCATTTAGAGTGTCTCTAAAATCTATTAGATATTACCTTACAAACTTCTACCATAGCCATATAAGACTACTACTTTCTGAATCTTTATTAAAGATAAATGATAATATTGTCCATCACCTGAAAGCATTTTCGACTCCAAGTTGTGGTAAGACACAACACTCCAATTACAATAGAAAATCCAACTCCATAGCTGATTCCAAAGCCAACTCCCCACCATATATCCTCATCTTCTTCTTCATCTATCTTATCAACATTTATCTCGCGCGAAATTCTTGGAGGACAAGGTCTTTGGTGAAGGCTATGGCAACATGTTGTATTGAGTTGGAGGCCACACAGGGCTGAATTGTTTGAAAAGGACAATGCATCAAATGTGTAGAATTGTCCCCCTTGCGGTATCTTTCCTGAAAGATTATTGTGGGACATATCAAGGTATTCCAAGAAGTTGAGCGATTGCAGCTCCAGAGGGATAACTCTGAACAGTTGGTTGTGTGAGAGATCAAGAGATTCCACCTGTACCATTTCCCCAAAAGTCTTCGGTATTCCACCTATAATATGGTTTCTTGAAATATTAAGCATAACCAAACCCTTGAGCAATCCCATGTTTGGAGGAATCCTACCTGTTAAATTGTTGTTTGATAAATCAATACATTTTACCAGTGCCAATGATCTTACAAACTCTGTCTTCTGTCTTTTGTAAATGATTGTCGCTCATTCTACATAGATCGGATTAAGAATGTTATTTCCAACACGATACACATAGATTTCAGCGCTGAATGATTGATTTGTCATAGCCTGCAAAGATGAGATGTTGGCTGGAATAATTCCTGAAAATCTGTTGGATGAAAGATCCAAGATTTGAAGAAGTGCCAATGTTGTAACTTCTGAGGGTATTATGCCTTCAAATCTATTTGATCTTAAGATCAAAATCTTAAGATTTGAAAGCTGCCCTATCCAATTTGGAATGATCCCTCTCATTTTGTTATTGCTCAAATCTAGTATCTTCAACTGCTTACAGTTTGCAAGAGAGGATGGGATATAAGAATTTAGTCCATTTCCACCCAATTTTAATGTCTGGAGAGAAAGCATGTCTCCAAACTGCCCTGGCAACTTGCCCTCCAAATAATTGTTCTCTAAGTTGAACATCACAATAGAAGAGCAATTTTTGAAGCTAGTAGGAATCTTACCTGTAAGCTTGTTATTTGAGAGATCCACAATATATATCTGGCATATAGAAGGTGGAATGCTACCATTGAGATAATTTCGAGAGAGAAACAGATATTCAATATCATGTTCACCAATTTCTGCTGGAATGGATCCACTGAGTTGATTCTCTGACACGTCCAACAGACGCAGGCCGTCAGGAAGAAGCGGAAGCTGACCTTGCAAATTATTGCCATGCAAATCTAGAGAAAACAAATAACTTCCCTTCAACGAATGAGGTAGAACTCCTACAAAGTGATTATGAGAAAGATTGAGATGTTGAAGAGAATTGATACCCCATATCCACTGGGGAATATTTCCTTCAAGACTGCAGTTGGACAAATCCACACTCTGAACCTCATATTGAGTTATTAGGAATGTTGGAAACCCGCCTGCCATGTTACATGAACCTAATCCCAGCGATTGTAAGGAGAATTTTGGAATCCATGTTGGATTGATCTTTACAGTTAAAAGATTGTTGGAAACATCTACCTCAGAAAGTTGGCTGAGATTATCAAGGTGAGACTCTGAGAAAACCCCATTTAATCGGTTGGAGTACAGCAAAAGGCTTCTCAGTTTAGAAAGATTTGAAATGTTGAGAGGGATGGCACCTTCTAATTTGTTGTTACTTAGATCAAGCACTTCCAGAGACGATAGTCTGCCAATGGAAGCGGGGATTTTACCCGTCAATGCATTGTGGCTCAGATCGAACTTTGTACGCTTGGCAGGGGATAGATTGCTGCCCTTCAAATGATTGCTACTCAAATCAACATATTGGAGGTTTCGAAATGCAGTCCACAGCGATGGGGGAATGGGACCATCCAACAGGTTTTCAGAAAGATCGATACAGGCCAAAGGAAAAGGTCTTCCCATGGGAGGTCTATTCCCGAAGGGCGGGATGTGCCCTCTCAACATGTTATTACCGAGTTGCAATTCTTCAAGAGTTGTAAGATTTGTCATCGTAATTGGAATACTCTCGACATAGCAGGATGTGAGATCCAAGACAGTTAACGATGAAATGTTGGCAACAGAATCCGGAATACTTCCTCCCACTGCTGTTTGTGCAAGATCAAGGGTGTGAAGGGAAGCAGAGTGTTGAGGTAGAATGCTTGACAGGTTCCCTTCCAGATCCCTGTTACCGGACAAGTCCACTAGTTGCAGTCTTGGAAGGCTCAGCAGGGCAGAAGGGATGCTACCATTGAATTCGTTCCAATCAAGTTGGAGGTGGGTCAAATTGGTGAGGCTGGCAAGAGAAGGGGGAATTGTTCCAGACAGTGAACAGGAGAACATTTGGAGACGGGTGAGAGTGTACATGGTGGAGAGAGCGTTGTCCAACTCATTGCTTTCCACTCTTGACATATTCACTTCATCCAGGATAAGCTCCTGTAAATATCTCATGTTTCCTGTCCACGTCCGCATGTCCACCAGTCTCAGATTGGAGTAGCCATAGTAGTCAGAGAGATCCAAGTAGTGCAAAGTAGACATGTTCCCCAGCTCCGTGGGAATATCTCCACTAAACTCAGCCTCTGATAAGTTCAAGTAGCGCAATCTCTTGAGTCTTCCCAATCCAGGAGGGATGGGAACTCCGGAGAAGTTATTCAAGCTGAGGTCCAAGTGCTCCAACTGTTCCAGATTGAACAACGGGGAAAGAACATCCCCATTTGAATTACTCAGAGGCCTTTTGAGATTAGGCCGATCACCATAATGATAAGCATCATCGGAACTGTGCAGATCGAGACGAATGACATGAGCAGTGTGAGGATGGCATTGGATTCCTTTCCACTCACAACAGTTGAAACCATGCCATGAGTCGAGTATTTGATGGGAGGGATCAACAACAGATGCCTTGAAATGCAAAAGGGAATCTCTTTCATGGCCTGGACAACACCAACCGCCATTAACGTGCAAGAGCAGAACAATGGCTACAGCTGCCCAAAACATGATTACACACCGGTTGCTCTTTTTTCTGTGGTTTGAGCGCCTCTAAATGAATATCTAAAGAATGACTTAAGCCGTCTCCAATTCCCTGTGTGAACGCGAGTCAAAAATTTCTAAAGGCATCAAAGAAAATAATGGAAAACATGAGATCGTATGACGACTTGATAATGCATTGCAACGTAATAGAGGGGACTCATGATTATTGCGTGCAGTGTTTTAATTATAACTTTTCTAAGTAAACTAAAGTCGAGCGGAGTAAATGACAAAATTGCTCAAACCACATGGAGTGGTCAATTTTCTGTTTCTTTGCCTTTTCCATGTGCGTTCAGTCCGTATGAGTAAAATTAACTGATAATTTAACATTCCACGGAAGAGGTGTAAAATTGTGCATTTTTGTTTGTACTAATATTTCATTCATATTTTATAATTATTTACTGTAATGAAGAAAAGGAGTCTGGTCTGAGTAGGTTGTTAAATAGTTATTAATTTATTTTATAAAACATGTTTGTTAAAAAATAATTTATTCTATAAGGTTTTTATCTTTATTGGAAGATAAATTTTATAATAACTTTTATTTTATTTTTTCAATATAAAATTGTTTAAAAATATTATTTATTTAATGAATATAATTATATATAATTAAATTAAGTAATATATAAAATAGTTGAAAAATATTTTTAATTTTTAATTTTAGAATAAAGATGAATTTGAATTTTAGTTACTTTTATTTTTAAATTAATTAATAAAAAATTATAGTCTTTTTTATTACAAAATTAATTGATTAATTTCAATAAATTATTTAATTAGTTGTAATGGTTTATGAGGAAAATGAACCTTAATTTTTATTGTAATGACTATTTTAAAAAAAATAGTGAATGTTTGCAAATCATTACAACCCACATAAAACTAATACTTCTTTTATATGTCTTTAAGCACCTCTAATTGTATATTTAAATAGAATTAAAAGCTTTCAATACATTAATGAAAATAAGAATTGAAAATGTGTAAAAGCAACACCCAACAAAGTAGGACCTCCAAATATTATTACAATATGTAGAAGATAGACTTTGCATTTGCATAGATTGTATAATTTAATTTGTTATATTTTATAATATCATATATATAATACTTTAATTTATTAGTAGATTATAAATATATTCTAAGGGGTTATAATATATATATTTTTATAAGGAAACATAACTTTTAAAAGTATATTTTAAGTTCAGAATTTCATCTAAAAATATGTATTAATTTAGAATTTTTTAAAGATAGAATATAAGATTATTATTAAATTGTGAATATTATTTTTGAAATAATAGTTTTAAATTTTACAATATAAAATCATTTCAGTCATAATTTAATTTCCAAGATTTCAATCTAGAAATTCACTTTTAATCGTGTTAGTACATTTAACATACTTATTTTATGAATAATTTTTAAAGGTAATTATTGTTCTTGACTCTTTTGTTTCTTCCATGAATATCTCTTAATCTTTAATTTTCATCATATTAATTTAAATTCATGCTTAAAAATATTGTAATTTTCTTCATTTACGCTGCCCAAAACAATTTCAATGAAGTCTTTTCAACCCACGTGAATTGTTCTTTGTTTTTGTCTTGGGAACCTCCACCTCTGCTTGTACGTGTGGCCACAAAAGATAAAAGCTTCGAATACATTACCTAACAAATATGAACAAAGAAATCGTGGTAAAAGATAAAACCACTACGGGATTATTATAACGTATTTCAGGGACTAAAATTCGTGAAGTCTTTCATCTTTGTGATCACAACTTTTCAAAGTAAACAAAAGGTCAAGCAAATCAGGGAAAAATATAAATTGAATGGAAGTCAGCAATCTTTTCCTTCCGTGAGCCTTCGTTTTTTCTTTTCTTATTCACTTTCTCTTTCTTTTCTATTTTATAGCGTGTGGACTGGGTCAAAATTTAGAAAAACAAATTTTAATCCTAGATAATTGCATATTGGGGAAAGAGATATGTAATTGATAAATTTTATTTAAAATGGTTTCTAGATTTTGGTATTTGCAAAGATTTAATGTAGACAAATTAACATTATAAAATTTTATATTTTTTCCACAAAGTTAATATTGATTATAAAAAATATCTTTTTACACTTGATTATAGTTGATCTGATTTATGTTCATGTTAGAGAATAATCTATTGTTAACCTACTTAAGTGATGATAATTCTCTAAATAATATTATATAAATTTACAAATTGTGTAATGTAATTTGTAAAGGAAGATGCAGTAAACCATAATACTTTCATATTGAAAGACAATAACATAAATAGTATTTCTATTCAATATGAAAATAAAGATAATTATGTAAATATATTTATTATAAGAAAATGTAAAAATAAGAATTATTGCGATTTACAAAGGGATGAGACATCTTTCTTCATTTCCCTAGATTGTGCAGATGTTATATCACATATGTGGAGCATATTAATTTATGGATGTTGAGTTAGAGTGTTGGACTATCAAGTCAAATATGTGGAGGGCTTCCTCTCTACTAGCTAGCTCTTATGTATAAGTTGTATACTGTTGATATTTATAGGTGAGGCTAACATCTATGTGTCATACATATATGGTTATGTAGCATGTGTGGATATGACACAATTAAGTGCCAATTTTCTCTCAAAACTAATAGATGGAATAGAAGCATCTAAAATCCCATGCATATTTGAACATAATAAAAAATTGTGAACCAAAAAATTGAAGGCTTACACAAGAACTTTGAGTTTCATGAATAAAACATGGCTCTAAGATGCAAACAATAGTTTAAGGTTTTCCATGTGGGATAAAATACCCCAAAATTCAAATTAAATATTTGTATGTGCCATTATGATGTTTAGCTAGTGTTAAATCATTCTAAAGAATAAGGATGACATAATTTTGATCTCCTACAAAGCTCAAAATCGAGGATATATTTATTACTTCTTTTTTTTAAAGGCAGCTAGATGAAATTGTATACTCTAGAATACACAAGGTGTTTTGCATAGAAACTAAATGAATAAATCACTTAGTTCATGCCTATCTTGTGTGGAAGATTCACCTCTACAATTATCCTCTTCTAAACCTACACAATCCAAACCCTATTAAGAACATACACATAAATCAACAAGATAATATGTTTACATCCAAAAGAAATCATACATGTAATAAGTTTGAGGTGGTAAGCTAAAGGTAAGTTTGGTTGTAGGTTGAGCCATGAAATTAGTGAAAATGCTTGCAATGAGGAGTAGAGAATGTGATGCAAAGGTGTTAGAAATTTGAGAAAAATAGATCCTTCCTCTTTTTTATGAGCTCATACATTAATTTGTGGGAAATACTTGTACCCTCTACCAATCAAAGAATCTAGAATAGATCAAAAATTGACAAGTTAGGTAAAACCTATGGATGACAAGAACTAGCACCATGTAACTCAAACAAAACCTACACTATAGTAGCCTACAACATTGCATGTTAGACCCTCATCGTGTCATGAAAACCAAAAATATGTTATCTTTAATGAACTTGAGATTGAGAATAAGATCTTAAATCATGATAAAGAGGTTTAGGCCATCCTTAAGAGAGGAAATATCTCTCTCTTCATCAAAGAGGTGAATATTTATGACACCCTTATCTCAATGGAATTCACTAACTTATGGAAAGCTAATTTACTATTTATCTAAGATGAATTTCCTTCCAAGTTTCAATGGATATTATTTATATGCTACTAGTCTACCTTTAGAAGGGGTTCACATACCCAAGAAGGTGAAAGGGAATTTTCAAGAAGCTATGGACATTTTCCTTAAAAGAGGTGAGAATGTTAGTAGACTGTAGAATAGGTTTAACAAAATAGTTTTTTTGGTTTCTAAGCGAGTTGGCATGGTCTTGATGAGGTATATCACTCGAAGGCCATCCTGAGTTTCATTCCTTCCATTTCCTATGTTGAATCATTTAAGTTAAAAATATTAATATGAACTTTTATTTTTGGTTTACATTTCTCATTAAAGTTGATTTAATTTTAGAAAAAGTTCCTTGTAAGAAAATCCTTCCCCTGATGACTCTCAGTTGTTTGTGATTTGTCCTTGATGAAAAAATTGGTTCTTATAATGGTGTTCTTTGATTGACATTGACAAGCTACATGATGTGCATATTGGTTTCGAGGATGTTGATTGGTTGTTTGGAAATTGGATCATTAACACTGATGCAAGATGAATTCTCTCATTGATTGTTAGGTTGATTGGCTCCCATGATATGCAGATGGTGTATTCAGTTGCTCATGCTCGATTTTTATTTGAATGATATGTATCTCTGACATGTGTTGTGTCATTGACATCTTGGTAGCACTATGACAATACTCCCTAGTTTGGATAATCCATGCACATAGTTTATACAGTTGGGATGGTCTAATCTTGGTGGCATCTGATTTGGTTTAGTTTATATCATGATTTCCTTGGCTCTGTGTACATCATTTAAATGGGCTCTTGATGCATATTTGTACTTGTGAACCATCGATGTTATCTTATTCCAAGTGATGCAAAACAACATGCAAAAACAAGGAAAACAACACTAACACCTCAAGATAAGCCTAGTTGAATCCAAAAGAAAATAAAGATAGAAAGAAGCATATTTTTACCTTGTATTGAATCGATGTTTGGTTGGCCCTTGATGGTTGATTAATGTGTGCTCCCTTTGATGGAAAGATGCTACAATGGATTCAAAATGATGAGGGTTTGATAAGGATTCAAA